>JAUTXW010002427.1:360000-454563 GCA_030620095.1 Kuschelorhynchus macadamiae | reverse complement strand
ATCGAGCTGACACGCGGGATAAACAAGTGCTTCTCAAAATTTTCTAAAAAATATCTGCCAAAAGTAAAGTATCAGAGAGTAAAGTAAACGTCGGAGTATTTGACCAAGAGATTCAACATTTAAACAATTGCCAAACCTTTACAGCTCTTTGGTATTCTGCATCACTGATGTGCTCATCCGTCTAAAGTATTATAAAATTGGTCTTTCTGAGGTAAAGTTGTTTCTTCTAATTTTAAATAATCATCAATATAACTGTAAGGAAATACACCTTTTTGCCGAATAAGTTTAAATCTTTCTTCATCATTGAAAATTTTTTTTATTTCCTTACATTGTTCATCTTTTAAGCTTTCAGAGAGTTTTGATAAAGAATGGGATAGAAATTGAAAAGAATCAATAAACCTTAATGATATATTTTTTTTCTTAGCCTTTTGTGTCTTTTTATCAAAATAGTTATCCACATGAATAAGCTTTTCAAATGAAATATATTTTTCCTTGTTTTGTGCGATAACTGTTAGTTGTTCTTTGTTTAAGCATAATTTTTTAAGAAATAGATGAGAATCATAATTACGCAAATTATGCAATATAACTGGAATAAAGTTAGGTATTCTGTAATTTATGTTGCAGAGTGAATGAGCTGGACCTCTATAAAGACCGGTTATATGACAATGATCTGCAACCCTGTCATTTAAAAGAGGTTTATTACAAATATGACAAACTTTTTCATAGTTATGATAAATTTTGTCCAGTTCGTTCAAAAAGATCATTTTTTTAGGAGCCTTTAAATATTTATTGTATATGTTATACACATCTCTTTCTAAAGAATTTATAAATAATGTATCACAATTTTGACCTCTATATTTTTCAAATTTAGAATAATTATCGTCGAAGGAACATTTAATGTAATAGGCAAATGAATGTGGAATATGTTCATATTGTTTTAAGGTGTATGAAGTATTAGGATTTTTATCAACATTGTCATTATTTAAAGGCTTTAAAATGCATTCAAAATCTGCATACACCACGAAAGGAACTTTCATTTGTTTATGATAATTTACAAATTTCAAAATATTATCATATGAATAGTTTCCAAACTTATCTTTTATTAATTCTTTAGAAGGTAGGTTAATTCGTAAATGATCACAATCATAGCTATTGTGTTGTAATAAATTTTCTTCTGTAGGGAAATATTGTAAACAACCATCGCAAATATATTTTTTTCCGTGATGTTTAGAAATTTGTGCAGAAACTAGTTTTGATAAATCTTTAATATAGCAATAATGAAAAGTTTTTTCATCATCATCACTTATTAACAATAAATTGACATGTTGATTTTTTTTATTCGATGAATAATAAAGTGGACCAATTACTTCATACCCCTTTTTAGGATTTATAATTTCTAATCCATATACATTAATAGAAATGTTATTTTTTTCTTCAAAAATCCCAATGTTCTTTAGCAACTGGTTGGTGAAGAGCTTTTTCTGATACGTCCCTCTTGGCAAAAAGATGACTCTGGAACATTAATTTCCAAATGAAGTAAATTCATCAAAGCCTATCCTGCAACGTAAAAATTAAAAAATTACTTTTTTTGTTGCTGTTGTAAAATCATAAATTCTTTACCTGAATCTCTTCCGCTGTCAGCTTTCTGGTCAATAATGGTGGATTAAAATAGAAATGACCGAACATCATAGCTTCCATATTTATTTAGCTTGATACATTTATGTTTCTGCAGTTCTTGATCTATTAGATGTGCAATTTTGTATTCCAAATGTTGAAAATATTCTTTCACATTTATGAAGTTTTGGTGTGAGGAAATCCTATAAGATATTATTCGTTCCCTGAATGCTGACTTGATAATTTCAACACCTTCCTCCAAGCCTATTTTGGAATTGTTCTTGTGCACACTAGATCGAAGATGTCCACCCCATAGACTTTGGTTTATATTTTTCTTGCATTCTTTACAATATTTTACAATATTTGTAGAATCTATATAAATTAAGAAAAAAATATTTTACAAAATATGACATGAAAAATAAAATGTTCTTACCTTTAACAAGCTTTGGTTTTTTCAACCAACTGTTGAGTTTTGTGGAATTTCCGTTAACATGTTTTTTAATATGTCGCAGTAAATTATCCTTTCTAGTAAAGACTTTATTACATGTTACACACTTATGCATTTCTGAAGTTTTCTGCATAATAATAATAATAAAATTAATATTGTGCAATTCTATTTAGTTATAGTCAAATTTTGAAAAAAGCAATTGCATTTTTGAAGTTCTTTGTATAATAATAAAATTAATATTGTGCATTTTTATTTAGTTATAGTCAAATTTTGAAAAAAGCAATAGAAATTAATTGACTTTATGAATCCATTTCTTCAAATGAGTCAACTAATTTGTCAAAGGCCTGTTTAACATAATTCACCGTACTTTCGTCTCCCTTTTTAATTGTGATCAAATTAGTTAAATTTTGAATAGCGAAACCCAGACACTTAAGGTTTGCTATTTGTTTTTTATTTTTTTTATTAATTTTAAATTTTTTTTTAATGATAAATGATGGTTTCGAAATTGAATTTTGTTCAACTGGTGAATTATTAGGAGAAATATCCGAAGTCAAATTTGCATCAATTTGTTTTTCTTGCGGATCAGAATTTACAATAGCATATGGTGAATTAATAGAAGATATAGCCGAACTTAAATTTTGATCAATTTGTTTTTCTTGCGAATCAGAATTTACAATATCATATGGTGAATTAGTAGGACAAATAGCCAAACTTAAATTTTGATCAATTTGTTCTTCTTCCGAATCAGAATTTTCACTAAACAAAAAGGGAGAGCAAATTGGTCTCGGAGAATTAATTGGCGATTTTAATGTTAAATAATTTGGATTAGATTTTTGAAAACAAACAATATCCTCATAGCTAGAATTTTGAGTTTCGTCAATGTCATTCAGTTCTTCAAGAGTTTGTTTAGTTTTTGTTGTAATTAAGTCCGTTTTGTTGTCAATAATGTCATTAAGATCGTCAAGAGTTTGTTGTTGAGTAGCTGTAAATAAATATTTTTCGTTGTTGTGTTTGTTGGCATTATTCTGAACTTGGCTATTGTAAATAATTTCATTCAAGTCCTGAATAGTTTGTTGTTGACTAGTTGTAAATACGTCTGTTTCATTGTTTTGTTGGTTTGCAAAATTCTGCATTTGAGTACATGTGTATAAGTCAAAGTCATTGTCAATTATTTTGCTACTCGATGCCAAAAAATTGTCCATTATGAAAAAAATCGTAATAACAAATAAAAATGCCACAAATGTACATAAAAATGTCACCAATATATATAAGAATTAAATCTTGCCAAATAAAAATGTTAGAAATAAAAATAAAAATTTACCAAATAGACACAATGTAAACACCAGAAAACTCGCGAGCTCTGCACAGTGTGAATGCAGAAATCAATTGCATTCGTCTCTTCGCTGAGGCGATTTTATATGCAAAAGTTAATCACATGTGTCCTACTTAAAGTTGAACGACAATCTCTAAAAACCACTTTCCCAAGCCGATCAACAACCTTTCCCCCCGCGCCCCCGGCCGCGCCCCCCCCCCCCCCCCCCCCCCAACATATAAAAAAGAGAAAGAAGGAAGGGAGAGAAAGAAGATAAGGTGAGGGTGAGGGGGGTTTAAGGGGGGCCAAGCCCCCCTTAGGGGGGTTGGGGGAGCGGGGAGGGGCGAAGCCCCCCTTTCCCCCCCCTCGAGGAAACTGACAGGGAAAGGGACAGCGAAAAAAGAAAAAAAAGAAAAAAAAAACTTAAGTATTGCAGGTAGTAAAAGTGGTGGTTGATGGGATATATACTTAAGAACATCCACTCGACGATCATACAGTATCATTCGCTGTAATATCAGTTGTCGATATTATTTTATAAGCTATAACCAAAATTGTTTTTTATCAAATATATCTATCTAAATCTAAAGCTCCTAACGATGGCAGAAAATATGATTGGAAACGCTGACCAAATTGAAGAAAATAATGTGGAGAACGCCGCTCAAATTGAAGAAAGAAAAGAAATTTTTATTAACTTGGAAGGCGATTCCATCACTTATAAACATTCATTTTTGGACAAATCATCTAGGCTTGTTAGAAGATCATTCTTATGTAACATCGACATTAATTATATTGAGGAGGAAGAAGAAGAGATGGAGGAAGATGATCAGGAAATTGACGAAGGAGTGGACATGGATGGACAACTGCTAAATTTAGGAACCGAGGCTGACGTAAAAGTAAGCAAGTTTAGGGCTAGTGAATTATTTAATAATTTTGAAGAAAAAGATGTATGTGTTATACAAAGCTACTCTAAAATTGAAAGTCGAAGACTAGGAACATTTGCTATTTGCCTTCCTTGTAGTGCAATTCACATGAGATATTTACGGAGAGGGGAGTCCGATCATGTGAGCTGCCACTACAAAAGAGCTTATGTTGTTAGTGCTTCTGATTTACATTGTGCTATTTGTAGGATACATCTTTTTCTACTAATTCCTGAACATGCTTGCTTTTACTGCAATAAAAATGAAAAAAAAAGAGATAGAAGATTATGTTGTTAAATATTAATAATAAACATAGTTTGTAAAGGTGATGGGTAGATTATTTCAACAATATTAATTTTAAATATAGGTTATAAACGTAATGGGTAGATTATATCAAAAATATTAATTTTAAACATAAATTGTAAAGATAATAAGTAGAATACGTCAACAATATTAATTTTAAAAAATGTCAACTGTTACTATAAGCGGTTATATATTTTCATTGCTATATGCAAAATACTTCTTTTTATTCTAACATCTGACACTGTATTTGTAAATGAAATAGCTAATCATATGTAAAAAAAAAGTGTCGATTATGTCAACTGCCACTAGAAGCACTCATATATTAGCATAACATTTTGTTAACGCTTGTTTCTGTATTCAATTGAGTTTTCTCTTACTTGATGCAAATTATATTAATATTATTAGTATAATTAAAAAGTAGTAGATTAGGCTATGCCGGTCCGACAATCAAAACCGTCATTTTTACATGTAAATTCCCATAAGAAAATTTAAGCTTCCATTTGCAAAAGTGGTGCCATTTTAGGGCGTGGCACTTTTTGTGTAAACCCATAACAATTGTTTTGTTATGTAATGTGAAAATTAGTATGTATTAAAAAACTTGTTAGATCATTGTTGTCGTTTCAATATAGGAAAAGGAAAAAATGTGTGTCAATTATTATATATATTTACATTTACTTTTTTTTACAAAATTATTTGTTACCAGAGTTTTCACAAACACAAATTATAAAAAATATTATCCTCTTTTTAAAATTACAACAAAATGATGTCTAATTACATCTTTGAAGATTTGTACCAAATAGTAATATCTAGTGCGACATACAGGACAATTGTTTACCATTATAGAACAACCATTTTCATCATTCCATCTTAAAATACATTTTAAACAAAAAATGTGGGAACATGTATTTGGTCTACATGAATCATAATATTCGATTATTTCAAAACAAATAGCACAAAACACTTTTTTCTCTTCACTCTCAGTTTTATTCAAATTTTTTAAAACAATCCCATTATTTTCTTCTCGAACTAATGGTATATTTTCTTCTTGAACTCCTGGTATAATTTCTTCGAGGCTAATTGTCTGAAGCGGAATGGATCGATTTCTTTCTCCAACTGATTCACTCATTTTATTTTAATATTATTATTAATAGATTTATTCAACAGATTTTTTTCTTTTAACAGTCACTCGTACCTTAACATACTAAAATGATCTTGATGCACCTATTTATAAGACTTAAGAATGCAAAATCAAATGTGGGAGAACAAAGAGAAAAAATTAAAAAATATGATGCGAATGAGAATAAAAGGGGAGGAAGTTAAGAATGAGGGACATGAGAGAGAGGAAGAGGAGGAGGAGGAGGCGCTCCCCTATTATAACTACTTATCTCAAAAACAAATGAAACTAAAAACATATTTTTTTCCTGCATTAAATTCCTCTAATAAAAGTGTTCTTATAATGTATTAGTGATAAAACCATAATACTAGTCTTTTACGAACTATAGACAAAGGTTAAAAATGCACCATTTTGGTTTTTTTTAATTATCTCAAAAATCACGAAAGATAATTTAAATCTTAAGGCGGAGTCCTTATTCTGCTACTTCCTCGTCAACAGTGACAAAAGTTTCCTTTATTTTTAACGCAAGGAACAGATATTCCTTCATTTAACATTAGGCATATAGACATATAGAACAGCGAACAAACATACAGCGTACGTGCTTTTAAACGTTTTACACTGTGCAAAGTATACTAGCATTTTTACGCACAAACTAATAAATAAACCTACAGCCCACAAGCATTTGAACTTTCTACATTGTGTAAAGCGTACTAGCATTTGAACGTTTTATATTGAGAAAAGCGTACAAACATTTTAACACACAAACAAATAAATAACATGTAAAGCGTACGAGCATTTGAACGTTTTATACTGTGTAAAGCGTACAAGCATTTTAACACACAAACAAATAAATAAACGTAAAACGTACGAGCATATGAACGTTTTAAACTGTGTAAAGCGTACAAGAATTTTAACGCACAAACAAATTAAGAATATTTTAACACAGAAACAAATAAATAAACATAAAGCGTACGAACATTTGAACGTTTTACACTGTGTAAAGCTTAACAGTATTTTAACCAAATAGAAACCAATAAATAAACGTAGAGCGTACGAGCATTTGAACGTTAACAAAAATACACTAATACACATAGCTTTCCTAACATGGCTCAATATAACTGTTTGACGTTGCGTCATTTTTCATTATGCCAAGCAATTCGGGCATATCCATTGTAAGCAACCAGTCTTCTATGGCCATCTTCAAAGTTGTTCCTTGGCAGCTTTTGTTATTGTGGTTTTTCCTACTCGTTTCAATTCATAACGGCCCTCGGAGTAATCGAGCTTTGCCTTATGCATTATTTGATCCCTATGCATAAGTACAAAATCCCACTTGACGAAACTAATAGTGTTTACGCCTTCTATTTCTGTTTACTTTGGAGTTTTGGTTCTTTTTTCTAGGTGGTCAACGATTTGTTTTCTGTTCAATTCCATGTTTCTTGTCGGATACATGTGTTTATTTAAATGATTTAACAGATTTTAGGTAAGCAGCGTAGATCCATCAATTCCTATAGGTGCTCTTAAAGGTGTATTTGTTGAATCTTCCAAATATTCAGCCATTCTCAGCAATTCTTATTAAATTCATTCAGGTCGTCATGTAGCGTTCCACCTGTCCATTGGAGCAGTGAATATCGGGTGTTTAGTAATGATAGGAGATACCAAGGGTTTCCAAGAAGGTAGACGTAGGTTTTTAAAATTGGTACGCGCATCCATTATAATGTGGGTGTGTGTTCTAAACAGAGTAATGGACGACTGAAATGCACTTTGTGTCTCTTCGGCTTTTACCGTTTTCAGTTGTTGTAGAAAACAGTATTGTGTAAAAGCATCTACTAGAACTAGTATGTGCTTATATCCTTCAAAAAATTTTACTACTGAACCTATCAGCCTCTAGTGTTTTTATGGGTGCTCGCGGCTTTTCAACATTCGATATAAAGCCTTGTAATGTACCTGTTCGGGTTTTTTTGATAGCCCAAATTAAACAATATTCAATATATTTCGTGACAAATGATTTGAGTTGAGGAAACCAAAAATGTTTCTGGATGAGTTCAATAATTTTTTGAGTACCCACGTGGCATTGTTCATCATGGAAAATCCGAAATAATCTACGACGACTTTGCCTTGGAACAAATGGCTTTGTACAGGGTATACTATTTTCGGCTTTTTTTCCTTTATTTTTAAAGGCAGGTTTTCTAGTACACCACACAGATCTAAAACTCGACGAAAGGGGGAGGCTGTCAAAAGCAGGCTGTTTATATGGATATACAGAGTTGTAGTCAACCGCGAATGATCATCGCAGCGTTTCCATAGTTACTCACATTCTTTTCATTCGTGTGCCAAACTTTAAATGTTGAACTATGTGGAATTTATATAGGTGATACTTATATTTTTGCAAAATTCTTTGAGCATCAGACTTGGATACAGCAGTTGCTTCCTCTATTTGTGGGCAAGAAGATGAAGGCGTCGCTTCTACATAACCCAAAACGTTTATTTCTTTTCTCTCTCTTTCTCTGTTTCGTGTATGCTTTAGGACGGGGCTGGATAAATGATCCGTGCTCTACTAAATTTGATTTAATGCAGGCAAAAATATCTTTGGGGATGGAAGTTAAAGGTTGCCTTTTCTCTAGATATCTAATATGAACAAAATGACTCCTAACATATTATTCTAACCATAGTGCTCAAAATACGTTACCTTTGTAAATATAATTCCGAAGCTTTTTGGGGATTTTCATTAGATTGTATGAAACAAAGCAACATATACTTTTCATAATTTTCGTAGACCGCCATATAGTAAATTAAATATAGTATATAGTTGAATAGAAACCCCAAAACAACAAAAATATTTCACTAATAATCAAAAAGTGACAAAACCGCATTGACATTTTATTTTCTGTTGCAAAAAAATTAGCCATATCCTGCTACCTACTAATTGGACACAAAAGAAAATTTTAGAAAATCTCAAATTGTGAGCTTGTGGTTCAAAATAACTGCATAAGTGTATATATTTTTAGAAAGCCCATATTATTCCTAATAAATATGAGAATAATATAGAGGGTGTCCCGTTTAAAAAAATAAAGTAGGGTCCGATAATTTTTTGACCTGACCCCCTATACTTCTTCTGAAAACAGGACTAAATTCTAAAGAAAAAATCATATAATGAACAGTTTTCACCTTCTTGATAAGTTATGATATGTCTGGGATAAGAGGGGTGCATGAAAATGCAACATTTTCAAAAACGCCAAACCAAACGCAAAAACCAAAAGGACTATGATAATTATGCTGGCGCCATCTTTGATTTCACAAAAAAGTAGCACATTGTCGCGAAAACCGCAACCCTCTATCTTTAAAAATTAGGGAGATACCCCGCAAAAGTGCCGAAAATAGGATACCCCGTACTTTTACCTTCAGAAGAGTTAAAAACGTAGTGCAATTGTTTGGAATTTTTATTAGTTCTTGAATAATTTCTGGCGTAACTCGAAATATCCCCACAGTTTCGCTACGGATGATGTGTGCCGTTATGATCTGTAATTGTAGAAATCTCAGGATCGTCGTAGAGATTTCGCCCAATAATAGCATCATGTTCGCGAACGTAATCTGGAACTACATGAAACATAATTTCGGTAGTGACATCGCCAATTTTTAAAGTTTCTACTCCAATATCTATAATCCCGTAAAAATCTTAACCATACAACTCAAACTTTTCAGGCATTGAATCCTTGCCCGAGCTATAAAAGTTCACTTTTTTTTTCGTTTTTCTGTGTTTTGTTGTATAAAACATTTATCGACGGTCTATCCCGTTTTCGCACAAAAAGAACATTTAATGTTCTTTGCTTGTGTTTGAAAAAGAGGTTTCTTCTCGGTAGAAGTTAAAGCTTTTATTTTTTCACAGCAGGATCTTTTCCGCAATAATAACAATTTGCTTTGAATTGAATTTATTAGCTTGTGATTTTCTTTAGGTCGTTTTCTTGAAGGTTCGTCATAGAACGTATTTCCTAAATGCGATTGGGCGCTTTTTAGTTTGTGAAGTTTGTGACTGACTTTTCGTTATGATCCAAGGAATTGTAAAACTATTTTTACCTCTCAATAGTTGTTTTATATTTCTTAATAAGTAATTTCTGTCTTGGTAAATAAACAAGAGCGCAACTTATATCATAAAACATTCTAATTTTCACAGAGCAACATAAGTGATATTTACAACACACAATGTTTATCCTCTATCTTTGCACTTATAGTAAGATATACACCCTATACTGTTGTAAACTTTGGAGGATATAGGATACAATGTAGCCGAGTTTTAACTTGTCTAAAATGTCTAATAGTTCAGCGAAGAATAATTCATTATTCTATTTTTTTTATTTAGACATATAAAAGTTTAGATATGAGCTTGCAATACTGGAAATAATATTTTATATGCTGGCACTATTTCGTACCCTTTATTTAAAACTTAAAGCTATATAATTATCTGCTGGGAATAATGTGAAATTGAAACCAACTTATATCTATATATATATAACTTTATTTCACATACTTCTAAATATTAGTACAAACAAGGTAGACATCTAGGAAATCTAGATAAAGATATAACACAATAGCTTGCTTGACTCCATCATTTTTCTTAACTAGGAGTTTTCCTTTGGTTTCTTTCGAAACAGTCGAATAATAAAAATGTCGGCAAATCGGACACTTTTCTTATTTCTCTTCCATCGCTTTAAACATCGGTAACAAACTTATGGTACAAACTCTAGGAGGTAAATCTTCATTTCAATATTCTGTTGAAAATTCAGACTCTGATAAACTCTCCAGGTCTGCAAGATAACCACTATCGCTTTCACTTAGATATTCTTTAGATGTCATTATTAATTCTTATATCAGTTAATAACCATGTTAGAAATTTCTATTGAATATATATCTTTCCTCTTACCTCTCCCATCTATACAACTATTCATGTATACTCATGCGTACGTAAACCTACATTTTCATGTCAAAACTTGCTCGACAATTGTCTGTTTTATCTAACGTCTTGGCTCTGAACTATCGAGTTACAACCTGTGGCTATCAATAAAATGAACCTCGTTATTCTCGATGTTACAAGATACTTTACATTCAAATTTCAAGTTTATAAGGATTAACTAAAACGTATTTGAATTTGTATACAATTATTTAGATTAGGCAGACTTATTGATTGAAAATATCGCTCTTTATCATCCTAACCAGCCTAATTATTATCAACAAGAGATCTATTTTACTTAGGAACACCTCATTGAAAATATATCAATCATGTTGTTAATACTAGCCATTTTAAACTTATACTAAACTACTTTCCATTGACTTCCTATCTATGTATTGTATAAAAAAGGAAAACAGAACAAAATAATTTCACGGCTGTGGTCAATTAAGAAATAATGGTTCTTGGGATTAGACCGTGTCAAAATGGAATCAGTTTCCGACGTTTCGCCTTCGATTGCACGAGGCATCTTCAGGGATCTTTACTTCACGAGATCGGAACACTGAAGGAGACCGGCTATTTATAGTCGACCTGTGTTTATCGGAGCGTGACTCGGTGTAACGATCGGTTTCCACGTATGATGAAGACTTGAAGCCCTTGACTGAAGGTCTTGTGTCGGTTTCGGGATTCCACAAACGGAAAATTAGAGAATCTATTGAAATTTATAAGCATCCTAACTATTTTAATAGAGATATGGGCTTCAGAAAAACGGCCAAACGTGTGATGCTCTGGTGTGTCCAAATTTTAGTTATTTATGTTTTAATTTTGAGGTAAGTCAATTAATTAGTTTCCATTAAAGCTTTTTTTGAACAAAAGTAACGATATATACTCGATAACATAAATTAACCCCTCATGGCTTTTATTTATCCCCTAATAGAAATACTGCTCTAAGTTCTACAAGTAAAAAGGCGACTTCTGTCAGTATGCCGCCTTCCTATTAAAATCCTTCGAAACGCCGATATTGTTTTCATGGATATTTATGTTTAGTTTATTATCAAATATAAAAGAATTGAGAATATTTAAATATGAGAATCTATAAGTATTTGGAAATAAAAATCGGTAAGTTTCCTTTACTCGATATATATATATATATATATATATATATATATATATATATATATATATATATATATATATATATATATATATATATATATATATATATATATATATATATATATATATATATATATATATATATATATATATATATATATATATATATATATATATATATATATATATATATATATATATATATATATATATATATATATATATATATATATATATATATATATATATATATATATATATATATATATATATATATATATATATATATATATATATATATATATATATATATATATATATATATATATATTTTGTCTTTCTAAATATATTTATTAGTTTGTTCCACCATTTGTTCTGTCATGTTAAATTCGTACCAGTTTATTTCTATATCACATAATGTTTGTGAAAAATTTGTAGTCAATTGAACAAGAAACTTTTTTACGTCGATTTTTAAACAATTTGTTTTCTCGCCATTTTGTTCCGCCCTTTTTAATTCTTACCATTATTTTACTCTATTTGCTTGCACAAAGTTTGAAATCAATCTAATAAAGAGTTTATCGGGCTGATTACTATTTTATTGGGCTGCCATCTTGGATTCATACCAAAATATTACCACATCATCCTTTTGGTGCCATATTGGATATTTACCAAAATGTTTCAAGGTTATCCCCATAAGACCTTTAATTTTTGACCAAAATTTGAAGTCAATCGGATGAGTAGATTTCAGTAAACTAAGTAAAATCTTGGAGGGGGACTTTTTTGGAGGTTACGAATATTTTATTTGGCCGCCATTTTGTTCCTCCGTATTGAATTCGTACCACAATTTTACCACATTATTTCTAAATCACACTTACCAGTTGCACACAATTTGAAATCAATCTAATAAGTAGATTTTTCATGCTAAGTTTTTAAATATTTTATTAGGCAGCCATTTTGTTTGTCCAACTTGCAATCGTACCAATTGTTTTCTACGTAATACTTGATTTTATGTAATTTATTCAGGTAAATTGAATAAGCCGTTTTTTAGTAATATATTTTTTCAACATTTCACTAGGATTCCATTTTGTTCCATCGTATTGTATTTTTACCAAAGCACTCATTTCTTTTGATTATTGATCAAAATTTGAAGATAATCTGATAAGTAGGAGGTACGAGTTACAAGAGGAGTAAAAAGATTGACTCATCTTTTAAAAAGTTTATAAATTTAGAATGTGAATAATGAGTTAATAGGAAAATAATTAACTAATATTAGACAGTACTTTATTGTAATTTCTGATGTTTTATGAAAACTTAACAACATAACATTTATAATTGGTAAATGAAACCCATTAGATATATATTTGTATATACTCATGCGTCTATTAAACTTCATATTTGCTGTCCAGACTTGTTCCCCGATTATTTATTTAAACACGTAATTGATTATGTTTATGCAGTGTAAGGTCTGCTTATGTTGCCTATATGGCATACACACATATTTTAACCACCGGTTGAATAAAACTTAATTGCTGTTTAGAATATTTAACCCAGCTTTCGGATTTGACAAGCTGCTTACAGAAATCTAGAAACTCGCTGTCAAATTTGACAATCCCTTAAACATTCTAAACTTTAATTGAGCTTTCTGCAACCTGCCGTAAGTCTCCTATCTGATTAAATTTTCATGATTTTTGGGTTACTTATTTATTACGTATTAATGATTAGGTTGGTTGTGTAGTGATAGGTATGTTGACGTCTAAGTTCTTTATACCTTTAGTTTTTTAAATAGTTAGACTTCAATGAACTCTCTGTTTGATAATTAAACATTCCTACTTCAGTGAGTCCTCCCTCTATGTTTAGTGTAATATAAGCGATATTCTCGAACAAGATCTTATACGAGATATATTTTTGGATTCATTCAAAGTTCTTGTCAATGAAACGATGTTATTAACACTTGATAACCGGAAATATTTAGTGATTATTTACAAAATATTTCTCGAAGTTTTAGGATTGTTTCAGATCACTCTAAACCGATATACTTAGTATAATTATGATGCTTTTAGCAGATTCTTATATAGATTTAACAAAAAAAAATGCAGCGCGTGAGTCAAAGGAAAAACTATTTGCTACCATCTCTAAACTTCTTTCTATTTTTTTCTTAACTACTTGACTATATGTTGTTAAAAACACATAAAACACATTAAGATGGTTAAAAAGTTATAAAGATACGCTAAGTTACATACAAACATATTTAATTTAAAAAATATAATAGCATGCATTGACTTCTTCACTGAATTCAAAGTATTTATTTCAACATTCATTTTGATTTACAACCATCTTCTTAGAGTTTACACAGATAAGCTTTCTAATGAGGAGTAACCGATATACTACTTCGTCGCAAGGAATGAGAATTGGGGATATCTCCACACTATTTATTTTATGAAATACTTACCCTCTTACGCTTTTACAACTACATCCCATACGTATGCATCGGCTGAAAACAAGTCGACACCTGTTTATTAGTTGCGTGCTCTTATTAAGCTATATCTAGTTGTATTCGTTAAGTTCAGCTCATGGCCGACTCGCCCTCATTAACTACTTATGAAATTTTCAACTATCGTGGGCATAACACCTCTCCCACGCAGGATTGTTGTTTCTACATTATAATCGAGAGTTATACAACTTTAAGTTACTATAACACGAAACAATTCTATAATTCTATCTTTCTATCAATTCATCCATCTTTCTGCCTATCTAATGAGGAGCCTAATTATCTGTGTTTCTAATGTGACAAAATAGTCGTGAGGAAGAAACAGAAGAGTGCAGAAAGCAGTAAGCTTGCGAAATATATAAGACAGCTTTGTTTTGGATAGCATAAGCAGTTGAACGTGGAAACAAGTTAGTTTTAAGTCTAGTACATTCTTTGACATAATTTTTTCTCTGTAATTTTTTCTATATTTCTCTAAAAAATATACATGTTTACGTGGAAAACTTTTTTACTGTTTTAGTTTTTTTTTTCTCTAAATTTTTACATTTTTATTACTTCTTCTTTTTCTGCCCTTTCTTCTCTCTTATTTTCCTAGTGAAAATAATTCAAAAACGTACTTTCGATAAGCATAATATTTATCCTCTGTACTACCGTAAATATCGTCCAGAGAAACCATTTCTTTAAATGCCCGTTGAAAAATTTCCGCGGCTGAATTTACCCGAAACAATAATCTTGTGTGACGAAACAGGCTCTAGTTGATGATAGGCCTTTACAAAGTCCAGTCGTGAGAAGCATTCCGCGTTTCTTAGTTTAGTCCTAAATCTATTGTTAGCGTAATTTTAAGATACAATTTAATTTTAGTGAATTTTGTTATATATGATTTCATAAGGGAGCAAATTTTGTCTACAAAAAGATCGTTTCCGTGTCTGGCTCCCTCTAGGGAATGTAATGTTTAGGTTTTTTTAATATACAGGTTAGTAGAGTAATAATGTATCCTTTGAACCACCCCCCCCCTCTTACGTCCCTGTCCCCCTCACCGTGTGACATCATTTGACCTTGGGACCATTTGATCTTGAAATTATGAAGGTCAACACCTCCATCTCTTACGTCCCTGCGCCTCGCCCGGTGACGTCATATCACCCTGAGGGTGCCCCGCCCACCTGACCTTGGGTTCATTTGACCTTGAAATTTTGAAAGTCAAGTTGATGCTTCGCACACTTGACCTTGGGTCTATTTGACCTTGATATTTTGAAGATCAAATTGTTTGACATTGAAATGACCTTGAGGATGTTTTGAAGATCAAATTGTCTGACTTTGAAATGACCCTGAGATTTTTTTGGTCTGGGGTGTTATACGAAATATCCTTGATAATTTTTTGAATGTCAAGTTGTTTGGCCTTGAGATGTGTTTTGTTGGTTGGGGGGTGCTTGATATTAAGTGATACGTTTGTCATTTAAATGGGTAGGGGGTGTTCGACCTTGAAGTTTACCTCTATAAAAAGGCTTGGCTAGTATAGAAAACTTCATATTGAGACGCGACTCATTTGCCGTGTTAAGCCTATTTAAAAAAATATTATTTATTAAATAGTATTATATTAAATTAATGTGTTTACTTAAACCCTTAAAAGAACCTTAATATAAATTCGATATTCCCAAAAAAGTATTGGTGTATTGAAAATTTGTAAAACTGAATTTGGAACTCTCCCAAGAACAGTAGTACGGTGATACGAGGCCAATGCGGTTTCCACTCAAAAATGCGCATGCGCGTCGTCAGTTGCTTCGAGTCCGTGGAACTCCACCAACTACCGAATATGGGATGTGTCAGATGGTGGCTTCTTCACGGTTAATACCCGGCGATGCTTAGCGTATTACTGGCGCGGTGCGTTATAGCGCTCTTAGGGAAATTTACGCGGTTTTTCCTCACGTTGCGCAACGTGTTTTTCATATATACTCATCGGGCGTATTTTTCTGATTATTTACCAGAAAGAAACATATTTTTACTATGATTAATAAGAAAGATATGAGTTGAATAGCGAATCGATGCATACTTTCCCCAAAAACTTCGTTACAGCCTTACAAGCTAGGTCTTATGCTGTGAGATACATTTTCAGTTAATTTCATTGCAGAAAACTGTAACTATAGATGTAAACTCAAAAAAATTATATTATTAACTAAAATCCTGCGTTTTGACTGGTCTATCTGCATATATTAAGTATTTTTTTTTAATTCTTGTGAGCTCCCAAAAATCGGTTTTTAAAGTACATGGTGTTTAATTTATAAAACTGACGTTTTGTGTTAGTTCTTATGTAAACTACACACAAATATTGGTTATTTAGAGGGTATTTTTTAAATCTACATACATCAAATCGGTCTCATCGTAAAATCTGTACCACAGCATACCTATCTTCACTACTGAAGCCAAAAGGATGAACTAAATTATGTAAACCTCGCTATTCTGAATGAAATTATAAATTTGCTGAGATTCGAAATTATAAAATATATAAGAGAGAAATTAACGGCCATTCGGACAAAATATTCTGTCTGTGGTGAGCTTATTCAAGTATAGGGTCCAAAAAATCATGCACCATTATACTGACAAGCTTTTAAGCGCTTTCCATCATCTCTACCGGCATAATTCACGACGTATCGCCCTATATGGGGCTCATCAGGCCAATGCAGCCATGTGGTAGAGATCATAAAAAGCACTCAATAGTATGTTGAATATAAACGATGAAAATGTTAGGCAGTGAGATAATATAACCCATAGAGTAAGAGGTGCCATTTATGGGAACAAACGCGAGGTTTGGTATTTATACCTCCAGTAATGTTTAAAAAACATTTAACTAAGCGTGACTTACTCAGGCTTTCATTGTTTTTATGTAAACTGTGCGATACCAATTTTTTTATTGGTGAAAAAACGGCCCACAAAGGTATGAAGTTCATGATACCGGCTTTTTTTAGGCCAAAGTGTTAATAAAAAACAAAAACAAAATTATAAGATCCATAGATACATAAATAAGAGAGAAATTAACGGCCATTCGGACAACATATTCTGCCTGTGGTGAGCTTATTCAAGTATAGGGCCAAAAAATCTTAAAGTACATTTTCTAGTAACGAAAAAGCAAAGTAGAGGGCGCAATGTGGAAAAGAGAAAACTCGTCTACGCCTAGTATTGATTTTTACCAGTAGCAAAGAATAAATTTATCATTTAATTAGAAATATTTATAAACAGTTAATAATTTAAAACGTAAAACTCTTTTAATGGTTTCCTTCGACAGCCAAAATCGATAACTTACATATGCAGAACCAGGGCTCTTTTGGTTATAAAATATTACTTGTTACAGATACTCCGTATACAAATCTACGTAAGTAGGTTTTAAAAACCAAACATATTTTTGTTAATGTTTAATTTTACACAAATGTATTTAGTTTTTATTTCATGTTATTGGCAAATATGCAACCACATATTATAACGCCCTAATGTTAGCACATTTGTGTGATATAAAGCTTTTTTAAGTTTTATGATGAAATATATTAATTAGTACGTCCGGGATACCTAACTTAAAAATAAAAAAATTAGAATATATTACTATTACCAGTAGGAATATCAAATTTGTGTAAAATGAAAGAGGATAACTTTTTAAATAGAAATCTTTTGTATTCGCTCAACGTTTAAAAATGTAATTATTACTCCTTTAACCAAGAGTTCAAAGAAGTTATTTTATGGAATGTGGAATGTTTTAATCCTCTAGACGCCATATTTGCCGTTATATTAGAAAAAATACAAGGGCTTTGATCTCGCATTTGTTCCCATAGATGGCACCTCTTACTCTATAAGTTATGGGAATATTGTACAATTAAAATTGACGGCTGTAAGCGACTATTTAAAAAAATATACGTATTTAATATATTTACTGGTTTCCATTGAAAAAGTCACCCTCTTTAATTTTACACAAATTTAAAATTCTGTTTTGGTACAGATTTTAACATGAGATCTATTTGATGTATGTAGATTTAAAAAATACCCTCTACATAATAAACATTTGTGTGTAGTTTACATAACAACTAACACAAAAAGTCAATTTTATAATTTAAACACCATGTACTTTAAAAACCGATTTTTGGGAGCTCACAAGAATTTTAAAAAAAAACATAATATATGCAGATAGACCAGTCAAAACGCAGGATTTTAGTTAATAATTTTTTTTTTGAGTTTATGCCTATAATTACAGTTTTCTGCAATAAAATTAACTGAAAATGTAACTCACAGCATAAGACCTAGCTTTTAAGGCTGTAACGAAGTTAATACATTTTTGGGGAAAGTATGCATCGATTCGTTATTCAACTCATATCTTTCTTATTATTCATAGTAAAAATATGTTTCTTTCTGGTAAATAATCAGAAAAATACGCCCGCTAAGTATATATGAAAAACCCGTTGCGCAACGTGAGGAAAAACCGTGTAAATTTTTCTAAGAGCGCTATATCGCACTGCACCAGTAATACGCTAAGCATCGCCGGGTATTAGCCGTGGTGAAGCCACCGTCTGACACATCACGAAGAGTTCGTGTAGGACAGCCATCGGCTCCGCTTGGCGCAAAAATCGGGTCGTGAATCATTTAAAACGAGGCTCGCATCGCATATTCCTTAGTTGGTGGGGTTCCAGCGACTCGAAGCGCCTGAAGACGCGCATGCGCATTATTGAGTGGAAACCTGCGTTGGCCCCGTATCATCGTACTACTGTTCTTGGGAGAGTCCCAAATTCGGTTTTACACATTTTCGATACACCAATACTTTTTTCGGAATGTATGTAATGATTCTTGATATATCGAAATATATATTAAGGGTCTTTTGAGGGTTTAAGTAAACACATTAATTTGATATAATAATATTTAATAAATAATATTTTTTTTAAATAGGTTTAAAATTCCTACGAGCTCCCAATGTACAAGAGCGAGTTCTCACTGCAAATGAGTCGCGTCTCAATATGAAGTTTTCTATACTAGCCAAGCATTTTTATAGAGGTAAACTTCAAGGTCGAACACCCTCCGCCCACTTACATAACAAACGCATCACGTAATATCAAGCACCCCCCCCCCACCAACCAGACACATCTCAAGGCCAAACAACTTGACATTCAAAAAATGAGCAAGGTTATTTCGTATAACACCCCCAACCAAAAAAACCTCAGTCATTTGAAAGTAAGACAATTTGACCTTTAAAACATCCTCAAGGTCGTTTCAATGTCAAACAATTTGACCTTCAAAATATCAAGGTCAAGTGGGCGAGGCATCAATTTGACCTTCAAATTTTCAAGGTGAAATTACGTCACCGGGCGAGGGGTAGGGACGTAAGAGGAGGGGATGTTGACCTTCAAAATATCAAGGTCTAATAGACCCAAGGTCAAGTGGGTGGGGCCCCCCTCAAGGTCAAAGACGTCACAGGGCGAGGAGGTAAAGACGTAAGAGGGGGGTGGTCCAAAGGATAATAATAGATTATTGGATGCATTTGAGAGTATAGAAATAGTTAAATGTGGTAAGAAAGCACTAAATAAAGACAGATGGCCTATTCCCTATAGTCCCCTCTATTGTTTACTTGACAACAGTGCAGTCGGGTGCAACCAAGTGTGACCACATTTACCTATAAATAGTCTCGGTTAGGATAAGTTACTTTAGTTTAGATTATTCAAAATTACTCCACTCAGGTTGTTCCAAATCGATACTTGTAGTATGTATATATCAATGTCTTTTTTTTTAATTTAGTAGGTGAATAAGTTGTAATGTTGTAAAATGTGTATGCAAACCTAGAACAAAAAAATATTTATTTAGAAAATTATCAACAACTATAACAATCAGTTTGACTTGTTAGTCTTAATATACGGGAAAAAAGGAAAGTTTGCTTAAATTTTCCAATTTTTTGTCATTCTATTATTTTATGATATTAGTTAGGGTTGCCAGATTACAATTTTGGAAAAGCGTGACGGTGTGGCCAGACGAAAAAAATTCTCGGATGATACTTTGCCACACCCATTTTTTGCCCTAAACTTCTTAAAAATAAGCCTCCGATGATTGCTTCTAATAACTATTGAAACTACTATTTTGTATCATTTAGGTCTTAGAGCCAATCAACACTTATTACTTCAGCTTCACCCGTTGCTTCGTTTATGTCAGAAATAAATAACACCCATTAAAAAACGAAAATATATTTTTTAGTGTAAAAACACATATTAAGGCTTAAACAAAAAAAACTGAAATCAAAACAAAATAAAAACCCAAACAAACATAGGTACCGTATACATATTACCATAATAATGGGTTTAAATATAAAATAAAATAGAAGAAAAAAATTAACAACTAGTAAAAGTTCATCATTCCAATAAAAAAATAACATTTTAAACATACACAAATTATGAATATTTCAAATTTGACTTGACTTTTTCAAGCATTTTTTTCCATCGTTGGTTTTCAAAAATGCAATAAACCCAGTGCAAGTTAATTTGAAATTATTCTTTACCATTAGCTCAGCTTCAAGTGTGTCCATATTTAAACTATTCCTCTCTTTTCTCCATGCTACTATCATCAAACTAAAAATTCTTTAGGAGGAAGCATTGGAATGTGGTATTGAGAAGATATAATTACACATTTTTTCAAAATTTACTGCCAAATACTTTTCAAAGAACTTCATCCACTTTTGATCTGTTTTCATCTCACCAAAGTTTGGCGAAGCATTACTTTGAAATGAAACCAAATCAGCATATTCTTCAAATAAGTAATCTTCTTCAATGTTAATACCGAATTGTGCCGCAATATTCAAAAAATCATTGAGCTCCGGTTTGGAATCAAGTTTCATACATGATAAGAACTTAAATTTATTATCCTCAAAATTATACCATTTTTCTAAATATGCAACAATTCTTTCAGAAAACACATCCACTTCTTTCTCAAATTGCGTCACTGCCGACTCGTTATCACATTTTCTTATGATAGAGGAAGCCAGAGAGCCATAGAATTTTTGAGTTCTTTTTAGATTTAACGATTGTCTTAATCGTTCCATAATTGAAAAAATCTCAATCACAAGAGTATCTTCGCTTTCCAATTTACCAATTGTACCATTCATTGTTTGACCTACATTTATCAAAAATCCTAGGTAAGCCTCCGCTAATTGATGCTCAAAAAAATGTTTTAGAATCGGTGGGGGAGAATTAGATGACAAAAAGTAGGCTTTGACTGGTGCAAAGTGTTTTAAGAGGCGTTCTATAGCTGGAATTAAGCTTAACCATCTTGACAACTGACCTTAACAATTTTGACCATTCTTCATAGCAGAACACGTAAAATTTTTTAAGTTCTGCTGTTTTTTTCGTACTGCTACTAAATTCATTATAGTATTTAATAACACCCTCAATGTCAAATTTTAGTGCAATTTGCCCGTTTTTCCCAGCATTGTTAACAATGTGGCGAAATTCACGGAGGCATTGTCTGCACAAAAAGCAGTAACGTTAGTAAGCGTCAATTCTGCAGCTTCTAAGTGAGAAATTAAGCAGTTGGCAATGTGTTCAGATTTTTCAGAATCAGCAGAATAAAATTTTAGAAGTTTTGTGCAAACACCAACTTCTTTATTACAGTATCGAATAATTATTGGAAATGTCTTTACATTGCCTTTGTTCGAGGCATCTGTAGCCAAAGAAAAGTGATGATTTGTTTTTCAAATCTCTCAAAATACGCATTCGAGTCTCAGGTGCTAAAACTTGCTTTATTATTTGCGTCGCTTTAGTACGCCCATAAGAGTATTTCTGTGCAATTTTTGAATCTGCGAATAGCTGTGAGAGTAATTTTCCTGTGCAATCAAACGAAAGGTAGCTACGTGAATGATTGACTGTGTGAAAGACAAATGCACACTCCGCTAAAGTTGCGCCGTTCCGTATATGTGCGTCTTCTGATGATGACGAAGGGAAAAATTTTTGTATATCACTCGTGCCCTTTACGGCTTGCATGTTTGATTTATGTTTAGCAGATTTCATGTGCTTAGTAACATCATACATAACACTATGACCCACTGAAAACTGACATTTACACATTCGACAGTAAGCCTGACTTGTAGTGTTTCCTTTTAAGAGCCAGTCAAATTGTTTCTTCCAGTTAACATGAATTTGACTAAACGAAATGTGGATTTATTTTCAAGCGCCTTTTTTTTGAGCGATGGTCGTGACAGATCCCTCTCAACTGTACTATCTTCTGGTGGTCCTTCACCTTCAGACTTGGCCTCATCTTCGAGTTCATTTTCCATCCCCACCCAGTCGATCGAATTATATGACTCCGAACTAGAATCCATATTTACTATATGTCGCTAAAAATAATAAATTTTTTAAATAAATATCAAACATTAAATATAAACAGTTTTTACATACCTAATAAAGATTAGCTTTTGAATTAGAAATATAATTTACAATATAAAATGAAAACGTCTCTGTCTTTACGTCTTTACGCTCACAGGCGCGTTTTCGCTTGTTCGTGTTGTATTCTAAAAGCACTGAGTAACCGAACCGCGAATGCGAATACCCTTGCGTACTTGAAAGTCGGCTAATAATAGTAATGGGCGATCATTATCGATATTTTTTAAATGACGATCTTGTTTCTTGTTCAATCGATGTTTCAGATAAATGCTGAAAGTTTGAAGCAGTCTATTTTTAACTGCTAAATAATTTATTTAGTGCGCATTTACATAAAATTATGAAAAAGCGTGTCACGCACATACTCAGGCGTGATGTGTGATAACCATTAAAAAATTGTGACAATCGCGCCTAATGCGTGACGCCTGGCAACCCTAATATTAGTGCGGGTATGTTAGTGGTCATTTCTCCTAGGTATGCTCATCATAAATATGTCCATATTTTGGTTTTACTGAGGAGGGCAACTAAAGAAATTTTATTAGGAAAATGATATTTGTTTCAATTTCTCTAAAGCTAAACTAAAAATACAAATGAAATATAGATTTTTAATAATAAAAATGAAAATTTTTCGAATCTTACAAGCAGATTTTAGTGTTTATTTTGGCATAAACTTTCTTAAATGAATTCACCTACTACGTTTTGCAATAGTAAACATACTACATACAAATACGCTGGCAGCATCAATTTGAAATGCACTGTTGTAATATTGATCGATCACCCATAACCTAAAAAGAAACATACAAATATAATACATATACTTAAATCAATTATGCCTAGAATTTGAATAACTTAAACAAAAATGTCAGAATAAAAGACCTTTAATGTTTGTATTCCTCGTTTCCATGACAACATAGTCAATGTGCTGCCCCCTAACGAACTCAGTCTGCGAAGAGCCAGTCTCTGAATGAGTATATGGGATGCGTCATATAGTTTTGCAGTGCATGGCTGTAATCACATTATGGTGCTTTTGTCAAAATGAATTATTTTGTCAGTAGAAAATCGCTCGTCAAGGAATTTTTCCGGTCTGAAACACTCTAGTGAAATAGTCTTCTCAATTTGGTTAATGTTGCGCCCAAGATTCATAATTCAAAAACCGCTTAAAAGTAAAAAACAACAATTCAACTTCAACAATTTTTAAATCACTATAGAAATAAATAAAAAATACCTAACCCATCAAATTTTTGATGCTGTAATCACATGTTATTGATTTTCTTAAGGTGAGTCCTTTTACTTGTAGAAAACAGCCCTTGTCATGGAATTTTGCCGGTATAAAACATCCTAGCGAAAGAGCCTTTTCATTTTGGTTAATGTTCAGACCAAAATTCATGCCAAACCGCTTACCAGTATCTATCAGACATTGCCTTAAACTATGATATAAAAATATATGATAATTTCCACTCCTTTTTGTAACGCGACTGGAATTTAAGTCGTACCCAAATCAATGGTTGACTTGCCCTTTTTTTTTCGTGTAGTGTTGCTAATTAACATCCCACAGCACATCATATATTTTCATTAGTAATTCCCAATCTACGCCTTTAAAAAATGCAACCTTTTTCTATTAAAGGGTTGTTGGTACCTCTTTATAAGGACATCGCCGTTTTCATCTCGGTATACCATAAAAAGCTGGAGATTTAGAATGACCTTGATCTCCTCAGTTTCTTTGTTTGAACGTCTACTGCTTTCAAGAATTCGGGTCTATGGTAAAATAAAAAAAACAAGGCGTCCTCATTTAATCATTTTTTTTTAATTGAATACTTAACTAATCAAGCTCAATGCATACTTATTTTTTAATAGATACTTAGCAACAGTAGTATAAGCAGGTGAAAACAAGACCAAAATAAAACAATTTCAATTTTTCTGAAAAACTTATTTTACCATGTAAATAAAATGGTGGTTACGGAATTGTTTATCATTTATTATACTCGACCTGGTATTATTATTTCATTGTTCCAAAATAGAGAATAAATAATACCTTTTACTATATATTGAGATAATGAGTTTAAAGCAGTCAACATTTTTTCAGGTCAAGAACGCAGACAGTCAAACTTGCGTTTAAATGGGACACCCTCGAATCCACAGATGAGTAACACGGTTGAATAATACGAGGGGTATATAACATAGATTTTATTCTATCATTATGCTGATGTACTAATCTGTGTGGTAGAAGCTAGTGTTTAAGTATGGTAAAATTGCATGTATTCCATTCTAACTAAATTTACTCGCCCTCGTCTTTTCAGGAACCAATAATAAATATCTTATTTTTTGATGTGTTCTAATTAAATTATATCCAAAATATAATAAGTATTTATTAAAACAGGATATATTTGTTATTATTATCAGATGCACGATAGAACTGCCCTTCTAGAGATCAGCCAAATTTAGAGTTCATAGAATGCCTTCACCTAGAATCTGGTCTACGATAGCATTTTTTTAGGCAATGCTATTAAGATTTTCTTTGAAATCAACTTGAGTCAAACCACATTATACTGTTTGGCGTCTAAAAAAATAAAATACTTACCATAGGTAAGTAATACTAACAAAGTAAATGCTAAATGTAATCCATAATTCCTAATTTGAAAGCTTATAATTACAAAAAATAGATCTTGTTCAGAGAAAAATTACCAATAAAAAGTAATAAAGTAGTTGCATATATTTCATAGGTAAAAAATATTGTGCATTAAAAGAAAATTAAAACTACTTTTACTACAATTTAGCTTTAACCATATTCGTAGTTGGAAATTATACAAGCAGCCCGCAGAAACCAACACATTTTAATATGCCAAAAGTGTTGCTTTTTCCCTGCAACTGATATAGAACAGCCCTAATTATGTTTTATTTATTAGATTAGATAGAGTGCTTATAATGGAAAGGGGATATAGACGGAAACGTGGCTCAAATGGAGAGCGCCCCCAACCCAAAACCGACTTGCAATAATTTTATCTTGAAGAAAGATGTGAAATAAATTATGAGCCAACCGATTTCTTATTTTTATTCTATATAGCAGCGAAATATTTAAAATTTCCAAAAACTTAGCAGAAACAGAACTTTTACTAAATTTTACAAATTTAGTTTTCAAATATTCTGGAAAACTTTTGTTTCTCCCTTCAATGCACTCTAAAATATATTCTGTACCGTAGATTTGTAGTATGGCTACCAAAATTCGCGTTAAGCGTTTATAGAAAATATGTCAAATTGCTAGGTTTTGAGGATATTTATCTCCAATCATTTCTGTAGAGGATTAGAATTATACGTTGGTAATTAAACCTGCTAATATAGTTTATGTTAATTAAACCTGTTAATATATTTTATGCAATAATTACTACGTATATGAAATAAAGAGTTTGACTTCAATTAGATATTTTTAAAAATGGCAAGACAACTTTCTAGTTTTTGAATCTTTATATACTTCTTTAAATTACATAGAAAACCCATTATGTCAGTTCTCCACTAAATCCGTATCCCTCAGAAGAATTTAAATGATTTAATAGAATCGGTTTGCTACAAACCGTAGTCAGGTCTGTCTAGTCAGATCTTTTAGGAGTGTATTGTGATAGTTAGGGCCAAATTATTTTATAGAATAGATAACAAAAATTTCCCTGGAGGTATTTTAACCAAGTACTTCTTCCTCATACTGTAGCTTTAGCATTTCCTATTTTCATAAAGTTTCGTAAAAATAAGATTAATTTTATACATTATGTTATTTGTTATTAAATGTATATATTAATGGTCATATCCCTAAATAAAAAAAATAGTAAGATATTTTGTTATGTATGAGCAGATCGCGAAGGCCTAAGTAATATGTTCCGTGGTTGCTTTAAGTGGACAGGAAAAGTTTATTGATGCGTGATATGAAGACTTGCAGATTAGGAAAAGAGGGAAAGGCATTTGCTGGTATCACATTCCATAATCGGGAGTTGGTACACGTTAACCAATGATAGTAGTTAAAATGTAGTGTAAATTATTTTCGTATCAAGAAAAATGTATTCTCTAATTATTTTAGTATCTGCTGGTGCTTTTTCTAAATGTACATTAGGTCGCATTTGATCGTTTACAATCGCGATCGAGCGCGTACAACCGAATGATGTTCACTGAAAAATTCATGCGGCAGTGCAATCAATGACGCGCGTTCGAGCATGACCAACCATCACCGCCGGTTTGAATTTTAAAAATGGGTACTAGCATTAACAAATACGATCGAGCGTCCCCATTTGTTATGACAACCTTCGATAGTCGACTAAAAAATACCAATTCGAAAGGATACCTCTAGTTTAAAGTTGAATATTACCAGAACTATTTAATTTTTTTCGTAAAAGAGCAAAACAGATTCAGAAAATTTAATTTCTACAACTTTCAAATTTACTATTTGCATCTACGACGTACGGAAATACTCGAAAATCGGGCTTAAACAAATTCACATTTTTTTCTGATAATTTAAGAAACAGCAAAAAAGCTACAAGTTGCCGTGATTTTCCATCAAATACGATGTGGGTATAGTCCCTATTAAAACTAATGAGTATATATTTAGAAAAGTTTGATTTGATTTTAGCGCGTCGAAAACGATTCTTTGTGTATTGATGAAATTTACAGTTTGAAATTTGAATGTTTTGAGGAATGTAGCCATAATTTGAGGTGCAATATTATCCCCAATTTCCGATATATGGTATATGTCGATATTCTTTCGCTACAAGTGCTATTCAGTTACCTGTTTTGGATTAATTGGAGCAGCGAAATGCTTGCATGTAATTAGGTACAGGATAGATGCATTTTCAGTGCTTTTATAGTAGTATATGTTTAACATAGGCGATGTAAGAACACCTATTTAATATAAATTTCATTTTGGTTCGGTTGGGATAAGCAGTATTATATCTATATTAGTAAAGCATATATTATGTTATACAGGTGCAGTAGATATTGAAAGGGCAATTTTTTTGCTAGTAAAA
Organism: Kuschelorhynchus macadamiae; assembly: GCA_030620095.1. Taxonomy (NCBI): domain Eukaryota; kingdom Metazoa; phylum Arthropoda; class Insecta; order Coleoptera; family Curculionidae; genus Kuschelorhynchus; species Kuschelorhynchus macadamiae. The sequence goes on along the minus strand of JAUTXW010002427.1, from coordinate 426,931 downwards.
CACCATCGATTTAGGAGATTTGGGTAATAAATACACGAAATTTTGTTTTAGCAGCTGTCGTTTTAATTTTTTTTCTTACTAGAACTTTTTATTTTATGTATCGATTAGAAATTTTAGGTCTTTCAAAATTCTAGTCTATTTTTTAACAGGTTTCATATACAATTTGGCGGGTTTTCAGTATACAGGTAAAGCATGTATTGTATTATACATTTTTTATTGAAATTCTGTTTTAAGGACTGTACTTTTTTTCTAGTGAAACATTTCGGTATAAAACATCGATTTAAGAGATTTGTATAATAAAAAGCGGAATTTTGTTTTCGCAGCCGTGAACTTTTTAACATTTTTTTTACTGAAACCAAAAATATCGATTTGGGGGTTTTGAAAATAGATAGGATTATTCATGTACCTTTTAGAGACGTAAGTTATTATAATATTAAATACGACAGCTGGCAAAAAAAAATATTTAGGAAAATTAGTTTTTTTTCCCGTAACTTTTGAACTATTTAACACATTTTAAATAAAGCTTTCACAGTTCATTGTAACTTTTAATGTTTGTAATTTGTTTGGAAAAATATTTTGACATCTGTCAAAAAAAATTATTTTGACCCAGGAAGTTTTGAACTGCTTGAACTCTTTAAAGGTAAATCTCAATACGTGAATGAAATATATATCTTAAATTGTGCATTGTATCAACTTGCCATATTGCATTAAACGGCGACACCACTATATCTATTGTCTATTATGGCTTTAATGGTGGGGTTTTTGGACATACTGATTCCAAAATTGTCAATTTCGAGAACGTAGGAACAACAGATTTCGTGATATCAACCACCATGAGAGTTTTATCATCTATGCAACGTAGGGGTCGTAGTTAAATTTACGTACGTTACTTATAGAGATTCCCGTGAACGAGTGTAATTATTTCTTACCACTAAATATGAACAAAAAAAAGTTGATTTGTTTCTTAAACATTATCGAAAGGGAATACGGTTCGGAGTAATGGCATTTTCGAGAAACCGGGGGATTCAACAGCAGCTTTAATTTAATATTATACATTACATGCTGGGTATATAAAATCGGCGCTTTTTGTAATTTTTAAAGCTGTTGCGGGATATTACGCTTATACTGACTGATTATCATCATCAGTGACCCTTAAACAGTTACAATTCGTTTTAAATTTGCACCAAAAATAGTTTCTCGGGATTTTTAATAACGTAGATGTTCGATATTTTTAACGGGTATATAACGTAAATGAATAACAGTCTAATTCAAAACAGATATAGTTGAGGAATCGTTTTGACATGGAAAAGTTGTGAAAGTCATTGACGTAGATATTACAATTTTTCATTTACCAATATTTTAAAAGCATGTTTTTAGATTAAGAACTGACAGCTGTCAAACTGTCAAAAATAGCAACATAATATGGGTCTGAAACCTTATTTCCAAGTAAAGTTATCAAATCAGAGTCCAGCGACTATTGTTTCCATCCTACCTAGTAGAGGCATATATGTCTGTATATATATATATATATATATATATATATATATATATATATATATATATATATATATATATATATATATATATATATATATATATATATATATATATATATATATATATACATATATATATATATATATATATATATATATATATATATATATATTGTTTAAACGAGAGTTTATTATGCGCTTGCCATTTTCAAAATGTCTGTATTCGTCGTCGGCGTCATCGTGTCAGAAGAAGTTTTTTTTTAATTTTTAAACCTCATTTTTTGGTTTTGGTCAATAACAAGAGTCCATTTGACGGCCGGTAACCAAACGGTTCAAGCTCTCAACAAAACCAAAAAAATTCTGAAAAAACATAAATATGAGAAAACGTTCTTAAAAGGAAATGTTTAAGCAAATTATATTTATCGTCACTTCTCTATGTAAAATTGAATTTCCATAATTTCTTTTCAGTTTTTTTTGCTGACATTGACTAAAAATTGGTTTTCTTGAAAACTGCCATGAGGTGACAGAAAGTACAAAACTGCGTTTCAAGTTTGTAGCTAAATTTTTTAGGAGAAAATATACAAATCCGTATAAAGCATTAAATGTTGTTTCCTGTTTGGTGGTATTCGTCCATCATTGACCAACATTAAATTTTACTATAAATCAGGAAAATGCCCTGAAGTTTCGGGGTATATTTTTCTTCTAAATGCTCATCGAGGCTCGGCAAGAAAACTGACCCTATCGAATTAAAACTAAAAAAGTTGTGATTTTTTAAATTTGAACTTAATTTTAAAGGATAATTTTATTTTAAAGCGGAATATAATCACAGTAATTTACTTTTTTCATAAAAGGGCAGGGCAGAACCTTCAGTCTATTTTCTATAACTTTCATAATTTACTATTTGTTTCTACGCCATCATCATCATTTTTCCCGTGTATTAATGAAAACAAACATTTTATACGAATTTTCTAGAACTCCCTATAAAACACAATACATGTCGAAAAAATTGAAATATTGATTTGAAATTTTTAGGAAACGTTTTTTACGGTATCATCATATTGAAAATAAATGCGATCAAAATTTGAGAAGCATTTTTTAAAATTTTTGAACCTCGTTTTTAGTCAAAAAACAAGAGTATTAAATGCTCTCTGGTGGCCAAGCTGTTGAGGTTTTCTTAATTTTTTTGTGACATTTTTGCTGTCACTCGGTAAAAATTAGTTTTATTGGAAATTGACATTAGGCAAAAGGTACAAAAATGCGTTTCAAGATTTCAGCTAAATGCTTCAGAAAAACTACCTGCGTGTAAACTATTCAATATTTTTTCCCGTTTTTCCGCCACTGACCAAAATTAAATTTTATTTTTAAACGGCAAAATGCCCTGAAGTTCTGGGATATTTTTTTCACACAAAAGCAAAGCGAAACAAAAACTTTAAAATATTTTCTACAACTTTCCAATTTACTATTTGCTTCCGCGAGGTACCAAAATATCATAAAATCAAACTTGAAAAATTTTGGTGAAAATCGGAAAACTGAAAATTATTCAGTTTTCTTAGACGATATTGGCACGCTGTCGCTCGGTAATGGTACGTCGGGGAAAAACGTTTCTATGAGGTCAATCGTAGAGAATAAAGACGTGCATCTTCTGGTAAAGTCAAATTTTTGGTAGAGCGGATAATAAACTGAGCACTGGCTGACGGTATGAGCGCATTTATCGCAACCTCTTTGAAACATGATTCAGGTCCCGAGGTTAATTTTTTGAGAGGGTATATTTTTTTCAGATTTGCTGTCTAAAAATCTCGTAAAAAGTTTATAAACCAGCAATATCGGAGGAACATGGAGTGTCGCTTAACAAAAAAAAAAAAATATATATATATATATATATATATATATATATATATATATATATATATATAATATTGCAAAACTTCCTCTTCTATATTCAGCGTTAATTTCGGGAAAAAAGTTTACTGAGCCCAAAATTACTTCCAAAAAGTTAAAAAAACACATCGAAGGAATTACGCTTTGATTTATACAGGACGAGCCATTTAAAAATAAAATATGAATTTTCTGCCATGTTCTCGACCAGTATTTCACACCCGGCCCTGTAGCATCTAAACGGTTTATCCTAGGCGAACTTAGTAAATACACCTAATAAACGCCAATGTTTTTTTCTAGAGATTGATACCACATTCAGCCCGATCGGAAATAGTATTCTAAGAGGCTATCGGTACAACCTAAGGAAAAAGCTAATGGGCAGAACGAAAGCTCCATATTTTTTTCTACAAGGCATAAATTTACATTTTCTTGTTCCAGGTCAAGAAATTGGGTAAAATGTAGTTAAAAAAAAGACTATTTTTATTTTGGAAGTTCTATCAATTAAAAATTCGTAAAAGTATAGCGTTAACTTTGACAAAACCAGAGCAACGCGTAAATTAAGCCACTGTCAGAATTAAATGAGTATAGATTTAGATAATTTTGATTTTATTTTAAGGCGTCGAAAACGATTCTTTGTTTATTTTTGAAACTGGCAGAATAAAATGTTATACAGGGGCAGTAGCTATGTATAGGACATTTTTGTTAATTTATTACCGACTTTCGACAACCCATGCGGGTTTTCATACTGTATATACCAGACGGGTAGGTAATTTTCATGATTCATTAAGGCTCGCTCCTACATACACATAATACACATACGGGGTCTAATAGTATATAATACGGATTTTATTTATACTGGGTGGATAAGTAGTAATAAAGCATATATTATATTATACAGGGTTAGTAGTATAAACAGGATTGTACTCGCAAAAATTTTCGAAAAGTAAGTTAGGTTTTCTCGATATTTTAGTGTTAAAGTTAAGTTACGAAATATTTTTTAAAAAAATGTCTGTACGGATGTGTGTATGTAAACAAAATTTGGGCCAACAATAACTTGAGAACGGCCAAACTAATTAGTTTCAAATTTGCACCAAAAATAGAGTGTCTTAGGGATTTCGATTTTGGATGTCATGGACCAAGATTTTTGATTTCTTTAAGGGGCATAAAAGCGTAAAACAATATATATTTTGAGGACGCAAACGCGACAATAGTCTAATTGAAAACAGAGAGAGAACAAGAGGGAGTAAATGTTCTAATATTGAAAAATAGTGGGAGTCAGTGGCGTAGATACATAATTTTTTCGATTAAACATATTTAAAATAAAACAGGTAGTATTTCGAAACACGGCGAAATACGTCAAATACCTTTAGCGTTTTGGATAAGAATAATATTTGTCCATTATAGAGGGTAGCCCAAAATAGATGAGGCTGCCCTATGAAATAGCAAAAAAAATATAAAGAAACGGGTTTAACTATTTGTAGAGATTTCTTAATACTGGCAAGTTTTCGATATAAAGTTAAAGCATATATTATGTTATACAGAACAAGTGGGTATTTTTTTCTTTGCAAATTCTGGTTGAAGAGCTGTAATTTTTTTTCTAGTCTTACTGAAACTTTTATAGGATAGGAAAAAAGGAACATATAACGCTAGGCCAAACGTCACCACCTGAATATAACTTGTTATAACTTTAGAGTCAAAATTTAGATAATATTCCGGAAATGGCGAGACACCTCAATTTTATTTATTTTCTATGTATACAAATAATTTTGGTCCAGTATTCGGTGCAACCCAAAAAGAAAGGTCATTTGGGAGTTCAAAATAAAGGAAATATTAAATGCTAAAAAACTTTCGGCAAAAAGGTCTATCATCACTTAAACTTATATAAAATTTAATTTTAAATAAATCTGAATGTGTTAGCGTTTAACGTAACATAGAACTTGGTTTAAAGCAAATACATCTTTTTTCCGAGGAAAATAAAAATAGGCAAAACATGTTTTTTTACTTCCTTCGTAAAAGGGAAGTATTGTAATCGTGAAAAAATCACCCTCCGAGATTTTTACAAATCTTTAAGTTTCAGGGTCTCTTAGACGCCGAAAAACATATTTTCTCGTTTCCGTTGGTCTGCCTGTCGGTCTGTCTGTTCGCGGCATAGCTCAAATAATAAGCGTATTCAGTTGACTTTAAATTTTGCAGAAAAATTAAATGTGATATAAGGATAAACTGGTACAAAGTCAACATGATGAAAGAGAATGGCGGTGTGTGTCAATGTAAAAACTTCTTATTGAATTTTTTTAAATTATGCCCAAAAATCAAGTGTGGCATAGTAAAATATTGGTAGAAATCCAATATGGTGAAACAAAATGGCTCCCAATAAAAATGTTTGAAAAAACAGTATATGTGTGTAACTAAATGACAATGTACTGAACTAAATTGGGCACACTTCAGTATTCTTAATAAAAGGAAAGAATCATAACGAGAGAAGTTACGGGTAACTGAAATTTACCTTTTTTTTAAATATAATGATGACGCTAACTTTTGATAAGCTTCTATGTATAACAGTCATGTGGAAATATTTAGAGACATTACTCTCGATCATAACTGACTTTAGAAACAAATGCTTAATACATATGTAAGATGAAAAAAACATATTCAAAAAATTTACGATTTGTTGCTTTTCATTAAAACGAAAAGAAAATTAGAAAATAATTAAAATTGTTTTTTTATATTTAAGTACATTATCTTGGCTAGAAGAAAAAAACACAAACATATCTCATTTTGATCAACTTAAGAATATTACAAGATTACATAATACTATTTGTTGAAGCCCGCTAAATTTTCGCTTTTCTGTTCTATAAACTCCATTTTAAGTGTTAGACAAGACGCAAAACCGCAACTTAATATCTTAGTTCTTATTGAAAATATAAAAACTTGAATCTTGTCAAAAATTTTACATGTATAAATTCATTTGTCTAGCAGTTTAGTTAGGTATTCTACCAAATAAACTTGCCAATCTAGCAACTATCGATCGCGTTTTTTTATCACTGCGGTGTAAATAAAGTCGGATAAGTTCGAGTGTTATTCAAATCAAGGCTTTACAGTTATGTCTACGAAAAATATAAAAAAACTAACATAAAAAGTAGACAAAACATGACGACCTGACATATACCTAGCTTGCGTTTATTTATATATGACTGTAAATAATCATTTGTTTTACCCAAAAACAATATTATTTAGCTTTCAAATGTCCCTTTCTCTGTATTTCGGTTTCTCTAAAAATTGCTTAATTTGGTCAAAATGCGTTGAGGAATATATCATATTTAAGTGAATATGGATGTTCCATTCCCAATTTCTATAATAACACACTTCAACTTAGAGACCTCCTTAAATACACAAAAATACTACAAACATAGTTAGAAAAACATTTCTTAACAACATATTGGTAAAATAAACAATCAAATACCTAAATGTGGTTAGTTATTTAACATAATTGGTACAACTCTTCAGATGCGCTTTTGCATTTATACATATCCAGAATACAAGATCTGTACTTGCTTGAACATCAAAAGTTAACCAACCAAATGTTAATTAATTTTTTTTTCGTCCTACTTTAGACACGGGAACTATTTATCGAACAGATTATCCAAATATTACTATCGAGCTTCTTTAATCAGACTTGTAGATACTAAATATATACTATATACTACCTTTAGGACCTCTACAAGTTGGTATGTGGAAGTAATATACTTATATTGGCTCCTTTTATATATTTCAATTTCACAGGTCAAGGTTTACCAATTTTGTTTACTGCTAGATTGTGTTAATACTTGCTTCGTTCCCGTAGCATCTACTTTGCAAATCTGTCCTAACAAACTACAAGATATTTTAATCTCTACAAATAGAAAAATGCTATTAAATAAAAATAGGATATTATATTTATTGCAATTGTTTGAATACTAATTGTTAGCTATGTATATATTAGTGTCAATCTAGATAAAGTACGCTATCTAAATTTTCTGATAACCACCCATGTTACCTATTATAAAATTTTGCCTTTCCTGAACCAACTTCTGGATCATTATATGTTGAGGCGCTTGCCTTCAATGCACCAAAGGAGAATAAAAATCGACTCTGCTTATATATTTAGAGTAAGTTATTTGTACTTTAAAGGAAAGGTCCTTTTAAAATAGAAACTAATAGGTAAAAATTCTGTAAAATATCGATCATTTTGAATTTACTGTAGTAACTTCAAAGACAGCATAATAAATTATCAAAAATAATAAGGTTAAGTAACTCTGTGTTTTATACTACAAAAAGTTTCCATTTAGATCCCAAAACTAAGAAAGTAAGAATTCGTTAAACATGAGCAAGCCTCTGTCTTTTTTTGCATGTTTCAATTTGTTTTATCTGCATCTGCATGCTGCATTTTTATACTTAACTGTATTGTTGTATGGTATGAACCGAATTACCGTTTTGCATCCAGAATTATCCTAAATGATTAAACTAATTAAAATTTAACTTTGGACATTCAAAATAGATAATAATTATTTTAATTGGTAGATATGTGTATGCCTCCTAAATAAATTGTATATATTAAATGTTTCCCAAATTAATTCTACGCAACGACTGAGTTGATTTATTCACGTTCCCCGCTCAGATACTTCATCATGATGTGATGTCTTTCCCCTAACACTAATATTAAAAATATCAAGACCCTAAGATATAATACAGCTAGTGTATTAATATTAGATAGAAGCATATGGGAATTAACATAAATGTATATGAGACATAAATGTAACCCACAATAATACGTATAATAATATTTATAAAGTAGCTTAGTAGGATGAATTTTTAGTGAGTAGGAACTGTTTCATACAGAGTGAGAGAAAAACGTGTAGCAATCGAAAGTTACGATTTTTTAAATGGAACATTCTGTCCATAAAACGGGTCACTTCTTTCTGATTATAATATCTAAATTAAATTATTTAGTTAAATGCAAACAACAATGAACCATATCACATTTGTTTCTCTGTACCTTAAAAATGGATATATGTTAATTTCCATATGATTTTTTTTAAAACGATGTAACACGACAAATGTATTTTCATTTTTTCCGTATACAAGAAATGTTATGTCCAAGGGAGTGAAAGAGGTCCCAAAAACAAAAAAACTGAAATCTTCGCGGGCCTTGATATTCTATTATCGCGGAGCAGCATAAAACCCCCTATGCCCCATAGCAAAACCGAGGGTCGCCCAAATCTTTCAATATGATGTACACCTCACTCTTAAATATCTTTTAAATACTATTAAATACTTACTTAATGTTTTCAATATGTTTTATTTTCTTTAAACACCTCAATATATTTTTATTCCATTTAAATACGCTCCGTTTTCATCTCAATACCAAAAATAGATGATGTTATTAAGTTTACTAATGCCTTTTTAATTAAAACATGGGACCACTGGTTTATGATAACAATTTTTAATTCCCTCGTAAAAGGGAAGTATTGTAATCAGCTTGAAACTACTTAATAGTTTGATTTCAAATTCTGTGCAAGAATTAATTATGTCATAGAAATGAACTGATAAAAGTTTAATAGCAATTCAAAATGGCGGAACAAAGTGGCAGCAAAATAAAATGTTTGGAATCGTGGCAAAATCATACTTCCTTACGCGGTGTAGCTAAAACTACCTACCTGATTGACTTCCTGTTTTGGTCAAAAAATTAAGGCTCACATGAGGATGAACTGGTAGTATTTTCGTAAAAATCCAATATTTCCGAGCAAAATGGCGGCTTAGTGAAATGTCAAAAAATTATTACTACAAAACTAATTATCCAATGTATACCTCAAATTTTGCAAAAAAATCAAATGCTACATAAGAATGGCCTGGTAACATTTTGGTAAGAATCCAAGGTAATAAAATAAAGTGGCGACCTAATAAAATGTTTAAAAAATCAATCTGAGAAATTATTTATTAGATTAATTTTGAAATTATACAGGGTCTTCCATTGAGGAGGAAAAAACGGATTTTTTTTGACTTCCCCTTATTTCTCAAGAAATTCAAAATAGCCAATCGACGTATTTTAGCTCGGAGAATTCGAAAATCGTAACAAAAACCAAACCTATCAAAAACTAAGATAGGAATGTAAAAGTTATTTTGCTCAAGGTCCAACCGTTTAGGTGCTATGACGGATCAAAGAAGCAAAAATGTTAATTTCCAAAAATCAATAAATCAAAAACAGTTGAAGATAGACATATAGTACCCTTATTAAAAACCACTTTAAATTGACCATAAAATCCAAAAATGTAATAATATATAGAGTGCTCCGTTTAAAAAAAGCAAAATTGGCGTTAGTCTTTTGTTTGTCATTCAATTTTTTCCGTTACGATTTTTGAATTCTCCGAGCTAAAATACATCGATTGGCTATTTTGAATTTCTTGAGAAATACGGGAAAAATAAAAAAAAATCGTTTTTCCTTCTCAATAGAAGTTACAAGCATTAAGATTAATATAAACATAAAATGGTAAAATTGTGGTACGAATTCAACATGGCGATCAAATAGAATGTTTAATGTGATATAAGGATAAACTTGTACGAATTGAACATGACGGAACACAATGGCGGTCTTAAGGAATCAGAGAAAAAACTATTTACTCAATTAGTTTTAAATTATACCTAAAAATCAAGTGTGGCATTGATAGAAACTGGTAAAATACTGGTACGAATACGATACGGTGGAACAAAATGTCGTCCAATAAAAATGTATGAAAATTTGTGTGGAACTAAATTGGTTCACACTTCACTATTCCTAATAAAAGAAAATATTCATAACTAGGGATGTTCCGGGTAAAGAAAATTTAACAAATTTGTTTAAGAAAAAAATACCAGCCTATTTAGGAAAGCTCATGCACACGTTTCCATAAGTATAATATATAAAATAAATATAAAACGAAAAATGTCACAAACACGAAAACATAAGGAAGTGTGTAGTAAAGTAAACTAAAAAAAATCAGGTAAAATTAAATAACAAAATGCTGCATTTTTAATTTAGACTTCTCTTAAAATAAGAGATGCTGGGTTGCCGGGTTGGAGTATATTATTTGCATAATTTTTAATATTCCCTTAAAAGAAATTATTATAAATAATTAAACAAATAACGGGAAAAAAGTGAAATATTAACTGCTTTAACTGGTTATAAATGGCAAATGGAGACGTAAAATAGGGACAGTTTTGGGGGACATTTTTAAATGGGGGCCCACTTGTTAATAAAGGTCGACGAATGGTCATTTTTATAAGTATAATATATAGGTTATATACAGGGAAGGAATTATTTAGGTGTAATGGACCGATGTGCGTAGATTATTAAACATTTTTTAGGGGAACTATATTTATATAAAATATTTTTAGAGAAAACGATTCAGTAGGTAAAACGGGTGACTTTCCAATTTTTCTTTTTTCAGTCTTTATTGGAGTAGAAGTACTGTAAAATTCGTCTTAAATGCGGGCTTCTTCTTTTAGATCTGTTGGTTCGGTTTTAGCACTAGTTGAAATTACTTGCTATGATGTTTATGTTATCGGTTGATATGTTTTCTCTAATTGAGTTTGAGTCGTTAAGGCTTCCGACTTAAATGTTTGTTATTTTTGTTTTACGGTTCTTTATTTAACTAGTTCCCTTGCTAATTATTTATCAATGTTTATAAGTGTTGAAAGAATAGAAGTTGTTTCTATATCTGCCAGAATTTAAGGCACAATCCTTATCGATTAAAACTGTTATATTATTTCCAACAGTGTTGACAGAGGGCTTTAAATTGCTGAAATGTCATGTCCATCATGCAATGATCATTATATACATATCTCAAGCTAGTGTAATCCTGTTTAAATAAAATTAGGGAGTTTGCATTTTCACGTATAAGTCTCTTGAGAATGGATGAATATTTTTGAAAAATAAAAAAGCAATCTGTGTTTTTGTGATTCCCAAATGATTCCGACATGGAATATCATCAAATATAATAACTAAGTTTGGTATAATATCGTGGGGAGATATAATATTTGCTTCATTGTTATATTCAGAATAACCCATTTCTTCATATTGGTTTCAACAAATTTCTTAAATGCTCATACTGACTGATTTGCTTAAAGTATTTAAAAAAGTCTTTTAACATAATTTTCTTAATTCGTCGAAAACTATAAAATTATATCACACACTCCAAATAGTTGCAAACGTAATAAGGTCAGAAAAAGAGGTTTAAGGCTAGTAAATAGATTTATTAACAGTCTCCCAATTGAACTTTCTATACCAGGCAACAAATTTAGAAAAATGATTAAGTAGAGGAGATATTGGTATAAATCCATTAGATTCTGCCCGTGAATAACACGATCTAACGATTTGTCGAATAGACACAAGCATAAGTAGATAGCAGAAAGCTTGGCAGAGAGTTAGGTCTAAAGGTTCATCGCTCGGTGAAAAAAACTGCAGCTTTGTTGGTGACAGGTATCATGAAGGGCAAAAGAAAGCTTGGAATGGGCATGAAAGTGAGCAAGGGGGGAAAACTTAAGATTAAAAGGAAAAACCGAATTAAAAGAGCACCCAAAAAATGGGAGGGTTCTTGTCTCTATTACTCCTATTTTGGAAGGTATTGCTAAGTAGTAAACGATGCTAAAGCCTCGAGACTTCTCAAGGAAACGCAACAAAATAAAGCTATGGAAACTAAAGGAAGTGGACTATTTGTAAAGCCATTTAAATAAGGGAAATTATTGTTTATTAAGCCATATAGAGGAGGGCCAATAAAGAAGAAATTGACAAGCAAAAAGCTGAAATGAAATTTCCAAGAAGGGCTCTAACAAATATTGATTTATTAAAATATGAAAAAAATTTGTGAATTCCAAATTTTAGAGGTGTTTTCACGCGTGATAATCTACCGAACAAAATTAAGACATTAAAATGTGGTGTTGTGAACTATTTTAATACAAAGGAAAAAGTATATATTACAACTATGATGGTAAACAAGAATTTAATGACAGTTGAAATTGAATTTTCTATATATAAATATAATATAATGAAACCTAACATTCTCAATTCATTAATACAAGGTCGACAACGGTTACATTAAAAGGGAATTATTCAATTTTATCAGCTGACTTCAATCCACCAATATATTTAGATGATGGCAAGAAATATTATTTAGGGATGGTTGATTTTGAAACCTTTATGTCTATTCCTTACATAAAAAAGGGAAATAACAAAATTTGTATAGGTGATAAGGAAATTATTATTCCTGGTAGAACTTATGATATTACTAACTTGGAAAATGTTATGAAAAAGGAATGTTTAGGTTTTTTCAACTAAATCCGCCATTATTTAATCTAAAACCCAATCTCAGTGCATTAAAATGTCATATTAAATGTGGCAAAAAAGTTGATTTTACGAAGGATGATTCAGTAGGAAGTCTCTTAGGTTTTAAAAAAAATACGTAAAAAATGGCGGGTGATGACGACGATGTTCCCGACGGCGATTATAAAAGATCATTTAAATGTTGTAAAAAGAAGACAACTACTAATATTTGTTGCATAAATTGTGGCGAAATATTTGACACCAGCTGTGCAAAGGTGAAAAATCTGATATTTGTACAGGATAATTTCGTAAATTGTTGTGAAAGTGCAAATGTAAATATAACCTCAAAATCTACTGAAATCGAAAGTTTAAAAAATGAAATAAAATTGCTTCACTCTATTATAAGGGACAAAGAAGTTATTATTAGTGATAAGGAATATATAATCAAGAACCTAGAAGAAAAAATTGTGTTAATAAAACAAGTTAATACTCAAAAAATAAACACAGAAAAATCTACCCTTGAAAAGGAAGTCAGGGCAAATCCTTCTTATTCTCAAAGTTTAAAGCTTAATAAAGAGCCTAGTAAGAATCCCAAGCAACTACCTAAATCACCAAGTCCCAGAATTACTGAACAGAAGAAAAATACTCTTGACCGTAACCAAATAACAGCAAGCATACATGAAGTACAACAAAGGCAAATTATGGATTCCGTTATTCAGCTTGGACAGCTTGACAAAGAAGATAATGAAACAGGAAATCATTTTACCGAGGTAAATTACAGAAAACGAAAAAATCGAGCAAATACTATTTTGGGTTCAAATGAAAAGATTGGTCGGATCACAGCGATTCAAAGTCGTAGAGAAATTTTTATATCAAGACTTCATCCAAATAACTACAACTCTGGAGCAAATCAAACAACACCTTGAAGAAAGCAATGTAAATGTGCTGGATGTTGAAAAGCTTGAGATAATGTCTAAAGAAATAGCTGCATTTAGAGTTACCATTCAGCACTGTGATGTAAATGTTATTCAAAGTCCAGAAGTTTGGCCGAAATACACCATTATTAGGCCATATCACAGAAAGAGAAATTTTCAGAAAGCAGCCCTGGGCCAGGTGGGATTGAAAACGTAGACTCACTCGACTTAAGTGCCATGCACAACTTCCCTACAAATAGCCATCCACTCGAGGATAAAAAAATAACTGAAAAAACATTTTCAATTTTGCATATTAATATTCAGTCTATTGAAAATAAGACTCATGAATTGGATAATTATCTTTGTGATCACGAGCATGATGTAATATGTTTTAGTGAACACTGGCTAACTCCTTTGGAGGTGAGTTCTTTTAAGTTGGAAGGGTATGTAATTGCGTCAAATTTTTGTAGAAATTATAGTAAATGTGGTGGCACAATGATTTGCATAAAACCTACAATTCCTTTTATAGCAAGATCAGATATTTCTGGTTTAAGTAGTGAAAGTGTGTGTGAGGTCTCTGCAGTGGAACTAATAGAGAGTCGTCATATTATTTTGGCTGTTTATAGACCACCTAGCAGTAATTTTGCCAATTTCTTGGATATATTTGCAAATATTCTTGAAATTCTTTCTGCAAAATCTTATCATCTAGCTATCTTTGGTGATTTTAATGTCTTGTTCCACACGGATGATCCCAAGTATCAGGAACTTTATACTATTATGAACATTTATAATCTCAAACCCTGTATATTTGAAGCCACAAGAGGAGCAAATTGCTTAGATAATGCTCTCATAAATTTAAATAAGTCTCTAAAATATACCTCATGGGTGAATGACCTCCGTATATCCGATCATAAGGCAATCATTCTAAGCATACCATTTTCTCATATAAAGTCTGAATTTAAGTATAAATCAATAACTCCTACATCCAAGGCTGGTTTGTTCACCCTCTACAATCTCGATGAAAATATGAATTTTGGATTTATAAAGGAATACATACATGTAAACGTAAAATGGCAAATGTTCATGGATTTAATTACCAACGCAATAAAAGTTGCCTTTCCCTTAGAATTATTAAAGTAGATCTAAATAGAGACTTCAAGGTGTCCTGGTTTAATGATATACTTAAACATTACCGTGAAACCTTATATCTTTTACATGACTTGTACAAATTAAGACCGTCAGAGGAAAATAAATTTCAATAGTATGAAGTCAGAAAATTCTATAGGACTAAAATCAGTGAAAGCAAAAAAGAAGCTAATAACCACTATATTGACTCGAGCAAAAATAAGTCGAAGGCCATGTGGAATATTATAAATAAAAACCGTCCCCAAAAAAGAAACCAAATAGCAAACAGCAATCTGATTTGCTTTCGCTCCAAAGTGTCATGGTTCAAGTATAGTCGAGGGCACTGGATTGGTTCTCGGCAAATAAGTTAAGTTTAAATCAACAAAAAACTGTTAATTTTGTTTTCACTCAGAGAAGACTGGAGGAAGCACATGATCCTGTTAGGTTCCTTGGTGTATGGCTGGATCAGAAATGTACATGGGAATCTCACATTGATTTTCTAACAGACAAACTTTCCAGAAGTCTCTATGTATTAAGAACTCTTAAACCCATTGTAAACAGGCAAACTTCTTTAAATGCATACTATTCTCTCTTTCAGAGCGTGATGTCCTATGGAATACTTGTTTGGGGTCATTCCCCACATGCTCAAAAAGTGTTTTCAATCCAGAGAAAAGCAATCAGGATAATCTTGGGCCTAAATTATAAAGAGGATGTTAGGCATCAATTTGTTAAACTTGGAATTCTTAGCTTTCCTTCTTATTACATTTATAAATGTCTGATCTGGATAAAGTCCAGTATTTCTGGCTTTTCATGTCATTCTGATATACACAATTATAATACCAGGAACTCTGATAACATTGTGCCATCAAATTCCCGTATAAACAAGAGCAGATTTTCATTTAATTACTTTGCTCCAAAATTCTTCAACCACCTGCCAACACATATTAGAGCTCTGCCTACAAAAACTTTTAGCAAAGAAATAAAAAACTTTTTAATTAAACATGCTTTTTATGACGTTAATGAATATTTACATTTTAATTTTGTGAACCTGTGACATCTGCTTCTGAATTTCTAGTTGTGAATTTGTTGTATACTTTTAATATTGAAGTGTAATAATTGTACCTGTACCTATACGTATATGTAATTTTTATTTTAGTACTATTTTTAAGCACCTACTTTGTTATACTATGCTTAATTCCAAAGTGTTTATCTGTGTTTTTAATTTACATTGTACCTTTTTTGACTTGTGTAAAATCATTGTTTTGATTAATTTGACACAAATAAATACTCTACTCTACTCTACTATAATATTAGAGCAAATATATGGAATAAATCTGGTGAAGTTTTAAATATTTCTAAGGTTAACGCCGTTTGTATGGATAGTAACATTTGTGTTGGATCTTTTAACAAAGGGAAACCAGTTCACATATTTCATCAGTTTTTCCCTACTGTATCACCTGGGTCTAAAATAGTAGAATCTTCATTATCTATATCATACTTTCCAGTCAGCGTTAGAGCAATGAACAACATTACAGTAAAAATTATTATTCAGGACAAAAATCTTATCAATTTTTGAAACCAAACTATAACTATTAGATTACATTTGTCTATTAGTCTATTAGTAGAAGAAAATTCTATAAAAAAGGAAATCTAATTAAAAAGTCAGTAGTAATAAGAACGTCAACAAGTTAACAACAGAAAATCACCAAGTTCTTAAATCTTTAGGATTTAAATCTTTAAACGGATATTTTAGACGTTAATGGAAAACTCTACGTCGACAAATCAGTTATTAGTTCCGAATTACAAACCTATCAATCATTCATATCTTCTAAATTTGATTGATGACATACGTATTCCAATACAAGAACTTGATACGTATATTTTACTATCAGAAAGTCTTCTATACATGAAAGGAACTTCCGCCAATAATAAAGGAAAATATACACAAACATTAAGATTTTTTGACAATGATATTGCCTTTTTATTTCGGGAAATTTATTTTGAATTCGGTGTAACTATAGACTCTGTGAGAAATGTTGGTTTACTGAAAGGGTATTTATATTTAAATAAAAATGAAAGCGTAAAGCTTCAAAATGCTGGATGGTTTCCCAGCAAAAATGAAAAAGATAGAATTTTGGTAGATGATAAAGGTAGATAATGTATCTATACCCTAAAATAGTTACTTGGATGCTGTTCTCTTTATAAATGATATAGAACCACATGTTGAGGTAGATATCCCTAAACAGCTTGCGTTAAGAAAAATATTAGAAACAAATAGGTATGTTTTTTGGAATTCCGAAGCTGGGAATGTGTTAAATATTCTGAACTACCCGAAACAGATCGCCGTTCATGGCTAGTTAAAGCAACTAGCAAACTGGAGACACCACGCCATGCTGTTATTGCGAGTAGATCGAAAAGGACAGGTACAAAAACATATGAGTCAATTTGATGATGTTAATTTAACAAATATAAGATTTTTTCTTAATTCTGAGAGATATCGAAATCATGATTTGTATTTAAATTTTAAAGGCAACAAATTTTATGCTCTATATGAAATGTTTGCCAATTTTAGAAATTCCTATTATGAATTGACAAGTAAACCAATTTTTACTCCTGAAAAATTTAAAACAACTTCACCTATTTCACACATCGACTGATCCCATAAAAAATAATCACTCCAAAGTGGTTCTGTAGTTATGAGAGTTGAATTTTGAATAAATTATGGAATATCAATTAAAATTTGAGAAGATTTCAAGAAGAAAGTCACTATAGACATTCGGATTTAAAGTGGAGGAAAATAAGTTAATGATAAAATAATTAGCAGATGGGTTTAAAATCAGTCATCACATATTATTTAAAGCACCCTTTCGCTTAAATCATTTGCCTATACAGCAGCGCTATTTGGCTAATGAAGAATCATCATTGTATCGATTGTAATGAAGGATTTAACAGAGAAAGTCAACTTTGTCTACGACAAGGGTGAAGAAAAGGTTGGGTTTGTAAGAAAATATTATCTAAAGCCAGTTATTGAATTTGATGAACAGCCAGTTTTAGAGAAACTGGGCCCTTGTTGCTTTTATCATAAGAAAACTCCATGTCGCCAACTATTTTTTAACGAAATAAAACGATTAGTTTAAAATATAATTGTTTTATTTGTTAAATATTTTCTTATACATAATATATGTTCGTTTAACTTTAACTTTTATTTTTACTTTAAGAAAATCTATACATGCCTTAGCAGCTTGTCTATATAATAATATAAATACCTAATAATGTTTTAAGCTTCGCTGTCTTGTCTAACGCATACAATTCTGAGCAAGTTGCAGATATTACATTTCTATAACAATTTCCTCCATTTTACACTAAGAATTCTTCCTCTTGCAAAATCTCCTTCATAGAAGGGTTCTTCAATGTATTCCTTCAATTTAAGAAGATGAAAACCAAATCCCAATTCCCTTATGGGTAAGTTATATTAAATCTAATGCTTCACAATATTTGTCACATGCCGATGAAGCGTTCGCATATTCATTAGATTGTCCTAATCGTAATGACTGCTTTGCATAGAATCCGGGGAGTAAGAAAATGAAAATAAGTAAAATTCTTAACTTTCTGCCAGCTTCCAGTAATTTGTTGCATATGACCATAACACCTTTTTATAGATGGTGGTGGTCCATCTATACAATCACCCTCTTGATTATGATGAGTGTAACACTGTAAGTTTAACTGTAGTTCCTTGTCACGTCTATAGAGTTCTGGTAGCTTTTCCCAAATTTTTAATAACTCCAATGACTCTACTATGACTACTTAAATAATTAAGAGGAGTATATTTTAGGTCACCCCACTTAATTTCCCACAATTACACAGTTAGCTCTAAACCAATAACTTTACCAACACGTTCAATAATATCTTCAGTAGATGCTCTATTCAACGAACCCATGTTACTTAATGCTCTCTTAGTTACTGATACTTAAATAAAGCATCTCCACTCCAATTCCCCTTCATTAGCGAATGTCGGAACGGGATTTAAGAGTAATGGACGACCAATAAGAATCAAGGTATGTGGATTCAAGGACGACCAGACAAGTAGGCGTGGCCTGAGACTGATACTATGGGAGTCAAGAAATTAAGAAAGTCGTGGAGGGTGCTGGTTTAACCCACAATATCCTCTACTATTATGAACCGACATAGTATAAGGAACTAGAGCCAAGAGAGTCACTGCAGATATTATTATTAGAAAATATGAACATTCAAGTTAGAAACAATATGTGGTTTCAACATGACGCGGCCCCGCCACATGGCACACGTTAGAGCTGTTATAGTGTATCTAATGTCAATTGAGACAGAGGAAAATTTGGGGTACGCTCAATTTACTACACCACTTATATGGAATAAATTTATTTTTATTCAGTTGAAAGGTCCCCGTACAAACAGCGGACCTTCGTGACACAGTCAACGTGGACTCATTATAAAATTTGTGGGCGGAGTATTAGAGTTAAGAACTAACTTTGATTGGTTATATCCGTAATTCTATTGGTTAGATTTTTGAAGACGTTGATTTAACATAAA
The DNA here is from genome assembly GCA_030620095.1 of Kuschelorhynchus macadamiae. NCBI lineage: Eukaryota > Metazoa > Arthropoda > Insecta > Coleoptera > Curculionidae > Kuschelorhynchus > Kuschelorhynchus macadamiae. The sequence goes on along the minus strand of JAUTXW010002427.1, from coordinate 407,624 downwards.
ATGCACATAAAAATATATTTTAAAATATTTGTGCGTCGCCTGAACTTGTTCAGAGATCTCGGGTCAGTGTCAATGCCGTAGAATAAAAATTTCTTTTTATTCTATTCAATGTTTTTACTTACCTTGTAAAAGGTAAGTATTGTAATCGTGAAAAAATTACTCTTCAAGATTTGTTCTGATCTTTACGTTTCAGGGTCCCTAGATAAACATTTTTTCTCAATTGCGTCGGTCGGTCTGTTTACCTAAAAACTACTTAGCCGATTAATTTCAAATTTTAGTCAAAAATTAAGGATCATATCGGGATGATCTAGTAACATTTTGGTAAAAACCGAATATGGCAAAACAAAATGGCGGCGTAGTGAAATGTTAAAAAAACTTATTACTAAACAACTACTTCCCCTCAAAATCAAATAAGTTTTAAAATTGAAATATATATACCCGATACCCTCCAAAATGACATATTACCTGCTCGATCTTTAACGAAACTTTCAAATTGTTATCCCCTTCCTTTTCCCCTCTGTGTAATTGAAGAGTAAATATATTATCCAGTAGGGTACAATTGGAATAATCTCTATACCCATAAAGATACGTTTTATGCGGTTTATTTATGGAAAATAATTTTTTTTCCATTTAGCCTAGCTAGAAAAAAATTGTTAAATGCGAATAAATAATAAAAAGACAGTAGTAATAGTAATTAATCTATTTTACAAAAATAAGTTTAACTTTCTATCACGCCGCCCATGCTTCACAATGAAATCGCCGACTGTCGACGGATATTTAGTTTTTATGTTGTCTCAATTGACTTTAGATACACTTTAACAATAAATATATATGTTATATATAACATGCAAAAATAAACTTTATAGAAAGCAGGAGGCATTTTTCAAACCTAGATTTTGTTTATAATACGCTTTGTTTCCTCGTTATTTAGTACCTATTCGATAACTTATTCAGGGGCGTGCAGTCCATGAAAGCAAGGGAAGCAGTGCTTCTAAAATGTAATTTTTGAAATAGGAAACCATTAATTTAGTTTATATTAAAAATGCTAAGATATTATCTTAATTATCAAGCCCATAACAAACGCGGCCTTGACTCCGACCGAGCCAGAATAGAAATCGAATAGAACCTATGCGGGCCGCTAGCTTCTCTGCAGCCAAATCCTGTATGCTTGATTTCCTGTGACTCGGGCCAGAGGTTAATGAACTTTCCACCGGCTGTTTGCAATTTTTGCATTTCAGTCGCGTGCTTTAAGTAGGGGCGGAAGCTATCGTTGGAGTAGGTTCTTTGTTTGAACGGCTATCCGTGTGTTGTGTGATACGTACATCGCGTCGTGCATGGTGCGATATGATAAGACAATAATACGGACGTGGATATGCAAATACCGTCAACTTCGGCTGTCGGTAATAACGTTGAAAATGTTCGAGAATTTAGTAAGAAGAGTGTGTGTGAATGTGTGGTGTGTGTCTTAATAATAAAGGAATTTTCAACATTAAACATCGCTGATAAGCTCAAATAATTTCCAAAGGAAGGGCAAAACCGCCTATGAAAAATGTAACCACAAAAGTATTAGACATTTTTATCCGGAAAAACAATACGAACAATTTAAATGGCTAACAGGGTGTGAAAATATAAGTAAATTATTTTGTTGGCCATGTTTACTTTTTGAAAATGAAAAAGGTCTCTGGAATAAAACTGGTTTTTCCGATTTAAACAATTTCCATAAAGCTGTAAAAAGACACATTATGTCCAAAGCTCATTTGCTGGCCGTCATAAAAGAAAAAGTCTTCGGCAAAACCAGAATTGAACACGCCCTTAATAAACAGTTGGAAATTAGTCACCGCCAACACAATGAACTAGTCGATAAAAATAGGCAAATATTAAGAAGACTTATCGATGTTGTTTGTTTTCTTTTCAAGATTTACTTAGTTTAATGGCTAAATATGATGATTGCTTAAAAAATCATGTAGAGCAGTTTAGCGTTTTCGCGGAACGTCGAATCGAATCCAGAATGATTTAATTTCCGCTGCAACCATTATTCTAAAAAGAAATAAGCAGGAGATTGGCGAGGCGCGGTTCTTTGCTATTGTTCTGGACGAAACAACTGATATCACTAATTTTAGCCAATTATCTGTAGTAATACGCTACGTTAAAACAGACGGAAGTATTCAAGAGCGATTTTTAGGTTTTAAGACTGTGTCCGAAAATCGTACAGCAGACGCATTATATACCGTAGTTTATAACGTTGCTAAAGAAATTAATAGAGGGAATTAGTTGCTTAAAGCTATGATGGAGCTGCAGTGATGGCACGACAATTAGGGGGTCTGCAAGCTAAAGTTCGAGAAACTTTCCCAAGTGCTGTGTTTGTGCATTGTTTTGCTCATAAATTAAATTTAGTTTTATCCCAGTCCATCAATCACATTAAAGAGTGTAAAGTATTTTTCGTTACTTTAAGTGGCATGGCTGCTTTTTTTTTCCAAGTCAACAAAACGTACACAAGCTTTGGACTCCATTGTCCACAAACGATTGCCCAAAGTAGCTCCTACTAGTTGGAACTATAATGGAAGACTTGTGCTAACAGTATCTGAAAATCGTGAATCACCGATTGAAGTATTTGAGAATATAATAGAAAATAATGAAACGTGGGAATCAGAAGCAATAAATAGTTTGAGGGGGTTTTTGGACTGTTTGAAACGAGAATTTAATTTTAATTATTTGTTGAACATATTTTCAGAAATATTTCCATTCTCGGACAATGTTTTTAATATATTACAAACTAAAACAAATGATATTGCTTTTTACCTAAAAAAAGTGGATGATTTTAAGTCCATGTTAAGCCAAAAAAGAGATGACTTTGACCTATTTTGGGAGAAAACGATGACGTTAAATGTAGAGCCACAAGCCAAGCGTCTTCGAACAGACAAGGTCGGAGATGTTCAAACATCATACAGACGCCTCTTTTATGAAATAATCGATCAAATTCAGCAACAAACTATAGATTTAACGGTTTAAATGATTTTAAATTCCTCGAGCTCTGCAATTTTGATGCATTTAAAGGAAAAACTTTTCCAGAAGATGCGTTTAAATCTCTTCTTCTTCATTATGGCCAGTTCTTCGACCGAGTGTTACTGCGATCTGAACTAAAAGTGATTTACGAAACTGATGACATTAGCGCAAAAAATAACGCTAAGGAACTAATGCAATTTTTAAAAGACAAGGAGCTGGAAGATGCTTACACCGAAGTATCGAAATTGTGTGAATTAGTATTGACAATACCTGCCACATCAGTAGAACGCAATTTTTCAACACTTAAACGTATAAAAAATTTCGTGAGTAATTCAACGGGCCAGGAGAGACTTTCGCATACATCGCTGTTGTCCATTGAAAATAAACTTCTCCAAAATATGTCGGAGCATCGACGTTTTTATGATGACGTCATTGACGAATTTGCAAAAAATGATCGAAGAATCGAATTACATTACAAATAGGTAAGTTTCTGAAAATTGCTTCCCTTTCTTAAAATTTCACCGCACGCCCCTGAACTTATTAGATTTTGTTTATAATACGTTTTGTTCCCTCGTTATTTAATACCTATTCGTTTAGTTATTACAGATGTGTTACCACTTCGTTATTCCCAAATTCATATGTTTTTAAGCAAAAAACAATTAAGATCGGCCTCTATATAGAGTGTTCCATTAAAAAAAAATCAAAATAACTATAATTTTTAGCATAGTTTTTTTATTTGATATTCAATTAATTGCCCTTTTTCCTCTCTAAAATCTCTACGACTTTTTGTGTTTTCCGTTTTTCAATATCATTTAAAATAAAAACATTATAGCGGTGTGTACCCTTCGTTGCACAACCGTGTACAGGGCTTTCATTTATATTTTGACACCCAGTTACTGCTTTAACTAGCTATAGAAAATTCAAAAAAAATTAATTACCAACTTGTAGGATGTTTCTTCAATTATCTTCTAAGAGTATTCAAAATGTCCTATATTTTTTAAACGGGACACCCTGTATATTATTATTTAAATAAATGGGTATTTTTATACCGATTACAAATATACCAGGTTTAATACCTGATTTAAAACCTTGCCATAAGACGCAATGCATTAAAGAGAGGGAGATCATTTTCTTCTAAATGTATAAAGGTACCAAACCGGGTACATTTAAAATAAGTAAGAGGAGACCCATTTAAAGAAATAATCATTTACAGGGTGTTCCATTTAAATATAGATCATGTGATTTTTTCTACTTTTTAACAATTTTTATAAATTTTTGATATTCTTATAAGATAATAGAATAAAAATCCTACAACTTTTGTATTTAAAGTACTTTTGTATCTCCTATAGTTAAAGCTGTAACTAGGTGTATCCTGAACCGGGTGTCCGGATTTCGTTGTCATTATAGGGTATCTAAATTATTTGTAAAGATACAGACTAGCGGTTTTAGCAAAGTGGTGCTTTATAGTTATTTTTTATTTGAGCCCAAGAAATACAATTTTGTTCAAATTTTTCATAGTCGGCTATGAACTAGCTTCTCTGTCAATGTCAAGTTGTTGTTATTACAAATTACTGATTTTTCCTTTTTACAATATTACTAAGTTTATTTATTTATTAAGGTAGATTTCGTGTTATGTATGATGTTACTATATAGATATCCAAAAAGGAAGCAACCTAGTAAGAGAATTTTCAGTCGATTTAAAAACAACCTTTAGCAAACCTCGGCGGAAATTTTGCAATAACTCATAACGGGAAGTCAATGAAGTTAACGTTTTGGTAACACTTAAAAATTGAGAGCAACCCAACAAGTTCTACTAGAGAAGTTCAAGAAATAGTTGGTGTTTCAAAATCTACAGTTCAAACAATTTTGAATAAAACATAAATTTAAGTCTTAAATTAAATTAAGGTAGTTCATATTGTGTACATCCCGGTGGCCAGCAGCGACGACTAGAATTTTGCCATTAATATTTAGAAAATATTAACAGAAATAGGAATTATTACAGACAAATTATATGGTCTGATGAATGCTACGTTAGTAGTGATGGAATTTTATTATTAACAATTATCTAATAATTAATTTGCAAATACAAAGGCTAGCAAGATATTTCTTTAATACTTTATGTTGTCATTATGTAAACTTTCTATTTTTAAGAATTATTATTTTATATATAATGTGGTTTATGTGCAGCAGCAGAATTTAAATTTACTCCGATATCAGGAATACTAATCAAACTTCGTTGATATTACCATGCATCACCTTTCTGGCATGCGAAGTCACCTGTAAAAGTTTGATTTATTATTCTTATTAAATTAACAATTATAGCAATGGGCTTGTAGGCCAAAAAAAAAGGAAAAGTATTTCATATAAGTATGTGTACTAGTTATTCAAAAGAGCTTAATATTTTTTATAGATGTTACTAAATAGCTATTTTCATTTTATAGGTCTGATAGGGGTAACAGCGTCCCTCAATCCAAACGGCGTTGGTCTCGAATCAAATCCAGCGTTTTTAATAGCGAGACCTCAGCGCGACTCCAAAACCATTTTGAAGGCTCAAGAAATGAAGGTTACCCTATCTGAAGATTCTGGACAATGTCATACGACAATGATGAACAGAAGAAATTTTTAAATTAAAATAAATTGGTGTTATATATTCAAATTCAGAAGAGTTTATTTGCCAAAAAATAACAATATTTGACATATATAATATATATATATATATATATATATATATATATATATATATATATAAATATAATTTTCTGACAAAATGGACAGCTTCACGATCAGAAAAACATTTTACCTTATGCATCGAAGCTGCCCAACGTATTATACAAGTATCTTAATTTAAGAAAATCATTCACTAAGTTTTGATCTATTTATATGTTGTAAGTTTCGTTTCCTTTATTACTGACAAACAAATAAAACGTATGCTTTCACGGCCCTGGGTATATAAAAAATATAGTAGTTGTGGCTTGACTATGTCATGCAGTAAAGGTTTGTAATACCGAACACCAAATAACTGAAAAATTTTGATGACACAAAAATGTGTGCATTCATTCTGTCTGAGGCGTGCAGCCTTCTATTTACAACTATTTATCAGTATTTTTTGAGGTTTTAATTTTTTACCTTAATTTTTTTCTGAAATGTGTTAAAGTTTTCTAGTTCAAATACATAGGAACATAGAGGATAGTTTTTTTATAAAGTATAACCTACTAATGTACTTATTTCGAATTCAAAAAATTTCTCGATCTTATAGTTATATTTAATAATTAATAAAATATGTTTAAAATGTCAGAATTTATAATTATAATATTAAAATTGTCTTTCATAAACTGTAAAGAAAATTAAACTCGACAATATATTTAAAAAGCTATTGAAATTTTTCAAAATTAGGCTTATAATAAAAAGTCCGAAAAAACCATATATATAACACTATATTATTATATAGTGTTAAAAAATTACAAGACTTTATTGCAATAATTTGTAACTAAGTTTCACGATTTGTGGTTGATCTGTGATGTTTCTAAAACAAAATTGAAAGGACATGTAAATAAAACACCTTTTGAAACTTACTGTTCAAAATAAATTTTAGGATATCCCATTAGTTTTATTCTAGATTATACAATGATCATTAACAATAAAATATAAATGAATTAAGCGTAATATTAGACATATAATTATTAACTGAAAATGTAAGTTGAAAAACTTTTTTGTCGTATTAGATTAGATTTTGTTCTCCTTAGGTTTATTGGCTCTTGCACTTATTTAATCAGGCTATGACGTATGAACTATTACATGTTCACTATGTACATTTATTTAGAACAAATACCAGCCGTTCTTTCTTCTACAGTACCAAAGTTTACTGAATAAAAATATAAGTTGCTGCACTGGGCCGTCGGCACTTTGAAAATCGCAGATAAAAGGCGAGCCGCCTAGTTTCAAACCCAATCGACACTGGCTTCTATTACCGAGTTGTTTAAAAGTAGTTTGGCTTCGCGCTACGAATTTGTCACTACCAGGGAATTTCAAAAATATAAATAGTAACTTTAGACAAAAATTGAATTGAATTTTGTTGTCGGACCAGTTTAATATTTTACAATTACAGTTTTATATGTTATTTAAATATAGTGAATTTAATATTAAATTGTTACTTAACTGCTAGTCGAATTTAAGACTACACTATTTTTATTATATAAATAAAAAAATCGGTAAATTTCTTTTGTTCGGAATAGTGAAGTGTGACTCAGTTTACTTCAGTACATAATCACAATATATATATATATATATATATATATATATATATATATATATATATATATATATGCTACATATACTGTCTTCATTTTTATTGGGCGCCATTTTGCCTATGTCATACTTAACTCTCGGGCATAATTTAAAATAAATTCAATAAGTAGTTTATACATTAATACATATCGCTTTTTGTTAAGTCATGTTGAATTCCTACCAGTTTAACACATTTAATTTCTCTCCAAATTTAAAATCAATTGAACAAAATTTTTTTACGATGATTTTTTAAAAAATTTATTTGGCCGCCATTTCGTTTTGCCATCTTAAATTGAAACCCATATTATCAGTCTTTACGTACTTCGTTGGTCCGCAGATATTTCCTAACCCCAAATAAGACACCACTTTAACATAACAACAAGAAGATCGTTAACCGTTAACGAAAACCATTTAGAAACTTAATATCTGGCAAATGTCTGCGATCCAACGGAGTAGGTAAAGACTGATAATATGGGTTTCATGCAGGATATAGAATCTATATGTGTGCTGAGGATGCAACAATAAAGTTGCGAAACGTCGACAATTTAAAAATAGAGATTTGTTTTTTTACTGGATCCTACCTTCAAATAATACGCCACTCTAACATAAAAACAAGAGGATCGTTAACGAAAACCATTTAGAAACTTTATATCTGGGAAATTACTGCGGACCAACGTAGTAGATAAATACTGAAGATATGGGTTTCGTGCAGGATATAAAATTTATATATGTACCCTGAGGATGCAACAATAAAATAGTGAAACGTCATCAGTTTTAAAAAGTGTATTGTTTTTTTACTGAATCCCAACCCCAAATAATACACCACTCTAACATAACAACAAGAGGATCGTTAACGAAAACCATTTAGAAACTTAATATCTGGGAAATATCTGCGGACCAGCGTAGTAGGTAAAGATTGATAATTTGGGTTTCATGCAGGATATAGAATTTATGTGTCCTGAGGATGCAACAATAAAATGCCGAAACGTCGACAGTTTAAAAAAGTCTGTTTTTTTTTACTGGATCCCAACCCCAAAAAATACACCACTCTTAACATAACAACATGAGAATTGTTAACGAAAACCATTTAGACACTTAATATCTGGGAAATATCTGCAGGCCAACGGAGTAGGTAAAGACTGATAATATGGGTCTCATGCAGGATATAGAATCTATATGTTCTGAGGATGCAACAATAAATTTTGCCTTTTTTACTGGATCTTAACCCCAAATAATACACCATTCTAACAATATTTTTAGGATATTACTAGGTCATCCTCATATGACCCTTAATCGTTGGTCAAAATTTGGAGGCAATCGGGTAAGTAGTATTTAAGCTATGTGGCTAACAAACTAACAGACAGACAGACGAAACGACGGAGTTGATGAAACATGTTTTTTTACAATCATCTACAGAGCTATATCTAATAGGCATATTGCCTCATATTTGTCGAAAAAATACATTTTTTTTTATCTCCCTATATTGGACAATAACAAACGGGCGCGATCACGGAGCCTGACCAACTGTGTATGTGCCGGAGACCCGGCCGGTACCCAGAATGTACCAGCCGGGGCTGGACGCGAGGAGTAGGTAAATCGAGTCACGTGTTTAAGTGCTGCAACTTATATTTTTATTCAGTAAACTTTGACAGTACTAAGGTCAGCTATTTCCATTTCTGCAGTATATTTTCATAAACATACGTTTTTCGTGTAATCAACACATAATAATATTTATCCTTCAGCAAATATCACACATCGATGGGATGTTCAAGAACTAAATATTTTTGCGAATGCAATACATGTTCATATATGATATATTGATATAATAAAATATAATCAAAATAATCTACACGGAATTTAACTGTGAACACGGAAAAGGCGAAACATTTAATGAACAATTTAAATAAATAAAATTAAGTGGAAAGTATTAATCTGCTATCTCCATTTTAACCAAGTAACTGGAGTACTAAAAACCTAATAGAAACATTAATTAAATTAACTCAATAATACTTAGTTTCCTATCAACAGGTGCACTAAAACTGTATATTTTAAACAAAAATGCACAAACAAAAATCTATTGAATCTGACTTATGGTAACTAAAACTAAAATATAACATAATTGTGTGTCATGAAGCCCATAATTTGATAGGCGCCCTATTAACATAATTAAAAAATATAACTCCTAAAAATAAAAATTACAATCTGGTATATGAAATTCCTTGTTTAAACTGCCCAATGAAATATATTGGTATGACAACCCAACTCTTAGAAAATAGACTAAAATGGCATAAGTATACAAATAATGCATCCACTGCATTACAAAAACATTAAAAAAGCGCAAAACACAAATTAAATTTCTCTGAGACCACAATGATAACCATCGCCAAAAATTATCAGAGAAATGATACATATAAAAAAAGAAAAAATGCAATAAACAATAAACAAGAGACAAAAAATTTAAATCAAATATACCACAATTTGATATTTTAACATCTTTAAAAAAACATAGTATAGTTTTAACTCCAGTTAAGCTATTGTTTTTAAGATGTCGTATATCATAGTGAATGTCTGATTCTATTCTAAGGTTTAGATTAAAAAATAAAGGACAAAAATTTGTATATATCTTTAAATTCCTTACAAACGAAGTATGATAAGAACACTTTTGTGCCTACACACATATGAGTTGCCTGGCAAACTACTAACTTACTACCTACCAATATCAAAGAAATATCAATAAACAAACGGCATGCATTTTTTCACATATGTAACCTTATTTTATAAATTGTAATAATTTTTTGTAAATAGTATAAAATTTTAAATTAGTTCTAAAAAATTGTACTAAATGTTTTTTAAATTATTTGTAGATAGGAATGGAAAGCTTTATAAGTACAAAAAAAATAAAGGAATGACCAATTTTTGAAAGAGCCTACTACGTTAGGCGAAATATCAATTTAACTCCATTGTTTTTGATATATAAATATATATATAAAATATATCAAGCAATATATATACCTATATATACCCAAGAATATATATATAATATATATATATAAAATATATCTATAATATATATATATATATATATATATATATATATATATATATATATATATATATATATATATATATATATATATATATATATATATATATATATATATATATATATATATATATATATATATATATATATATATATATATATATATATATATATATATATATATATATATATATATATATATATATATATATATATATATATATATATATATTTTTTTTTATTTTTTTTTCATGGGGGGGTAAAAAAATCTTCAAAAGACATTCCGGCCTTCTTGTACCATCTTGTGTGGCCGGGTGTGCGGATTCGTTTCCTCTAAGGAAACGCCTACCAGCTAAAAAAATTCCCACCTCCACACGTCTAGCAACGAATGTTGGAACCACCCCGGAGTATTACTTCAGCATTCTTGCGGTATTTAGTTTTAATGTTTACTATGCGTTGGTGTCAAAATACTCTGGTTTTTATAATCCTTGCGTTTTTTTTTACACCTCACTTAGCTCAGTTATGTACTGTAAGTCTTCTTTTTTCATCCTTCTCTTTCTGGGTTACAATGTTCGATGCCATAGTTGTTATTATATGCCACATTTCCTCTGACTTCAGCATTATCGGTACCACATTTTCCGGGGTTAAGTGTTCGTTGGCTTTTGTTTCTGCTTTTCTTTTTTCATAATGCCACCGAGGACACACAAAGAAGGTATGGTTTGCATCATCTCGCTCCTCATCACAATATTGGCATGATGGTGGTATTGTTTTTAAGATGTCGTATATCATAGTGAATGTCTGATTCTATTCTAAGGTTTAGATTAAAAAATAAAGGACAAAAATTTGTATATATCTTTAAATTCCTTACAAACGAAGTATGATAAGAACACTTTTGTGCCTACACACATGTACACATGAGTTGCCTGGCAAACTACTAACTTGCTACCTACCAATATCAAAGAAATATCAATAAACAAACGGCATGCATTTTTTCACATATGTAACCTTATTTTATAAATTGTAATAATTTTTTGCAAATAGTATAAAATTTTAAATTAGTTCTAAAAAATTGTACTAAATGTTTTTTAAATTATTTGTAGATAGGAATGGAAAGCTTTATAAGTACAAAAAAAATAAAGGAATGACCAATTTTTGAAAGAGCCTACTACGTTAGGCGAAATATCAATTTAACTCCATTGTTTTTGATTTTGCAAATACACCTATACCCAAGAAATATATATAAATATATATATAAAATATATCTATAAATATATCTATAAATATATATATATATATATATATATATATATATATATATATATATATATATAAATATATATATATATATATATATATATATATATATATATATATATATATATATATATATATATATATATATATATATATATATATATATATATATATATATATATATATATATATATATATATATATATATATATATATATATATATATATATATATATATATATATATATATATATATATGTATTTATATATTTTATATTATATATATATATATATATATATATATATATATATATATTTTTTTTTCATGGGGGGGTAAAAAAATCTTCAAAAGACATTCCGGCCTTCTTGTACCATCTTGTGTGGCCGGGTGTGCAGATTCGTTTCCTCTAAGGAAACGCCTACCAGCTAAAAAAATTCCCACCTCCACACGTCTAGCAACGAATGTTGGAACCACCCTGGAGTATTACTTCAGCATTCTTGCGGTATTTAATTTGATTGGTTTTGATAATCTTTGCGTTTTATTTTACACCTCACTTAGCTCAGTTATGTACTGTAAGTCTTCTTTTTTCATCCTTCTCTTTCTGGGTTACAATGTTCGATGCCATAGTTGTTATTATATGCCACATTTCCTCTGACTTCAGCATTATCGGTACCACATTTTCCGGGGTTAAGTGTTCGTTGGCTTTTGTTTCTGCTTTTCTTTTTTCATAATGCCACCGAGGACACACAAAGAAGGTATGGTTTGCATCACCTCGCTCCTCATCACAATATTGGCATGATGGTGATCTGCTCAACTTGAACCTATAGAAATAGGCTGCACAGCAGCCATGGCCACATAAGAGCTGTGTTAGTGCATACGTTATCTCCCCATGCCCTTTACGATACCATATCCTTAGGTCAGGTCAGTCGTTTGGTCCTTGCGCCACATCATGTATTGTTTCCCACCTTCTTTGCCATTTATTTAGCGTGTTGTTCCTTTCAGCTTTTCTAGCTGCCAGTTCCTTTCCATAGGTGATAGGTCTCTCATGTCCCAAGAGGTCTATAGGAATTATACTTGCTAGCACTAGCAGTGCTTCTGTAGATGCAGTACGGAATGCACAGCAAATTCGGATGGCCAACTTTCTTTGTATCTTAAGGAACATGACTTTATACTTTTGATATTTCAGAGTTTCGTGCCATATTGGTGCTGCATACAGCATTATAGAGTGGGTTGCTGCACTTAGTAATCTACGTTTGCTCGATGACGGCCCTTCTCTATTTGGCATTAGGCGGCTGAGTGCCGTGACCGTTGTTTCAGCCCTTTTGCTAATATTGGCAATATGGCTTTTCATTGTAGCGCCCTGGTCAAAAAAGACTCCCAGATATTTTGTTTCTGGTCTAGTAAGGATCTTGGTATCTTTTATGTCGATGGTAACCTGTCTTACTGCCCGCCCGCACACTAGCAGTGTCGCTTCTGTTTTCTCTGGAGCTAGTTCGAATTTCCTGCTCGCTAACCATTCTTCAATCCTATGTACCGCTATGTTTGCTATTGTTACGACTTCAATTTCTGTTTTGCCGGTCACTACAACTGCTAGATCGTCGGCGAATCCGACGAGCTGGACACCTGGAAGCATATCCAGGCGGAGTACGTTGTCATAATACACGTTCCATAGGACAGGTCCCAGAACTGACCCTTGCGGCACTCCACTTGTTATTTTCATGGTGTTTTTGTCACCAATAAATATGCTCCGCTCAGAGAAATAGCTTTTCATCATGCGTATAAGGTATGGAGCTATTTTTCTTGTTTCCAGTTCTCCCACAATACCTTGCCAGGAAGCCGAATTGAAGGCGTTTTTAACGTCTAGTGTTAAAAGCAGACATAAGCTCCTATTTTGATAGGCCCTCCTCACTTCCGCCATCACTCTAAGCATAGCATCTATTGTCGACTTATTTTTCGTAAAGCCATACTGCGTATCGGCAAGGCCCCCAGTTCTGTTGATTTCTTCTACTATTCTGTTTTTGATCAGGTGCTCTAGTAACTTGCCCATACAATTAATTAGGCATAGTGGTCTATACGCGCGTTTGTCCTGTCCTTGTTTTTGTAGTTTTTCTATTAACAGCAACTTGGCAGTTTTCCAGTTCGTGGGAAATTCGCCTTTCATGATTTGCTGGTTCATAACTCGAAGGCATTCCACCGGCAACTGTTGGGCAATACACTTTACAATCTCCAGAGGAATACCGTCAGGTCCCGCTGCCTTTTTCAGCTTGATACAGCTTGAAGCTCTATTCAGCTCTTCCTCTGTAAAAAGGGGTGCATCTTGACTTACCTCGGTAAGACGCCAGTTGGGTTCCTCGTGTCGTGGGAAGAGTTTCTCTGCCTCCTTCATCATCAGCTCTTCTGACAATAACGATGGTGCCCTCAGATTAAGTTTGTTCATCACAATCCTATATCCTAAGCCCCAAGGATCTTCTTCAACTTCTTTGATGACCTTTTTCCACCCAGTTCTTTTGGCTATCAAAATAACTTTCTTCAGACACGCTCTTTTTTCCTTATAGAGATCTTCGGCTGCGTTTTTTTGTTCTTGGGAGATATCAGCTCGTTTGTGGAGTCTTGTCATGTTTCCATTCAGGGAGAGGCATTATTTTCTAATGTCTGCAATCTGTGCTGACCACCAGTATGCTGGTTTCCTACTACTGTTTAAGTGTCCCTTTCGACGGAGTTCTGTCACATGTCTGTTTAATGAGTTCCATAAATCTCTCAGGTGTTATAGCTTGTTCGCTAGCTACTTCGTTTTGCATTCTATCTATGAATATAAAAATTTTAGACGTATCTATCTTTCAGCCTCTTGGCTTATATTCTGCCGTTGTAGTTTCTATTTTCGTATTATTTATATAAAAAAATATGTAATTGTGGTCTGTGAGGCTTTCCTCTACCGACACTCTCCAGTTTGTCACCAGGGTCGCAATTTTGGTTGACACAAACGAGACATCGATGATGGAGGCGCTCTGGCCCCTGCAGAAGGTAGGTGTGGTTCCATTGTTAAGTGCTACTAAGTTTAACTCTGAGGCCCATTCCGATATAATGTCGCCTCTGCGGTCGCTTACAGCTGAGTTCCACATCATCGATTTGTTCTTGTGTGTTTCTATGCTATATTTGAGCTCATTTAGGAATTGATTGAACTCCTCAATATTTATATTCGGAGACACATAACAGCTGTATATGGTCGTTTTTAGGCAACCAACCCAGACAAATCCATTCCCCTGTCCCCAACCATCTACCGCTGTGGTGCTATTATTTCCCTTAATGTATATTGAAGCGTTAATATTAGCATCGTTGTACCATTTATGTTTTCTAGCTAGATTTTTGTTTGGCTCGCTAATGATTGCAATATCTATTTCATTTGAGGTCATGGTTTGCTGAAGTAAATCATGTGCTGCATGTCGTCTACCTAAGTTAATTTGTATTAATTTGGCCATTTTGGGCTGTGTAGTTGCTTCGGCTATGCCTTCTCACTTCGTCTCGGTATAACGGGCAGCTCAAAGTAAGTGGTCTATGTCCAATAGAGTTGCATAGCGTGCAATGAGGTTCCTTTGTACAGTCCTTTCTCTTGTGGTTACTCTCCCCACATTTTATACACAGTTTGCTTCTATCAGGTCCTCTGCAGTTTTTTGCTATGTGGACAGTCTCCCAGCATCGGTAACAAGAGTCGACCTTTACTCTTTCCCGCACTCTGCAGTTCACCATACCAATTTTTATTTTCCCTGCTTCTAGAAGATAGTTAGCTATTTCTCTAGGTAAAATGACAGTGGCTGCTTGTGTTCCACCATAGTCAGGTCTTATAGAGGTAACTCTGACTCCTACAGTTTTTCCTTTGTTTCTTGCAAATTCCGAAACGGTGGTTTCCACCTCCTGTTTGTTGGTGATAGCGTCAATATTTTTTATATGTAGTACAGCATCGGCGTCTTGACCTCTACCTAATGTCCTGACTCCGTTTATTTCTTTAAGGGCCTCTGCTATGCGTGTTGCACTTCCCTTTGCCTTGTCCATGGTAAGGAGTAGATTTCCGGACTTGGTCATTCTTGCGCCACCTACACTGTCGCTCAAGCCTTTCTCTTGGACTTCTTTTCTTACTGTCCTAAGCAGGTCAGCAAAAGCTCTGTCTCCTATGTCAATGACGACTGCTTCGCCTTGTTTCCTTGCCTGTGTATTTAGTTCTTTAATTTCTGACTGCATACAGATGCAGGCTTCCAGATTATTTTTCCTAAATGCGCACTCTATGGCTTTGCGTACTTGGCTCTGGTTCCATTGCACTGGGGGAACTATGGTGATCTGCATTAACCCTTTATTTTTCATTTCTTCAGTTAATCTTTTAGCTGCTAAGTATAGTTGGTATAACTCTTTTTCTCTGTCTTGCTCGTTTGGTAGGCCAATCAAGAATATGTAGTTTATCGACTCGGTCTGCTCCTCGTCTTCCATCCAAATCTTACTATTATTAGCTACGCATATAAGTTTTCCAGGCTTTAGCTTATTTGCTTCTACCACCTTCGAAATATATGGTATTCTCCCAGCTACTTCCTGTACGATTCTGCTTTCTGAAGCTGTTTTTGGAGGCACCAATACTGCCAGATCACGGCTATCTAGTACATTCTGCATATTTTCGCTAGATATTGTTGTTTTCTGGAAACAGTCGCTTCCCCATCTTCTACTCATCAATTGTTTCAAGGTCTCTTGGTCTACACCTTTGCTTATGTGGGCGTTAATTTCTTCTGTGGTTAGCCTCTCTGGGTCTACAGTTTGCGTTGTGGCGCATTGTACGGCGGTTTCACTAGTTTGTGTACCTTTACTGCAGGTATTTGTTCTAATGCGGTCTGGATTTGCAAGTTCTTTTGCATCATGTTCCCTATCAAGGCCTTCTATGGCCTTTTTTAATATGGCCTGTGCTTCATTTCCCATTAGTTGTTCTGTTAATCCTAATAATTTAACAGATATCTCCCTTATTTCCTTCTTTGTGTTAGTGCTCTCGCGTGCCGTCTTGACAAGAGCTTTCGCTTCTAGTGCTACTGAATTAATAATCTGTAGAATTTTTGAGCCCTGTGCTGTTTTCATCCTATCTTGTGCCATAACAATCGTACCAGTGGTCTCAATCCGTTTCCTTTTAGCCGTTTGCTGCATCATCGTCAAAGGATTCCAGTTTATAGCATCCTCTGTTCTTATATCCGGCACTGAGCCTCTTCTCCCTGGAGGGGTTCTCTGTAGCGAACTTCTCCTTATAAAGGGGTCAACTTCTATTCCAGTAGCTAGGTCTAGTACCCCGGCCTGGTCTCCTACCGGAAGTACATAGTGGTCGATTGCTGACGGTCGAGGGGGGCCCACTCTCTCACCACCGCACTCGACCGGTACTGAGGTATCCCTCCTCTGCACCGTATCCTCTATATATATATATATATATATATATATATATATATATATATATATATATATATATATATATATATATATATATATATATATATATATATATATATATATATATATATATATATATATATATATATATATATATATATATATATATATATATATATATATATATATATATATATATATATATATATATATATATATATATATTTCGCCAAAATCACATTTGGCATTTTCGAAGCTTTCTTTTTCGCGTCCGAATAGAAAGCTTCGAAAATGCCAAATGTAATTTTGGCGAAACATCAGCAAAACTGTTCTTTTCAGAACGACAGTAGTAATCGGATGTACACCCGGAATGAAAACAAATTGTATTTTTTTATCCGTGAAGGAGTAAAAATATATATATATATATATATATATATATATATATATATATATATATATATATATATATATATATATATATATATATATATATATATATATATATATATATATATATATATATATATATATATATATATATATATATATATATATATATATATATATATATATATATATATATATATATATATATATATATATATATATATATATATATATTAGATACTTATTTAACTTTATCAAAATCGAATGAATGTTGGGTTTCACTATTTACTAATACGTCTTGTTAACGCAATGGTGTCCTTGTATTCTTGTTTTTAAGTACTAACTGGTCTGTCCATTGTATACACCATTACAATCCCTACAGGGAATTTCACTTACTATATGTGTTCTTTTTTTTGGAGTTTTTGATTCGAGTTTGGTAAAGTTGCTCTTTTAAAGGTTATGGCTCTTGTGACTGACTGTCATGTTATGTTTTTTGAATACATTTTGCAAACTTTCCGATATTTTTTGGGGATATATAATAGCGACATATAGTTAGGGTTTTTTTATTACGGTTTATAAATTTTTTAGTGGTTTTGCTTCTTTTGAAGACGTTATTAATGATGATTTTTTTAAGGAGGTTGTTCATTTGTAAAGCTTGTTTTACTTTTTTTAATGGATGTTTCTCTATATTCAGGATCCGACAACTTTATAGCCCTGTCTGCAAAACCTAAGGCAACTGATTATTTTTGAGCTAGAGGGTGTTGGGAGTCGAAATGTAAATATCTAGAAGACCAGTTGTCTTAAGCCCAATTGATTACGGAGGACTTGGAAAAAACAATATTAAAAGAAACTGCTTCCGATGTCAATTTTTTCTGTAGATACGGTGACGACTGTGTAGCCACAGTTCTATCCCAAAAAATCAGTTGCCATAGGTCTTGCAAACAGGGCTAAGTTATAAAAATCCATTAAAAAAGCAAAACAAGCTTTACAGATGTACAACTACCCTGAAAAAATAATTATAAAGATCTTCAAAAAAAGGATTCATACATTTTACAATAAAATCCACATTGCTTAAAAATATAAACTATAAATAAAGAACGCCAAATACATATTGCTACCATATATCCCTAAGATATCAAGTACACAAGTACGATAAAAAGAACATGGCGGCGTTAACAAGACATATTAGTGAAAACGAACATTAAAAAAAGAAGAGAATTCTATGAAATCATAGAAATACAAAACAATTAAAACGCCATAAATGTAAATACAACTCGGGTAAAATATATCATAATGTTATTAAGTAATAAACAAATTTAAAAGAAACCAACAATTAAAAGACTGAGTTGGATCCCTTGATAAATACAAATTTCGTCTCATGACACCATAAAAGAATATACATTTTAGTATGCGTTCCCCTGTTTATGGAAATTTTATTTATGTCCCAACTAAACGTATAATTTTAAAAATGTGTGTTATATTGTGATCTAATCTTCAGATTTTAATATTATGAGGTAAGACATACTTATTGTTTTCCAAGTGTACCAACTTTTAATTTTTAAAAATTTCTTTATAAAAGAATCCCATTTTAAGTGTTCTGATGAAGATCACGTGGTTGATAAAATAGTTTTCGAGAATGCTTATTCTCTTCTTCAGGACCTTTCTGATTTGAGAACAAAGAAATTCATAAGTTAGGAAAATTGCTTATAAATTTTACCAAAGTCAGTTAAAATTAAAAAAAATCCATTACATAACATAGATACGCTATTATAAAACTTAATAAACTAATTCAGAGAAGTATCTCTCAGTGCTGGTACGTCGCAATTGCTTTAAGAAAAACTGGTGAATCGTAGTTGTTTAAATGCCAAAAACTTTGTATTTTGCGCTTGTTTATTTCTATCAATCGGTTTTTACGGAAAACTACGGTTTCAGGCCCAAAGTGGAGATAACTGTCATGGTCAGCTATAACGTTAATGGTGTGCAGGTGCGATAACAACTTGCTGCTAGTAGGGCAACAACTGATACCGTTTGGCGTGGGGTTTAGCTATCGCCTTTCGCCGGGAGATTTGCTAATCAACCAGAAACAGTGGATGCAATGTTTATTTATCTATTAATTGTTATGCTTTTATATTTATTATATCGCAGGTGAAATATTGTTATTTATATTATTTGGTTCAGACTTTAGTGCAGCAAATGCGGTAAGTAAATTATTATTAAGGCAACAAAAGGCATTCTGGCGATTCATTTCAGAAACTTGCAATAACAAAATATTTTTATCTTATATTTTCATGAGCCTCACAAACAAAAGAAAATTTTTATTTGTATATAAATATAAAAGTAATATTCCTAAAAAAAATACCCTTAGGCTCTTTCTGGACTTGATCATACCTATTGTTCATTTTGAATGACCTGATATTGATAACTTGGGATGAAAACGAATAATATGCTCGGATAAGAAGAATATACACGGTGTTTCAAAATTAACAGTACAAAATAGA
The DNA here is from genome assembly GCA_030620095.1 of Kuschelorhynchus macadamiae. Lineage (NCBI taxonomy): Eukaryota > Metazoa > Arthropoda > Insecta > Coleoptera > Curculionidae > Kuschelorhynchus > Kuschelorhynchus macadamiae. The sequence continues at coordinate 387,748 of JAUTXW010002427.1, read as the reverse complement.
ACTGCAGATTCCTTGGATAAAAATATTGAGAACTGGCCTAACTTAGCTTTTAGCTTATATTAAAATAGCCTTTTAATATGCTAAAATTGACAATTTTCGAGTGTCAATATTTCGCAAACAGTTGTAGATGAGTATAGGACAACATACTTGAAATATATCTAGAATTTTCCTTAGAATCTAAAAATGCAATAATATACAGGGTGTTCCATTTAATAGTGACGTTGATGACTCTGTATATTTTAGTATTAGCTAAAAAATACAAATGTAAAAATAAATATCGACTTGTCCGAGCGTTTTTATTTAAAGTTAACCTCTTCACAGATATTCCTATTACTCCAAACTTTAACAGCAAAATTAATTTTATTAACAATTATTATTATTACTATGATTATTATATTATAATAAATTATGATTATTAAAAATGTATATCAATAAACATGTTCACAGAAATAGAAAATGCCTTTTGCCCCAAATATAATTGCAAGCAAATCGGCGAAAAGTTGAAAATTTTACCGATATGCATAGATTAATATAACGATATGCCACTAACTAAAAGTTCCATATGATTTCACGTCTCGCGCTACATTAAAATAAAACAGCCCTTGCCATTCGATACTCGTTTGGCTAAACAGGATCAATTGTTGCCTCTGATTACCGGACGCGAGTGCGGTAACAGAACTGAAAGTTGACTAAATAAATCTATTAGACAAAAACCAAGCAGGAATAGAAGTAATAGAGATACTAAACTATAACGTAATTAATTGTGCGCATGTTATATAATATCAATAGGTGACCTATACATATAATCTGAATTGACAGTAATCTGGACTAAGTTAAAAACAGCGTGGAAGGCACGTATTTAATTAATAAAATAAAGTTTAATCACTAAGATATAGATGGTGCCAGTTTACAATTACATCATTGATTATTAATTTAGTTTGTTAGATATCAAAATTTATTCTTTATTCATTGGCAATTATTGGAGACAATTAAAATCCTTAAACCCAATCCAAAAAGTCCAATAAAACAAATCAAAAATTAATAATTAAATTATTGCTATTTGGGCGAATAAGTGATAGTAAATGAAAAGAAAAAAACATTTTATATATTGCTAAAACAATTATAGAAAAAAATTAATTAATGGTGATTTTATGTGATATATTACGAAAGAGATGATTGTAACAAAACTTTTAAAGGCCATCATCTACTTGAGAGGCAAATTGTTGAATTTCCAGAGTTTTGTTATCTGTTAAGCTTTATGTAAATCGCTACGTTTATTCATAGCATTGGGCTCGTTTATATGGACCATTTCTAAAAGATTCTTTTATAATAATTTTTTCTTTTTCTAAGATAGGCAATACAGACTTAACAAACAAAACCACATTAAGATCATCAGTTAAGTCAGAAACACGTGTCTATGGTTAGCCAAATTTCATCCAAAAAAAAATATTTTTCTACTATATAATAATTCTTGCTATGTTAATATTTTTCTACTCTTGATTTAGTTACTCTTCAGTTATGACACGGCAGTTAAAACAAACGGCAGTATAACTCTAGTCATCGGGATGTTACGCTTTCCTCTCCGCTCAATGCCATTTTGGTTTAGAAGCCTGTAACCGGGCAGTGACGCTGTCCGGTTTAGAATATTTCGTTCCGTTCAAAAACCAATTTTCATAGGCAGAGTAGTGTGTATGTTTTGGATTACTTGGCGCACTCTAAGAAAATGTCTAGCTACCTATGCACTGTTTTGGACAAACCAACCGCTAAGCACTGCATTTATAAGCATGAATTACGCAACGAGCTACCCTATAGAAGATAGAAGAAATATGCTAAGTCCAAATCCCGCAGCGTCAGCAAGAAATCTCATAAAACCAGTTGCGGACGCTATTGCCAGTCAGTCAAGCTGAAGTAATTCATGTTAATGGGCATTTTAAGTAAATTGTAACTTTTCATTTTAAAATAAATTTTAAGTTGTTTTTAAAAAGAGTTTTGCTCGATAATAAAATATAACTGGCGCAGTCGGTAGGATATTCGGAGTTCGGAGTAATCGGTCGTTTCAACGGTTAAATGGATTTTCGAACTTTGATGGAATAACTGTGAAAATGTATTAAACGAAAAAAACAAAATCACTGGTACTCAATTGAAGCAGTTCATCGGAGATTGATCCACAAATCGTTCTAGTCTCGCAAAGCGGCAGAAAATTTAGGAAGCCGCCTGTTCACCGAACCTATCCTTTATAGAAGTACAAGAAAAAAGAAGCAACGAGGAAAATCTCCGTACTTCTAATGTACGTGCAACTTAAATGTCTGTTGAATTTTTAACCGAATTTTAAAGTCAATTACAAATCACCTTATCTGACTTACCCTCAACTACTGAATCTCAGTTAAATAATTCTCAGGAATCAACTTTAAATATAAATAATTTAAGTAATAATCAAATAAATAGGAAAACTTATTGGAACAGCTAAGGCCGTTGTGAACATTCAAAACGTAAATACTTGGAATGATTTAAAAAATACCTTGCAAAAAAATTTTGCTGATCAACGAGATGAATCTCGTCACAATCGTGATTTGGTAATGTTAAGACAAAGTCCGAAAACCAAATAAATTTTATGATAAAGTATTACATATATTAAATTTACTGTGTTCTTTTGTTGACAGTCATGAAGCACATGATGCAGCCAAAGGTCTTAAAGGAAATTTATATACAGAATTAGCGTTAAAACATTTTTGTCAGGTCTAAAAAAACCTTAAGGAAATAATATAAGATGTAGGAGACCTCAAACACTTGCCGAAGCATTACAATTTGTAAATTAAGAATATAATAACTAGTATTTCCAAAATATACGTAAACAACCTATTCAAAATTTCAAACAAAATACTAACCCTAATTTGTTGCAAACAAGTTATAATCACCATACTTTTAATAATAATACGCCAAACGATTATTTTGGAAAGCAAAATAATTTTCCTTATGCTCAACCAATAAATATTCAATCTCGGACTAATCCACAAACTTAATAATTTCCTACGAATTCACAAATATTTGGAAAGTCACAAAATAAAAACGTTTTTAGACCTAATCAAAATAAAGTTTTAAATAAACCTGCTCCAATGAGTATCTCAACTAGACAAATTAGCAATAATTTTAGGAATTTACCCAATATTTCTCAAAATTATGCTATGTCCTCTACTTCCAGACAAAATCACTTTGCACAAACGCAACCTCGTGTTTCGAAAGAACTTATTAATACAGAGGTAGAACAATATAACTCCAATACAAGTGACGAATATGAAGAGTACCAGTTATATGGAAACGAAAATTTTGACAAAAGCCAAAATTTCATAAACACCTAAAATGACTATATACCTGATTTTGAATCCCCAAATGAAAATACTTTGAACCCAAATTTTCAGGGGCACCCTCACCAAGACAACCCGACTTAAAGGCACATACGATTTGTTTAAATACTCTAACGCCAAGTAAATTACCATATATAATTCTCCCTGAATATAATTTAAAAATTTTAATAGATAGTGGTTCATCTAGATCGTTTATTAATTCCGATTTAATAAATATTATTATAAAAACATTAAAGAAGACCTATTTATTGTGTTAAGAGGAAATCAAATTTCTGAGCAATATCTTTAAATTACATAAATGCATGCCATTAAAATTCTTTTTATTTACATTCCATGATACATTCGACGGTCTAATTGGCCTTGATAACCTAGAAAAATTAAAAATAAACAGATTTTGACAAAGGTTATTTAAATACGCCGTTTACAAAAATTAAATTACTCTATTTAAATACTAAAGGAAATCTAAATCAAATAACGATATTTCCGCAAACAGAACAAGTAAAAACCTCAATAAAAAAATGTGAAATAATTATGCCATATCAAAAAATGGGAAATTGTGAAATCCCTGAATATCTTTCTATTTCAAAAAATGGCACTGCCATAACAACAAATTTAAACAACTCTACTCAAAAAATTTGTTTAGATGAATTTGTAAATGTAGAAAAACTTGACAGAAAAAATATAGAACACATTGATTTAAATAATTACGACCATCACTATGAAAATATCAGAATCAACTTTGACATTTCTAAGTTAACTCGCACCGAGCATATAAATCATGAGGAAAGAAAAGAACTATTAAGATTATGTAGGGAATATTCTGACATATTTTATAATGAATCTGAATCCTTAACATTTACAAACGAAATAAAACACGAAATTAAAACATTTGATGAAAGACCCATATATTCAAAAACTTATCATTATCCCTTCATCCACAAGGCAGAAGTGAAAAAAGAAAAAAAATGCTAGTACAGAATATTAGGCCTAGCACTTCTCCGTGGTCTTCCCCTATGTGGGTATTACCGAAAAAACTTGGCGCCAATGGCCAAACTAAGTTTAGATGTGTCATAGATTATCGGCGATTCAATGAAGCCACGATAGACCAACGGTATCCTTTACCGAATATTACAGACCTAGACAAGCTAGGGAAGTGTCAGTACTTCTCTGCCCTCGATTTAGCAAGGGGGTTCCATCAAATACAAAAAACTGCATTTAGTTGTGAAAATGGTCATTACGAATCTTTACGTATGCCTTTCAACGTGTAATGGACAATGTTTTTCGAGTTACAAAAAGAAAAATGCGCAGTATATCTAGACGATGTAATTATATACTCTACATCATTACAAGAACATATCGAAACACTACGCAGTGTTTTTCAGCGTTTACGCGAAACCAATTTCAAAGTTCAATTAGATAAATCAGAATTCTTTTGAAAGGAAGTAGCTTATTTAGGACATATTATTACCCCCTCAGTAGTAAAACAAAACCCTGATAAAGTAAAAGCTGTAAAAAATTACCCTATTCCAAAAACAACTAAACAAATCAAAGGATTCTTAGGTTTATTAGGATACCAGAGAAAATGTATTAATAATTTTGCTAAACTGACAAAGCTCCTAACAAAATGTTTAAAAAAGGGCGCAGTAATTGTTATACATAACGAGAAATTTTTAAAATTCTTTGAAACATGTAAAAACCTATTAATGAATGACCCTAAACTTAGGTATGCCGATTTCTCAAAACCATTTAATTTAACAACCGATGGGAGTAATATAGCATTAGGAGCAGTCCGTCTCAAGGGCCTATTGGACAAGACTTTTCGATAACTTATACATCGGCAACATTAAATATAGCTTTTATAATAGCGAACAAAATTATTCTACTATAGAAAAAGAGCTTTTATGTATTGTATGGGCAACAAAATATTCCCATCCTTATTTATATGGTAGGCAATTTAACATAATAACGGAGCATAAATCTCTACAATGGTTATTTTTATTAAAATACCCTAATTCAAAACTTTTAAGATGGCGTATCAAACTCGAAGAATTTAATTACAAAATATTCTTTAAAAAAACGCAAACTCAATACTAATGCCTACCTTGTCACGTATAGAAATTCATGCCAACGATACAAGTGACATATTTGACCTAAATAAATACATAGATAAACTTAACCAAAATTAAACCCTGATACAATAAGCAGTAATGACCCGCCAAACGATAACGCAGATAACCCGTCACTTAGTAAGCAACCTAGTTCTAACAATATACAAGTAGAAACTTGTGTCATGGAAAACGCTGATTTTGTTGTATGCACAAACTCATTGATGTAACAAATAAAAACGATATACAGGAGATAATAAAAAATTATCATGAAGGTAAAACAAATTACCGCGGAACTGAAGAAACTGAATGTAGAGTAAAAAATAAATATTATTGGATAAATTTAAAAAGTTCTATACAAAAATACTTAAATACATGCGAAATATGCCAACAATATAAATATGAACGAAGCCCTGTCAAAGTAAAAAATGAACATAACCGCTACTGCGAGTACATTTGAAATAATACATATGGATGTCTTATCTGTAGAAAAATTCAAGTTTTTGACAATTGTGGATAGCTTCTCAAAATATGCGCAAGCCTATTCTATATCATCAGCGAAGTCAGTCGAGTCGCAGACTGTCTGTTAAAATTATTTTCCCCTCATTCAGTACCTAAACATATAATTGTTGACAACGGTTCTGAATTTAGGAGTTTATTAATAACAGAATTACTCGGATTACACAAAATAACAGTACATTTTATATGTCCAAATTACCTAAATTCAAATGGTATTGTCGAACGCTTTTACTCTAGTATACTAGAAAATATTCGTATTTTAAACACCCGTAGATTTTTAAAATCGCCCCCAAATCTAAAAATGATATATGCAATATTAGCATATAACCACTCTATACATTCGGTAACGAAACTGAGACCTAGAGGTGTAACCGATGGGCATATCTCTGACGATAGTCCTTTCGACATTCAGATCGACCAAATACTAATGAATGACTACGTCAATGTTCATAAGGAACGAACAAAAATACTATACTCACAAATTAATGAAAAAATAAATCAAAATAGGGAAAAGGTAATCCAAAAATTAAATGAAAATCGTGAAAACCCTAATATATTTCAACCTGAACAAGTATATGTTAGAAAACACATTAGACAAAAAACCGTAATATATTTAAAAAACATACTGAGAAAGTCGGATAATATTAGAAAAACAGTTTCTACGGAAAACGAACCTAGGCTACACATGAGTAACCTAAATAGGCCTCGCAAACGAACGCAAACTAATTAAGTATTCTTATTCTAGATTTCCAACCCTCATTGCTGGTTTTCAAGAAAATATCGCCATAAGAAACTTAAGCAGCAATCCCGGCATAATTCCTGTAAAAATAGGAAGTACAAAAGTTCAGGACTCGACATACACACTCTTACATTTTTATGACCTAAACCCTATTATTGACGAAATTAATTTATTAGATAGCAAAACAGAACGTCTCTCTAGATCTATAAAACTAAATAGTGAATATAAAAATGAGACTTTTAGCTATTTTAAAATATTAAGGCTAATAAATGAAAAGGTGGAAACTAAAATAAATGAAATACTACCTCATCCCAAACGAATTAAACGTGGTTTAATCAATGGCTTCGGTTCTATATTTAAATCAATTAGTGGCAATTTAGATGCCTCAGACGGAGAAAGATACGATAATTTAATTACAACAACTTCAAGATAAACAAAACAAGTTATCTCAGTAAAATGATATCTCACTGAATATTACAAATCAGTTTAATCGCACGGTCAAAAAGATACGAGAAAACGAACAAGTCTTGGAAAATAAATTAAATTTATCGAAGGTTCACAAGGACATTCGCTTTTGATAATAGATTTCCTGAATCAACTAATTAACCTCTATGAAATAATTAACGCCATTTTGCAAGATGTCGAAAATTATAATAGTATAATAAAAACAAATGACTTGTATAAGGAACTTCTAAATATTGAAAAACAACTAGATAAAAGGCAATTACCGTTAAAAGTAAATTTACAAAACACTTTTCTATTTCAAAAAATAATTGATATAGAATGTTACACTTCTAATAATGTAGTAAATTGCGTTTTAAAAATACCAATAACACAATTATCATTATTATTATCATCTCTATTCTATACCTATATATAATAAAGGTCAGTTTAGGGCGATAATCCCGCGAAATAAATATTTAATAAAAATGAGTTGCACTACATATATACAAGCTATCTCTGCAGGAAAATCAGCCCTCAAAAGTATATTTGTAAACGGACAACCTTCAAGGAAAGAAAAATAAGAACCCTTGCGAAATCCAACTACTAGATGGCCAAAATACCTCTACTTGCAGAAAAATCCATGTAACAATGACGAAGTCGAACCTCCCAGGTATTGAAGAAACAAGCCAATTCATAGGACTATTTCCACAAATGGAAAATGTTAAATTAAACTGTGAAAATCAAGAAGAAAACCTAAACTTGATAGGCTCTTACATTTTCGATGTTCCAAGGAATTGTAAACTAAAGACGACACAAGGAATCTTTAGTACCGAAGAATCAGGATCAATAGACAATCAATCCTATTCCCAAATATCGAACTTAATCAACCCGAAGAAAAATCGAACTTCTCAAACCAGTTGGACGACACTGACCCCGACAACTTATATTCCATAAGAAACCGAATCTTACAAAATGAAATAAATATCGAAATGGACCCAATTATTGAATTCCCAAATTTTGGACTCTACTAATTTATTTATTTTTGATTATAGCATACTGTTATATATGCCGTGTCAAGAAACCGAGACAAGCAGAGCAAGCCGCTGAAGACATACCACTACTACATGTTCAACTTCTTCGCTAACCCTTAAAGTTGAATTTTATGGAGGAGGAATTCCGCGACGAGCCACCCTATAGAAGATAGAAAAAATATGCTAAGTCCAAATCCCGCAGCGTCAGCAAGAAATCTCATAAAACCAGTTGTGGACGCTATTGCCAGTCAGTCAAGCTGAAATAATTGATATTACCGGGCATTTTAAGTAAATTGTAACTTTTTATTTTAAAATAAATTTTAAGTTGTTTTTAAAACGAGTTTTGCCCGATAATAAAATATCACTCATAGTAAGTTCATTTGAACAGTGAATTACAGTAACGACAATATCTCTTACTGGTAGGGTAATATGAATAAGAAATCAATTTTTTTTTTCAGCTATTTACTTATAATTTCATACTTCTTTTTATACATATTATTACAGGTATTTATCTATAACCCATTGAGTAATATAAATAAAACAAAAATTCTTTTATCATAATGTTTCTGCACATATTATATATTATATTATGTAGTTTGTGTGGGTCTAATTAACAAGATATATATATATATATATATATATATATATATATATATATATATATATATATATAGACATCTTGCTCCTATTGGACAGGGAAAACAATAGCCGCTGGAATCTAAATTTGTGGTCACCAAGAAAACATCCGAAATCTTCGCCGGGCTTGATACTCTATTACCACGGATCAGGTTAAAGCTACGAAACTCATAACCCAAGAGTAATTAAATTAAGAGAAGAAAAAAGCTATTAAAAGAACTATTATATAGGAGGAAAAAATGGGATGACAGCTGTCAATTCTAAATGTAAAAACGCTAATCTAATAATAAGAACCCAAATCGATATGCAAAAAAAATATAATAAAACGTTTGTATTTTATTATGTCTTAAAATATTATTAGTTTCTAAAATAAAAAAACATATCTTTACTTTTAAAAAGATGTTTTACCTTGTATAACAAAACCTGTTTAATGGTATGACGTTTTTCACCTATAAAATTTTAATTTTATTTTTACTGAATTGTTATAACCCTTTAGAGTAAACCTATATATAAAAAATGCTTATGTATGCAAAAAAGTAAATAAATGTGTCATGTTTCACTACCTTGCTTATACAAAATGATATAGGCCGTTTTTATTTCGCTCGCAAAAGGGGTTTTTTCAGATCTTTACGTTTTAGGGCCCCTAGATGCCGAAAAACATGTTTTCTCGATTTCTTCGGTCTGTGGGCCTCTGAGTTCGCGGCACAGCTTAAAATCTACTCAGCAAATTGACTTTAAATTTTAGGAAAAAAGAAAAAATTAAGTGTCAATGAGGATGATCTGTTAATATTTTGGTAAAAATCCAATACGACGGAACAAGATGCGGTCTAGGAAAACGTTAAAAAAGTTATTACTAAAAAAAGTAATTATCCAATTTAACTCAAATTTTGCAAAAAATTCAAATATTATCTAAAAATGAACTGGTAATATTTTGGTATGAATATAAGATAGCTAAACAAAATGTTTTTAAAAAATCAACGTAAAACATCTTACTTAATTAACTTTAAATTTTGCAGGAAAATTACATGTGATATAGGAACAAACTGGTTCGAATTCAGCATGTTGTAAAAAATAACGAGGGAAGTCCCGGGGAAAGGAAATTTACCGACTTTTTAAGGCAAGTTTTTTGAATATTTTTTAAATTTTTTTTCTTCTTCAATAGTTGCCTTATTTTTAGTTTGATTCTTATCAGATAATGCGTTTCCACAATATGAATTTTTATATGGGCTGTTATATGGTTATATGATAATTTAATGGCCTTAATGACGAATCTCAAATCTATATTTTTAACCTTTCAAAATTTACACTAAGAAACTTTGCAGCTCTTAATTCAGAATTGCTTAACCAACTAAAAGCCTCTCTATAGCTATTAACCATGTGTAACACATACGCTCTGATCAAAATATTTAGTTTCTGATCCTCTTAGTATAAATAAAATCCATAATAATTGAGATCATACACCCTCTGTAAAACCTCTGAAACCCTTAGTGGTCACTGATGATGATGTTGATAGCTTAGTATAAGCATAACCGCCGGCAATAGTTTCAGATATGCCCAGTACTTAACGTAAAATGTTAAAGATACTGTTGAATCCTCCAATTGCTGGAAAATGCTACTATTCTGAACCGAATCTCTTTGCTTTACAACTCCTTATATTAATATATAACACAAAATCACACATTCTAAAATCAGCAGCACTTTAAATCCGCATATAAAGCAAAAAGTAAGCATAAAACTACTTCTAAGACAGACAGAAGACTTTAAATCTCCAAACCATACACTTCTTTATTATTTTGTAATATAACTATCTCTATTTTGTATACAAAATTAGACATTAAATACTTGCTATTTCTTTACCTTTTAGTTTGTATATCCATTTTCCCTAACCCTCAAAGAGATATTTACAACTTTATGAAGACATTTCGAGTTAAAAACATCGCGTTCCTAGCAAGCGATTTATTCTGACATGTCCACCAAAACTTCAGCTTGCAATACCAGGCCACCTTAAAAAATATCTAAGTTTTCTATAAAATGGAAATTATGTGCATTTTTATTGGAAATTCAATTTTACCCAATTTTTCAACTTCGGATGAAAAAAATGTAAATCTATGACTTGTAGAAAATGATAGATTTTTGGTATATTTAATCGTTTTTATCCCAGAAGGTACCGATACAACTTTACGAAGGGCCAAAGAATGGCAAACAGAATTCGTGCATGATACAATTCAAAATTTTCTCAAAATTCACGCTTTACCCTAATCGAGCTGATTTTTACACCAGTCTCTACAAGAAATAAAGAGGTTTCTTTGCATATTTACTTGATTCGCATAGGGTCAACTATTCATATGCTACAGAGCCAAACCGAAAACCATAGGAAAAGATAGGAAAACATACTTGCAATTTTATTTCTAAAAGGCTCTCCCTGTATAAGTCGGAGACTAAATTTGGCGATGTGGTTTGTTTATCCCTAGGGGGACATTTGAAGTCCCATAAACAATTTCCGCCTCTCGTTATTCTTCTCGAAAAAAAAAATAGTGCAATATGGGAAAATTGAAAAGACGGAAAAGTAGAGAGAAGCCCCTCCTCCTCATTGTGCATCTCTTCCTCCTCCTCTTCCCTAATATTCGAAATTATTGAAACAACTTCGTTAACTTATCCTCGCCGCAGAAGGTTATCCCCTCTCTTAAAATAGTAGCCTAGCGGAAACATTAAATATAAAGAATCACCACTTAAGCTGAGTGTTAACATGGCATTTAGTACTGAAAATAACGATTTAACATCAACAATTCAAGAATTGCATAATAAATTTAGCAAATTACTATATAAAGTAAATGAGCATCACATGAGAAGTAGACCATCTTTTTCTTTATTTTATTCCGAACTTTCAGAAGATTATTCAAAGGCAGTATCATTGTGTGTTGGCTACTTAAAAAATTTTCATTTGTTAGAATTTGTGCGTTATAAAGTTAGGCTTTTATAATGAGGTCATAAGCTTAAAAAAATGTGTTCAAAACGCAACAGTTTTGAAAGAAATATCAGTGGCAGAAGTTGAAAGAAATTTTTACTTGTCAATATCTCAAGAACGTTTAGTCTAGGAAATTGTGTAATTGTGATGGAAAAACTAGTGACCAAAGTGCTTGAAGAGTTTGTTATGTCAGAAGCTTGCTCAAGATATTTAGCTTTGGCTGGTGATGATGATAACGTGAATGCTCAAGATTTAATGAAAAGTCACAAATATTTAGAACATGCTGAATTTTGTAAAAAAATAATAGTGTAAATGTGTAAAAACTTTTTAGAAAACAAAAAGAGAAAACAATTTTTTGCTGATATTGACAGTTTAGAAATACAATATAATTTTAAAGTTATGTTATAATAAGTTTAAATAAAACAAAGTACATAAAGCTAATATTATTTTAATTCATTCATAAAAAAATCATCAAACAAGTATAAAACGTTTGAAAGTGCATACATACATAATGATTTATAGTGATAAAAACATTTTGGTTTAGATGCCATTAAAACTTGTTGTTCATCTAACTCAATAATTGGCTTCTTATACATTCAGCTTTTTCCTTCCCCTCAAGGTAAACAAATTCAGTATCCGCTGTCAATTCTTTAATTATATTTGAAAATTGATGCAGTGTGGTATGTCCAGAATTCCAGTATATACAATGATAATTTTTCATTAACCAAAAGGTTGTTTAAAAATATAGTGACTTATTTTATCTCCATCGTAAGCTGCCAATTCTTTAGGTATAAATTTATTTTTTTTCCTTCTTAAAACCTTGAATGTCTAATACTAGCCTCATATTTTTAATTTAGAAAATTTCTTAAAAATAAATGTTTTTATTTGTGTGTTGGACAATACGCTGTTGTGTCTTTTTCTATGGCTTTATTTAGTTCAAATTCTACGCTCATTACAATAGGTCCTGCTTGCAAAGATTCTTTTTGATGAGAACAATTAATGTATGCAATGGGGGCCTTCTCCTTGAATATGAGCGGATCAAATAATGGTTCCTCTGTTTTTCCATAATAAGTATTGGAATACATTTCATACAACATAGCGAATTTATTTTTACTCATATCTAAAATGAGATCATTATAAGGATACCTTTCAGAATTTAAGAATACTTTGACGTTCTTTAAGTCTATGTCATTAAATTCACTCATATCAAATATAACATGACGGGGGGTTTCAACTCGGGTTGAGGTTTTTACTGGCCAATTGTGTCTATTAGTTTTTAATAGTTCTGGATATTCAATTAATTCCCAACTTCTAAACGCTATTATTATATCAGTACTTTTGTCTTTTGTCTATAATGTTTGTTAGTGATAGTTCTTGAAGAATTCCTACTGATATATGAGGTATATTCCAAGTAAGTTTGTTAAGAGTAATATTTGGATTTTCCTTGTCATCTGTGGTTGGAATAGCATTGTTATCGGTATTATCCGTATGATGAAGTATGAGCTCTTGTTTCGAATATAGTATTACTTTTTTATAGTCTTCGAAGAATCCCATTAAAGTTTTAGGGGGTATGCAAACATTAAAAAATCCTGTTTTTTAATCAACGATAGATACAGTTGTTGTCGTAGTCTTACCTGTTTGAAGAGTTTTAATAGGATACCAGCCTGCATTTCGTAATTTAGCTGACTCGTTTTCATTAAATGAAAGATAACCTTTTAGAGTTGATGTGATACCAACATTTCCAACCGAATCTAGAGTAACACCATTTAATTGGTATCTTATTTCTTTAAAAAGAAAGGCAATTCCATTATTTATTAAACTCAACGTTTTAGAAACTATTTCGTCATCTCTAGTTAACTTTCCTTCTATGTAAAGAAAACTCTCACAAGGAAGGGTGTATTTTTCAATTTCATGGACGGGAATTATTATCTCATCATTATTTCCTAATTTGGTGGGTAAATAAGGTTCATAAGAATGAATTTCCGAATGAGTGATGGAATTATTAATTAAAAGCTTTTCTGTAACATTAAGTATATTCATATTAAAAGTTTACGGCCCAGAGACTTTAGAAACTTTTTATTTGCAGCTTTTAGCTCTTTAACGTTAACACGTCTTGACTAATTTATGCCTGTTATATGTTTTTTGAACAATTTTATTTGGAATACTAAAATCTCTATTATATAATATAACCATTTTTAATCTAGTTTTTTAATGTGCAGTCTAAGTGTAACTGTTTCGTCCCGGAAATTCACTATTTTCCCGTTTTGATCTAATATTCTTACAGTAATTTTGTCTATCACTTTTACGGTTACAGGAAAATATATAATATTTTGTGGTCTTTCAAATATTTTAAATCCAGGAGGGACGTTTGGAAAAAATTGATGAATGATATGAACGGGTCTTCCGTTCAAGTAGGAACCTTCAGCAATACTGCAGTCGATACATAGGAAATTCACTTTTATAATTTCTGCAGGAACATCTGAATGTTTACTCTTTCCATCACCTCTTTTAATCTGATCTTTGCCTATACTACCTTCTTTAAATGTTATATTTGTAGAAGACTTAATTACCGATTGTAAAGTATTATTATTTGCAAATAAATGGAACGAAATCGCTATTTTATCAAATTGTTCTATTAAATATTTATTAATATCTTGAATTTCATAGCTTCCGGGAGGGATTTCAATAAAATCGTTACCACCACCATAGAAAAATTTATTATTTTTTTTATCAATATTTGGCATAGCATTAAAAGTTTGAAAATTAGTTAAACCTATAACATATACTGAGTCAACATTTAAATAAATTGGAGTGTTAAAATCCGCATGCAACGTTGCTCCTTGAGCAGAGAGCGCTACTGGGAACGACATTCTAACGTATTGTCTTCTTAAATGATTCTAAGATTATTTATTGTGTGTTTTTATAAAGAAATGTTAAACAAAGTTGACTACAATTTGAAGAATTGTAAGACTGGTAAGAGTTATGATTATATATAATTTTGTTTTTGCTACCATCGCTAAAAAAATAGGTTATAATCTCTAAAGGGAGCCTTAAATTGCAAAATAACTGATAATTTTATCATTTTTAATATAAACAGTTCAATGTGTAAAAATAAATACACCACGAAAATTTGGAATTTGTAATTTCTTGACATACTTTCTTAAATCAATGTTAGTTAGTGGTTTGGGAGGCAGCATCTTTAAGAGTTTTTTTGTTTTAAATATAATCCACACCCTTGTTTATATGGACGCAAAAATAAACCTTTTCCGATAATTGCTCCATAACTTTATTATGTCTTTTTTGTTCTTCAAGTTTATTTTTAGCGCTCCTCGCCGAATAAACGACTGGAGCCAGTCCAGCAGCCCCACCGCTAATTGCTCCTTATTCAGATAATCCCGCAAAAAGAGAGATTAATGGTAAAACTCCGCCGGTTTTTGGAATTGGGATAATTCGATTTGTGGGATTTTTTACTCTTCCTTTATAATTGCTGATTAAAGACAACTCATCTTGAGCTGCAACACGTAAATTTTTATATTTTTTTCCGATTATTCCTTTCTTAGCTTTTTGAACTGCAGGCTGAAAAGACATTTTTTTGATTGAACCTTTTTTCCCTTTTTTAACTTTATTCCTTTTCCTTTTCGTAATCCCATTCCCAATCTTGATTTAGCTTTCATAATTACAGTTATTCCCAAAGCAACAATCTTTCCACCGATTAGTGCCTAAATGACTTGAATCTTTCAAATTTTCTTGATGCTAATACCTGATCCGCTTCGTTGCGATGTTTTAAATCAGAAAATTATTCGTCTAAAGGATTTTTGCTCTTATCTCCTCTAACAAGCCGTTTACCTAGTTTGGTTCCTGGACCACAATAATTGTATGATGGAATGTATAATTCGAATGGTAACTCGTTAATTAAAGTGTTTAACGAACCACCTCCCGTCATGAGCCTTGACCTCCTAATATATCTACATTTTACTTCGTCTTCCCATTTATATATACTGAAGCTTAATTGAGGTTATATATTTAAATGAAAAACCTGAAGATATTTCTCCGATACACATTAATTTTCCTAAAATGGGGTTAGAAAAACAATCTTTCTCGTTGCCAGTCAAACATCATGATGTCAACTTAAATAATTTTAAAAAGCATATAAAATTATTTGGGGGTTTTTCGAAAAGAGCTTTAATTGTAGGACTTTCTGATTCAGGAAAAACCAATGTGGTTGTTGCTCTTTTAATATTAGAAAATGGTTTACGTTTTGAGAATGTATATATTTTTTCAAAATGTATTGTACCAAACGAAATATGAGTTTTTAAGAAACGTAATGCAGACTATTAAAGAAATAGGATATTTTGAGTCGACAAACGAAGAAGACATTGTATCACCTGGCGAGGTAAATCCCAACTCTATAATAATTTTTGATGATATTGTTTGCTGTAATCAAAGTATTATGCGAGATTACTTTTCCTTTGGACGACATAAAAACACCGATTGCTTTTGTGTCAAACCTATTCAATTCCAAAACAACTAATTAGAGATAATGCAAATTTATTATTAATTTTATTTAGACAAGATGGTACGAAATTAAAACATGTTTATGAGGATTATGTCACCTCAGATATGTCATTCGAAATTTTTAAAAAATTTGTTCAATGTGTTGGAAATCTAACTATGATTTTTTAGTTATTGATAAGGATTGCAGTTTAAAATCTGGGATATATCGAAAAGGATTTGACAGTTTTATACATTTTTAAAACATATATAGTATCTAACCTTTACAATCGACTTTAGTTTATGACTCGTCATATTTTAGTCAACATGAACGTAAAAGTTGCAAAGGAACTGGTAGAAGCTCAAAAAGCTGTTAAACGAAAATATCAAGCACTAAAATCAGATTTAGCAGAGAGTAAAGTTCGACAAGAAAAAGAATTAAAACCAATAAGTGAACCTCTGCAAAAATTAATCAAAGACAATAAAAACCGAATCCTTAATAAAACGAGAACTTACTTCACCATCACTTTCTTTAACTCCAGAAACCAGCAAACGTAGTTTTTCAACTACAAAAAAAGACCAGGAAGAAGACAAACGAATATTTATAATAAATGTCTTCCTCATGATATTCCATCATTTCTTTGAAGATGAAGACATTTTACAAAAATATAACGAATATGTGTTCTTAGATGAACCAACTGGTACTCAAACCAGTCGTCCATCCGAATAATCATTTATTGAACCAACGGCAGCAGATATAAGACAGGAAATGCTTGAATTAACTAAAAGAGGGGACGTTTACGATACGTATCTCGAAGTGTATCACCCAGTCGTAAGATCATTTGTTGATGACTCGATTAAGGGAAGTCGTGAACTAGATCATACACGTTGTTGACGGCTCTTTACTAGAAAAATGGAAAATCGGAGATTGTACTGTTGAGTTTAAAGATGAAAACTTAAAACTTAAAGATCTAATTTATAAGGTTTACGGGTTGTACGAACTACTTTTTTTTTAAGATTCTAAAGGTTACAAACCTGGTGATGTAGAAAATTATATGGACATATTAAAACGAACAAATGCTTACAAAAGAAATTATGACCCAAAGAGCAAGTTCAAGGAACGACAGTTCCGAAATACATAACAATAATTAAACCATATTTAATAGAAAAAACATTATTAAACCTACAAGATCTTCTGCATCTAGCATTTCAAGTATCTCTAGTTTCAGTACTTTAAGCAAGTTAAGACCTCCTCAGAGACCACGATCCTCGTCATCAAAAAAGGTGGAGCAATGTTAAACTTATCTAACAAAAAAATTGACTTCATTTATTTCGACAATATT
The DNA here is from genome assembly GCA_030620095.1 of Kuschelorhynchus macadamiae. Taxonomy (NCBI): domain Eukaryota; kingdom Metazoa; phylum Arthropoda; class Insecta; order Coleoptera; family Curculionidae; genus Kuschelorhynchus; species Kuschelorhynchus macadamiae. The sequence continues at coordinate 370,113 of JAUTXW010002427.1, read as the reverse complement.
AATGAAATAGTTGAAAGATTGAAACTACTTGTATCATCGCAAATGGCGGGTCATACAGGTCATCAAAAGGAAATTGTGTCAATTTTAGAAGAACTTAGGGAGGCAAAAGTAATTAAAAAACATTGTCAACATCGCCAAAACAAATTTGTTTTATAACATTGTTATGCCCTTTATTGGAACCTATGATGCATCTGACTACTTCAAGATTTAAAATTAATGTATAAATTTCCATTCACTTCAGGTGAAAAAAAGATGCGGTTTTATTAAAAATAAACAATATTCCTATTCCATATGGAAAGCGAATATATATCTACCAGAATGATGCAATTAGTTTTCATACTCAAGATAGTGTGACTATACCAACTTTTTATGGTGAATTAGTAATAAAATGTCCGATAATTATTGAAACTTAATCATTGTCCAATTTCAGTCATGAGCAATAGAATTAAAGCAGATGTTGTTAATGAACTTAATAGACCAAGCAGAAAAAAATATAGACGAAGAAAGGTTATTGTAAAAGGAGTAAATGATCTATGGCAAGGTGATTTAGTTGAAATGTTGCCATACTGAAAATCAAATAAAGGATACAGACACATTCTTGTAGTATTTCTGTGGGTAGAACCAGGTAAATCAAAGTCTGCAAATGACGTAACTTTGACATAACTAACCGAAAAATGTATAAACTGATATGGGAAAAGAGTTTTTTAATACAAATTTTAAAAATTGAATGGTTAAATTTAACATAAATCACTACAATACTTACTCAAACATGAAAGCTAGGGTCATGGAGAGAGTAAATGGAACCATAAAAACTCTAATGTGAAAAAACTTTAGTTTACGTGGAAATTATAAATGGGTAGACATTTTACACGAAATTGTAAAAACCTATAATAATACAGTTCATTCCACTACTGGAAAAAAACCATCTGAAATCAATAAAAACCAGAATTTAAAATTGGTGACTATATCCGAATTATCAAACAAAGAGAAGCTTTTACAAAGGGTTACACTCCTAATTGGTCAAATGAAATTTTTAAAATATATAAGGTTAAATTAACAAATTCTAAAACGTATTTAATTAAAGATGAAAACAATTTAGAAATTAAAGGAGCCTTTTATGAGAAGGAATTACAAAAGGTCAAATATCCTGACCTGTACCTAGTTGAAAAAGTTTTAAGGCGAAAAGGAAATAAAGTTTTAGTAAAATGGCTAGGATTAGATAAAACTCGTAATTCTTGGATTCTTAAAAAAGATGTATTGTAATATATTTGTATATATTTTTGATTTTTATAAACAAATAAAAGATTAACAAGTACTTAATTGTTTTATTTCAAGTATTTATTTAAATACATTAAATCTTTCCTTATAAATTATATTTCTATGTTCTTTATCCAAAATATTGCTAATAATTTTTTCGTACTCCAAAATCCTATTCTCAAATTGCATCCTGTCTAAATAAAACTTTTGATATTCACATATTCGAGCATGCCTATATGCAAACTTCCACTTTACTAATAAATGAACTTTATTGTTAGCTTCAATAATATGCACTGATTTCTTCATATTTTCTTTTTACGGTATTTTTCTTTAGCTTATTTTCAAATTCGCATGGTTGCATTAATAACATTTCCAACATTGTACTAACATTTTCACTGTTGGTGTTTTGGCTTGGATTAAGATCATTATATTCACTGGTTAACAATTTACCTCGCCCACTGAGATTCGAAATTTGGTCTCCGTCCACTTTTTTAATTCTTATAATAGGAGTAGAATTAATTGTTTCAAAATATAAAGTAATGTCACTAATCCAGTCCAGGCCTATAAAAATAACTTGTTATAACTCCCTGATATATCGCTAACTTCTTCCAAGCTTCTTTATTAAAACTAATAAAAAATTCATTTTGACTTCCTATTTGAATTGTTGGTGAAAAATCGTCTAATCGCAATCCAACACGAAGAAACTTTGAGGCACAATTGTTCAGATAATAAATTTTAAAATTAATAAATTTTTCAGTTAAGTTTTGGCAAACTTCACTTTCACTGTTCATTTTAGAATTTAACGAATATACACTTGCTTGGTTGCTATATTTAAATACTTATTAAAACATCTCTCGGTTTTATATCAATTCCCCCACTACTGTGCATTAGAATTCAAGGTTTCTTAAAAATGTTTCATATACAAAGAACTTGAAAATAATAGTATTTTAATTTAATTTATATCGGTAATAAATAAACCCTAGAGAAGTTAATATTAAAAATACCAATAAAATTATAATATATATTATGTATGACATGCCAAAATCGGAGTTTCTACTATGAAAATGAGTAGAATATTAATTAAATTCGCATGAAGTGTTTTCTACATATTTTTGAATCCAGTTAGTGTCAAAAATCGTATTATTATAATAAAATTTTGACAAAAATACTATCTTTATCAACTTGTTTTATCTGATAAAAAAAATCTACTGTTAATTTTTTTAGTTTTCATGAAATGGCAAGATTCGGGCCATACTGTTTCAATGTTTTTTTTTAAACATATTTCGCTTTTTAGCACTTTATATGGATGATAAACAAATATAGAGTTTGCTAAAATAGCGTATAATAAAATATGGGTATGCATAATAAAACAAACTGGATTAAATAAAGGCAATGTGTTTAATATAATGCCAAGAAGAGAATGGTTATAATACAAGACCAAGTAATTTTAAATACTTTTGCAAACATTCTCAATAATACAAAATACATTTTTACATTTCAAATAATGACTAATAACTATTTTTGGAAAACAAATAATTATAGAGAAAAATATTAATGTTGACATTTTTCATTAGTACACTTTAATAAATAAGCCACAAAATGGTAAAAATATAGACAAAGAAAGATACATTAAATAATGAAATTAATTGTCATAAAATTCATTATTTACCTTTTAAACATATAAAATAATTTTAAAACTAATAAATTTCATTAGTAAAAAAAGAAAAGAAAAATAAGTAATTGTTCTTAACACTTTAAATATTGATTGATCAAAAAATGTTGAACAAACAAGTCAATATACAAAACATCGTTTTATAGGTGCCTATTTTGTCATTAGTAATATTTAAATACATATTGTTCTTTGTTTTTTCTACTTTTCGAAAACCACAAACATACAGCCAAGTCGCAAGTTTTAAAATATTTATAATGTTCATCAATAGAACAGTCATCATATGTCCATTCAAATATTCCTGCACCACAGTAAAAACATCTGCAATTATCATTATATAAAAGGTAGTAAAATCTTGCTCTTGCTAACACTTCAGGTTTCAATTTTCCGTTCCAATTTTTAAATGAGGAAAGTCGTTTTTCATAATTTCTATAGAAATTATTGTAAATTTCAGAATCAAAGCTTTCTAAACACATATTTACTTCAAGTACTAAAGCAGTTAAAGAAACAACTGAAAACTGACTACGAGTTCTTCTGATATTTAATATAACCTGTAACCTTGAAAATTAAGAGGAAGGGAAAATTGAATTTACAAATTTGACAGGTCTTCATGGTTCATTGGCCATTCGTAAAAAGGAATATCCTGATGACCCCACGCAAGTGTGTCGAAGCTGTTAGGAATTTTAAATATTTTATCATCAGAAGAACTTAAGGCCAATTTACTTACTAATTCGGTGTAAATTATATGTAAACGAGATTTAAATAAATACATTGTACAGAAGTTTTTTGAGTTATTTTCGACAACATCTTTGTAATGAACAAAATCTAATTGATTTTAAATCTACTGGTTTTAATTCCCTTGGCCTTCTTAAGAGTATTACTTTCTGTTTTGACACAATATGCTTTGGCTGAAGTGCCGTAAAAAAACTTTATGGGTTCACCAGCATATTCATCTTTAAACTTCCCTACTACAGATTTGGTTATTGGCATTTCATGAATATTATTTGGTTTATAATTTGTTTAAAATACGTTTTATAATTACGTTTTAAATCTTCATACATATTTTGCGTTTGTACTTCTAATATGAAAGAGTCTGTGTCAGTGTACAAAAGTTTAACTTTATCTTTATAGAGAGGCTTCAAAAAGTTATAAATAAAATACATTACAGTTTTTGAAATATCTAAAAATGTAAATTGTCTTATTATATTCTACTAAAACTTTTTGCATTTGGATAGCAACTAAATTCTGAGAAAACACAGTTAAATCTTTAAAATACGGTTTGGCAATTAGATTTTCTGCGCCATCTTTTCTGTGATTTTTTGACCACTGTGTAACTAACCTTATGTCAATTCTTTTATCGACATTTTCCATAGTTTTTCCATATATACTGTTATTTGCTAATTTATAATTATTTTTATCAAATTTATTTTTAGACTTATTGCGTAGTTTTGTATTCAAGTGAATATACGGTTTTAACCATGGTGACTGAGTAAACCTTAAAACTCTATGTACCCCAGTTAATTTCAATCCATGTTCAATGCACTGTTTCAAAAGTGTATAATGAATTACATATTTTACTTTATCTTTTAAATTTGGTATTAATTTTGTGCAATTAAAATTGGAGGGTTTATGATTTTCAGGACAAAAAAAAGTCATTATGAGCATCATGTAAGTCCGTGGGATACTCCAAATCAACTTCAAGGACATAGCCTTTCTCAGAAGAGTCGGAAAGGTTTGTAATATCTAAATTGTCTATTTCTGATTTTGAAAGCCATATAAAATTTTTTGTGGGAGATATTGAGACATTGCGTATCCATAAAGAGTGGTAGCATCGACATACATAACAAAATTAGTAGGTTTTAAAGGATGAAAATCAGAAAGAAATAAATTATTGGCAACGGCTTTTCTACATGCGCAAGTACTAACACCACCTCGCACACTACTTTTAAAAAAATGTAACATATTAGGGTCCGTCAGAAGTTCTAATTGAAGGCCTGTATAGCGTAAACAGGAATCCAAACTCAAACCGGGAAATATATAATAATATGCCGGGTATAATTTATAGGTGTTCATACAAGATTTTCTAAAATTTTGAAAAATATCTGCTAAAAGTAAAACATCTGATTTTAGGTAAATATTAGAATAATCACCTAGTGTGTTACAATTAAATAATTTCCACACTTTTATTGCCCTTTCATATTCTTCTTTGCTAATCTGTTCATTCGTCAAGTCATTATAAAATTCCTCTTGTTCAAGTAATGTTGATGTTCGATATAATATCTGAACTGGTACAAATAACTTTAAAAGGAGTATTGAACGACTTGATTACGTGAACTCCGTAACCAGGATTGAAGTAAATGCCAAATAATTCCATATTTAATTTTAAGCATGTATGCGTTGCAAGAAATTTTTCTATTAAGCTTCCAATTTTGTCTGATATATCATTGAAAAACAGTTGAATGTTTACATATAATGCTTCTGCTAAAATTCTGTATGATATGATTATTTTATCAAAAGTAGATTTAATAACTTCTACTCCACTTTCTTCGGCACTCAAAGCTATGATATTCTTATTTGTATTGGTTCGAAGGTGGCTACCCCATAGTGATGTTCTAATAAATTTCTTACAATGTTCACAATATTTGTTGCTTTCTAAAACAAGAGCATTCTCTAAATAACTTAAAATTATAATAGAAAAACCAATTCAAATTAAATTCGTTTAAAAACGTTTACAGTGCAAAAATAAAAAAGTGCTGCAATGACATAAAAATAGATTGAATACCAGTAGAATTTCGTCACTCTGAAAACACTCTGTATTGAGTATAAAAAAATTTTACATGTTGAATATATAAAATAAAACAATAGGTATTATGAGTTTTAAAAACAATGTATTGCTTTGCGTTGCCAGGCGTAAAAAAAATGTACTATAAAAAATAAGATCTTATCTTCTTTTTTTTTCAGTCTTTGCTCCGATGGATTTTCCAAAACTTCTAGTTGTTGTTTGCCTCTTGCTGATATTTTTACACACTTATTTTTTATGTGACGAATTAAATTGTCTCTTCTAGTAAAACATTTCTTACAGTTTAAACATTTAAGATTCATTTTGGTTGAAGTAAAAAAAAAATGTGCCTTAATTACTTCTCTTCTTGGGAAGCAGTCATTAAGATTCTTACGTACTGAGTTAAAACTGTAGGAACAAAACTTAAATAGGGTTTTAAAAAAGGTTATAGGGGAGAGGGGGCGATAAAAAAAATGTGTGAATATTTTTTAATCCATAGAATCTGCCCACCCATCAAATATACATTTAATTCTATTCCAAATTTCCTCTTGTTCCTTATCGATGGAATTTTTTTACTGGGAGTCAAACAAGTTGTTTAAACAAAATCCAAAAGATTTTAATTTTGGCAAAGTAATCCGTGATTCCCTACTTTTAGTTTTTTTTTAATGCCAAAATGACTGTTTTTGACGCATCGTATGTCTGTTTGCGTTGAATTTGTCTTATGAAAATAAAATTGTTCAGGTGTTTTTGGTTCTGAAGAAAATGGTTCTGGAGAACATTTTTTACAATCTGAGATAAAACAGAAGGGGAATTCGGAGGTGAATTAGTTTTAAAAATGTCATTGTTTCGACCAACTGAGAAATCCGAACCTGAAGGTGACCTATTATCACAGAGAGTAGGTTCTCTAGAATAATTGTTGATCAAAGGGTCAACAGAAAATTTCTAATTTTTTTCGGTAACGTTTAAATATTGCAAATTGTTAAAGCAAGGTATGGTATCAATATTAAAATGAAAATCTTCTGAATTTGAACTGTCGTGATTGCTGCTTTAAATACAACGCCTGCTAAATTTGAATTAGAATTTTGAGAAGAGATATTACATGATTTTTTTTGAAGATCCTATACCCAAGTAATCTTTAAATTTAGACATGTCTTCTAAAATTTCGTCAGGTGGTTCGTCAATAGGATTAGAATTATTGTTTTCTAAAATATTAATTAATTCTTGGGTCAGGATATTATTAGAATTAGTTGTTTGCAAGTTCTCTTCAACAATATTTTTTTATTTATAGAATTGTATAGAGTTGTAAACGAGCATTATTTTCTACCATACCTTGCACCATGTCCCTGAAAGATCGGCTCTTTTGGCTTAAATTATCACTTGAGGGCGGGAGTCGATCAATAGTGCAGAAACCACCCCCGAAAGAACCTGTGGAACAGCCTGAGGGTAATCAAGAAGTGGCATCATGAACAAAGGCGTCCTATTTGTTTGCTCAGACCTCGGAGGGTAGGCAGAAATTCTCCGCCACGATTTCCACTCCCGTTTTCACTACAACTTGCGGGGCCAGGACCAGAGCAGGTGGATGAAGAACAGGGTCACCCTGAACAAAGAAGGCGTCGTCTGGAGCGGCGGCGGGAACAAAGACGCCCCCTGTCCATTTGCAGAGGCCCCAGTGGGTAGGCCGAAATTCTCCGCCACGCACTCCACCGGAGCAAGTGGGTGAAATTTCTTCCAGTGGGCCTGACATTCCTCTTATGAGTCAGGAAAATATATTCGAAGGTCTAATAATGGTGGCAGACATTTCTCAGAGTGGTAAGTTAAGTAAAATATTAATCTTAAAAAATTTGTATTATGATTTTTTGAAGAATTTTTAATTATTTTTGTGTCTTTCAGAACAATCAGACTATGACGAATAATGCTGCACTATACCCGTAGAAACTGAGTGTTTGAGTGTACTTTTTAGTGTATATGGAAACAGAAAAATTAGGGACAGTGTTAGTAAAATTATTAAAGTGCTTAGAGATAATAGAAAAAATAGTGAAAACGATTTTTTAGAGACAATTAAATTATTACACAATTTTATAGAATCTGCATGTATCTAGTCAACCGTAAATAATAATATTTTCGTTAAGTTTTGATTATTAATTGACTGCTTAAAAAAATGTACACATTTTTTTTATTTGGATGTGTAATATTTGTAGCAAATTTTGCTTTGCTTATTTCACATACCTAACATGTTTATCATATATAGGAACAAAACCATTTAGTTGCACTACATATTTAGAAAATAGGAACAGTCTGTTAAATTATTAAAATGTTTAAAGACAATTGAAAAAGGCGAAAAAGAACTATTTTTAGAGACAATAAAATTAGAAGTAGTGTACAAAGATTTATACGAAATTTAAACAAATGTTTAATAGGTTGTAATATTTTGGTTACATTATGTTTTAATTAAGTGCTTAATAAAATGCACACGTCGTTTTAGTAAATTTATAGTCTATTAAAGAAACTCGGAAAAAGCAGATTTAAATGATCTAATAACAGCGCAGTTAGAAATAATAGTGTTTAGTAATAGAATTTTATATTGTGGTTTTCAATAATATTTCAGCAATTACTACATTACAGATAGCCAAAATAACACACCAAGCCCATTTTTAATTTACATACATAACAAGTAAAACATATATTGATTTATATTTGTATATAGCTTAAAAAATATACGTGTCTTTTTAGTCTCCTAATAAGCTCCACACTTATTAACTGGGAGTTGTTTTATTATAGTGAATGTAATAATACCATAACAAGGCTATATAACACTAATTTGGAATTATTTGAAAAATATAACCTTAATAATATCCAAATGTTAAAAATTTCGGTTAGCTGTATTTTTACGAATATCCATATCTAGATTCTGACATAGGTATATAATATAAATAAAAAACAAACTAACATTCTATATTTTATTTTGTATTAGCTGCAAGTGAATTTAAAGTTGTAGATGTAATGTTACAAGCATGTCTTAAATTGTAAATCATATTTTTACTTTATTTTAACTTTATTCTTCGAATATTTACCGTGGAAACGATTGTTGGGACAGTTGTGACCATGGAAAATATCCATTGAATAAAATTATACGGTCATGAAAATATCAGCCCTTAGTATAATAGTCCCATAAACATATGAATAGTCCAGATTATAGGCAATACTTTTTAATGTTAAAACTAAAAAATAAATTACGTTTTGGGGACTTCGTCAACTTATATTTGAATTGTATTTACATTACAAAAAACACAAATGTCTGGAAGTATCATCTGATACAATACAAATTGCACATCTAATATCTAAATCTGAATATCTAACACTTCGTTTATAATGAGTGTTTATATGTTCGTGAGGACCATTTCTAAGAGACAATTGATGTATGTAATAACAAAAATAACATAATGTATTTTTTTTATTTCTAATACCGTACGAACTATCACATAACTTTGAACAATATAAAATATTTTATCTATGAAATGTTCACGAAAAATCGGTACTAACGCCTTTTTTGCCGTTGCATTTTCATCAGCTTGGTCAATTTCTAGATCTGAATCACACAATTCAATGTCCTTTGAAATAAAATTATTTACATCTTGAAGTTCCAAATGTTCTCCTTCAGCAAGGTTGACGTTTACACAGTCATAAATGTTCACCACATCCAATACTTCATCCGGTAAAATTTCGTCCGCATTAGCCATGTTTATAGAGTTAAAATGTTTTTAAAATAAACTTTCACTTCACTAAGATTCAAGTTTTTAAATTTCATAAGGTGGCAATAATGCAAAGGAATGATTTCAGAATTGAATAACAAAATGACAAAGCAATACTCTTTTTTACACAATGGACACGTTAAAGAACTGTCCACGGTCCACTTGACTAAACAGTTAAGGCAACATTTATGATCATAAGCATTTGGTCTGCATCTTTCTTCATTTTTTAAAGGTATATAGCAAATAGGACACTCATCGGAAATTTCTTCTGCCACTTTATTTTCTTTTTTATTTCTTTTTAATTTTACTTGCTTTAAAACTCTTCGAGAGCCTCTTTTTCTTTTAGACATTTGACAAGTTTCAGAAATGTTTGTTACTTTACATTTACAACTTTAAATTGAAGCAGCAAAATCGTATTTACCTCTTTTAAGCTTTAACTTTAAGAGGGAAGTCTCTCGAAGTAATCTTATATTATTGATCATAGCTTAAAGAAATAACCTTCGGCGACAAGGCTAAGTTAACGAACTCGATTAAATAGTTTTCAATATTAGAAAGGAGAAGGAATAGATATAATTTTAAAATGATGGGGAGGAGATGGAGTAGATGCATAATGAGGAAAACTAACTAACTAAAAATAACTACTCGGAACACTTTTTTCA
>JAUTXW010002427.1:40000-355000 GCA_030620095.1 Kuschelorhynchus macadamiae | reverse complement strand
CGATATGTTTCTTTACGAATGGTTGATTGATTAGTCTGTCCAACTGATCAGAATATTCATTTAATTTATGTTGAGCGATATTTAAGTTTCCTGTATCAATGTCGTGTAACTTAAGAGGCTTCAAGTCTGGTATATGAATCTTCTCAGGATAATGGCTGCAGCGATCATATGGAATTTGGATTGGAACGTTGCTGTACATAACATTATCATAAATATTTACAAATTTCTTCGCTAGAAATTTGGTGCTGCCAATAAATGCACTGCACTCTGGTTGAAGTTTAATTATGGCGTTGGTATTGATTGTTTGGGTAACAACGTCTCTAGAACCACATTTAATAGTCACAGGTAGAGGGTCTGCAACGGCAACTAACCAGGAGTTTTGATTAAGCTCTTGCACATGATAGTCTTTGGCTAGGATAACTGAAACTTGGCACGTTCTTGGAAGGCGATTGATTAATCGTAGTAACTGGGCTTCACAAACAGCATCACTGTCTATTGGATATGGCAGGATGTTGGAACATATTAGTGTTCGGCTGCTCAAAGATTTACATGATTCCAAGTTGCGAATTGTGATATATAATAATGAATCATCGTTTCGCGCAATTAAATTATTTGTTATTGAAAGAATGTGGTGAAGACCTGTTCGATTATCCAAAATTGGTATTGGATATAAATGAAAGAGAATATATTTTTCTGGATCAACTAATGGGATCTCGAGAACAAAAATTACTTTTGAATCATATTGATATGCCTTTAGTTCTATGATTTCGAGATATTGAGCTACACTTGAAGGGTGAATTAACAAAGGTAAATTATTTCTTTGCAATGATTGAGATATGTGCTTTAGTGATTCAATTAAGTCAAAAGGTGTAATACTGAACTGTGTAAAATCCGTAAACGGGCGAAAACAATTGAATTTATAATATCATTCAAAGCATTTTCAAGAAATGAATAACTTTCCATTAATAGTTCGCAAATATTTAATATTTCTATTTGAAGGATATATATATATATATATATATATATATATATATATATATATATATATATATATATATATATATATATATATTTGAGGAATAATATTTCAGATCGTCAGAAATATCCAGTATTGATTTTCGAATTTCTATAATATCATTATTGAATGTTTCCTCGTCAATTTTGAGTTTCTGAATAGTTGAATTAAATTCTTTTATTACTGAGGTAGTTACCGAGATTTGATTTTTAAGAAGATTTTCGATTTGATATTCATCATGCGTTATTTTTTCTATACAGTCATTAAAATATTCGCCATCAGAGGCATCTAAGTTTCCTGTAATTGCTTTCCAAAATGTTCCTATACCATTAAAAATTCCACGTTTTTCTCAAAGAATGTATTTTTTAGTATCTGCCATTATCTCTGTATATTTTTGATTTACAGCTCCTGATATTTGTCTAAGGAGACTAATATGTGTTAATACTCCAGATTTAAATGCTTTCATTCGTGGTACGTCTTCGTTGATATTATTTATAAGGATTTCTAAAATTCTATCATCATTTACAATTGTATCCTTAATTGGTTCTAAGTCTTTATATACAAGTAATGTCCATTTGTCATTAGAGATTCTTATTTTTGCTTCTTCATGAAAGAAGACTCCTATCGTGTTGTTAATTGGACTTATGGAGTATTGGGACTGGACGACTGATGACAGTCCGAGGATGGTCCTGGAAGAGAAATTTGCTCGTAGTATGGTTTTAATCTATCAAAATTTATTTTAGATTTTTGTTTAGTATTAGGATTTAATAAGAGGGCTGAGTTTTGATAAATTTCGAGAATTTCGAAAGGGCCATTAAATTTGTTTTGAGCTTTATCTTTAATTTGGGATTCGCGTACATATACTTTTTCACCTATTTTATATTCATGAAGATGTTTGGGAACATGTTGATCAAAACGTTCTTTTGCTTTTTCTTTTTGTTGTTTCGTTTTATCACGAGCAGATTTATAAAGAAATTGCATACGATTGTTTAAATCATGTATGTATTTTGATATAAGGGTTTTCTCATTATATAGGATTTCAGGGGGTCTAGAAGAATTATGACCAAAAATTAGTTCAAAGGGCGTAAAACCGTGGGTTTTATTTTTCGTGTTATTGTAACAAATAACAGCATATGGAAGTACGTTGAACGGATGTTCATGTGGGTTTTCGGTTTGATTAGTGTAGCGTGAAATCTTTCTAGAGAGCCGTTTGATTGGGGATGACCTACACTAGAAAATGTTATTTTTATGTCGTATAGTTCACATAGGTCTTTCATTAGTGTATTATTAAATTCACGGCCATAATCACAATGGATTCGTAGTGGGGTACCATAATGTTGGAAAAATAAAATAATAGTGTTGACAATAGTTTTTGATGTTTTATCTTCAATTGGATAAGCTTGGGTAAATTTAGTAAGTTCGTCTCGTATTGTCAAAGCATAGTTCTTAGATGGATATTCAAATATATCGATATTTATTCGTTCAAATGGTGTTTTCGGTGTTTCTGTTATCACTAAAGGGTTACTTAAATTTTTACGGCATATTTTAATTTTTTGACATGTTTCACAACTTTTTATAAAATTTTCTACATCTTTAATCATTCTGGGCCAATTATATTTTTTTTATGCGTCTTAAGTTTCGTTAATTCCGCGATGTAAATTACTTTTGCCTAAATGGTATTGTTCCAATATAATTGGTATTTGGTCTTTATCTGGGATAGTTACAATATTTTGACAAATACATATTTTAATATCTTTGTCTGCAAAGATAAAAGAAAATGTTTCAAGAATAGGAAGGTCTATTTTATTTTCAAGAAAATATGTTGACGAAAGGTCAAATTCGTTTTGTCCTGTATAAATAATATAGAAAAGATGTTGGACTGTATTTTCTGGATCGAGTAACAAAGGAATTATGTAATATTTCCGATTTTTAACTGTTTTACTAGAGAAAATATTTAGTCTCTGTATTGAAAAATCTGCATTTTCTTCAAAAATGTCTTCTAATATTTCATGATGTAATTCTCCTAAATTCTTTTGTTGAAAAAAGGTTATTATGTTTTTATGTGATTTATTTAGAAGTTGTTCGTTTGAAGTTTCAACTTTTGAATAATCAATTAAGGATTTTGTTTCGTACATATTAGCAAATGTGTTGTAATCTTCGGTTATTTTTTCATCATCGAAATTTAAATTTGAGTTATTAGATTTGTCGTCATCGTCTTGATTTGTCGCAAAAATAGAGAGTTTTGATTGGAATTTTGCACATTGATTAAAATGATTAATTTTAATTCTTGATAATGCGTCTGCGTTTTTATTGATCTTACCGGGTTTGTAAATTATTTCATACTCATATTCTTCGAGTTTAAGTCTCCAGCGTGCGAGTCTACTACCTGGGTCTTTGATTGAAAAAAGCCAAGTAAGAGGGCGGTGGTCTGTGATTAGTTTAAATTTTCTGCCAAAAAGATACGGGCGAAAATGTTTTACTGCCCATACGATTGCAAGGAGTTCACGTTCAATAGTTGAATAATTTGTTTCGGCTTTACATAGGGTTCTAGATGCATAGCCAATTGGTAAATCTTTTCCTACAGGTCCTTGTGATAACACAGCGCCTATTGCAAAAGCACTAGCATCTGTGGTCAAAAGAAATGGTTCATCAAAATTTGGGTATATAAGAATTGAATCGGAAATTAGCAATTTTTTTAGTTCGTTAAAAGATTCTTTGCAATCTGAATCAAAGTCAAACTTTATTTCTTTTTTGAGTAAACGAGTAAGTGGTTTAAAAATTTTCGCAAAATTAGGGATGAATCGTCGATAATAGCCAAGGAAAGATTTTATATCCTTAGGATTTTTTGGTTGGGGAAAATTTTGAATACATTCAATTTTTGCTGGATTTGTTTTAACACCGTCTTTAGTTATTACGTGTCCAAGATATGCTACTTCTTTGCGTAAAAATTCGCATTTGTCTGGTTGTATTTTAAGATTAGCTTTTCTTAGTCGTTTGAAAACTTCGCGTAATCGATGGATATGTTCGTCAATTGTAGCAGAATAAACTATAATATCGTCCATATAGACAAGACATCGTTCATTTAGGATTCCTAAAAGAATATTGTCCATTACACGTTGGAATGTAGATGGGGCATTCTTTAGTCCGAAGGGCATTCGTAAAAATTCATAATGACCGTTTTCTACTGAGAACGCTGTTTTTGAAATATCTTTAGGATCTATCTCTATCTGATGGAAACCAGAAGCGAGATCAAGAGTAGTGAAATATTGACACTGTCCAAGTTGGTCAAGTAAATCTGAGATATTAGGAAGTGGATATTTATCATTAACAGTGGATTCGTTCAATTTTCTATAATCTATTACGATTCTCCATTTTTGTTTATTTAGAGTCGATTTTTTTCGGTATAACCCAAACGGGAGATGACTTTGGTCTAATTATACCTTGTTGTAACATGTTGTTTACTTGCGTTTTAACCTCATGTTTATGTATTTAGGGATATCTATAAGATTTAGTAAAAATGGGCTTTGTATTATTCGTGTCTATCTTATGTTTGATTTCACTTGTAAAGGAAAGGTTGTCACCTTCTAGATAGAAAATGTCTTCGAAATTGACGCAAAGATTTGTGATTAGTTCTTTTTCTTCTTCGTTTAAATGGTCAAGTCTAAGCTGGGATCTAATAGTTTCTATTTGAAGTTTGAAATTCGGGAGATTCAGGAAGATTGAAATTAAGAAGTGTGTGTATCGAAAATGGTTCTATTTCGATATTTGAAAAATCAATTGTTTTTGGGATTACGTTCACATTGATAATTGTTGTCAAAAATTCGCCTTTTTGATTGACATGGACAAGGGCATTTGGGATATGAACTTTTTCTATTTCTTTTCGGGATAAAGTAGCATCGGTATTGATTAGATGACATTTTAATTTAAAAACTTGTTCTGTTCTACCTTGTATAGTTATTTTATTTTTATTTGCCTCGTATGTTTCGAGTTCTGTTGAAGAGTAATTGTCTTCAACTTTATACAGTGGTAGTGTTTTAAAATTGGTAATAAGTTGTTTATTTTTTAAATCGATTGTACATTCGTAGTGTTCTAGGAAGTCAAGACCTAGAATTCCGTCAAAATCAATGTCTAAGTTGTAAATATAGACTTTGTGAGGGTCACCGTTTTTAAAATTTATCAAGGTTGATTCAGCTATTAAAAGTTTTGGTTCGGTAATGCCTTGAATTGTTGCATTTTCGGGGAAACGATTTGGAAAGTTCTTTACTGTATTTTCTTTGAAAATTGAAATACCTGCACCAGAATCTATGAGTAGTTTGAAAGTATTTGTTGCGTCTTTAATATAGTAAAGATTTTTGGGATTTATAGCAAGGAAGGGATTTAAAGAAATAGTTGTTCGGGGAAATTGAGTGAGGGATTCATATCGTCTAGCGTGAGAGTTTCGATTTGGGCTTGTATTTGATTTGTTTCTTGATTGGGTGGATGGTTTTGATCTGGGGATAAAAGAAAATTTCGATTTTCCTCAATTGGAAAATTTTGGTGCTCTTCGATTGGCTCGTTAAAGTTTAAATTGGAATCTGGATTCTCATAAGAATTGTTGTATTCGTTTTCGAATAAAGTAGAGGGGTCTTCATAAGAAAAGAATCTTGGTAATTTTGTTGATAGTCGTTAAAATATTTTTCTTGACTGTTATTGGTGCTAACTAAATGAGCTTTGAAATTGGGATTTTTCTGAATTACTGAGGGTCGAGAATAATTAAAATTCGGTTGACGTTGGAAATTATTTTGATTTGATTGGTTACTTGTAATATTTGGGGTTTGCGTATTTGGACTTCTTTGTTGTTGCATGTTCGGTCTGTGTGACTGAAAAGAATTTGTTTGCGGGGCAAACTGGGGTCGCTGAAAATTTGAGTTTTGGGAAAAATTGGGACGTGGTTGTCCGTTATTGGCATGGCATTGATTTGCTGAATGACCAATACGTCCACATTTAAAACATTTTTGTGTTTGAAAGTTTGGTTTTCTCAAAGGTTGATTGAATGGCTTTGGTGGGTTCGGTTATGAAACTTTTTGAGATTCGAAATAGGACAATTGAAGTTCACGTCGAATACGTATTTGGGCTTCAAGAAGATCTCTTGGGTTACTGGCACGAATTATATGTCCAATACGGGGTTCGAGACCAGTTAAGAGGGTGCTCAGGGACATGGATTCGATCAGGGTTATTTGAGCTTGTTTTTGTTGTGGGGTGAGATTAGACTTTTGTATATTAGCGTGCATTTTCGCATTTAGCACTTGAAGTCGGTTGAGGAAGGTTAAAGGACTCTCATTTGGTAATTGTTTGATACGTTGTAAGTCTTGTATTAGAGAAGACAAGTCTCGCGTATCTCCGAAGTGAGAATTTAAAAGTTGTTTTATTTCTAAGTAAGAAATAGGATTGCGAGAGCTTATTAGCTGCGCTGCTCTTGCACGTAATTTATTTTTTTATGTGGATTACTAATAAATCTTTTTGATCGCGTGTAGACATATTGTAAGCACAATCACAAGCATTGAGAAATGTTTGGAGAAAAATTTGATCACCATCGTATTCAGGAATTATCGAAAATATTTCAGATAATTTATACGGTTCAATTTCGGGTGTCTCAGGGACATTTTGTATTCCGTTATCAGTCATGGTTGCTCAATATATCACAATATCAAAATGAAATAATATAGGCACACAATATTATATAAAAAGGATACGAACTTAAAATTAAGAATTTAGGTTGATTGGCAGTACGTAAAGTAGTACACAAATCAACGTAAATTAAAGCAGTACTAAAATCTACAAAATTTAAATTTTTCTTGAAATTTGATTAACTGTATAATCAAAATTTAAAATTAAAATATTCTTTTGGATTGGTTTTTGAATTCAGTTTTTCGTTAACTAATTATCAAAATTGAAAAATCGAACAGTTTCCTTAAAATTTGAATAAAAATTCAATATTTTTGGAAAATTGAAAAAAATGAAAATTAATAAACGAGATGATTCAGTCTTACGTTACTAGTAGAAACATTAGACTTCGTCGTGTTCTCTGCAGCAAATTCTACCAGGGGCTTCACTAGGTGTTCCTAATCCGTAGATTGACTTCGTGACTTGGTGACGTCGGGTCGTGATTTTCTCTGTTTTTCTTGTTTTTCACAGGTTCTTCTGAACAATGGATTGGGATCCTCCGTCGACAGTTAGAGTGCACAAGGACTTCGTGTTCTGTTAGACGTTTTCAGATCCTACCGACTGCGCCAGTTTGTTAAATCACTTTCTTGCCAAATTACTTTTTAAAAAATTATTTTATTACTCAAAAATAATACAAATTAAAATATATACATTTGAACTTGCAAAGAGTAATATTTAACAAAATGAACTCAAGCTAGACTGAACTGTACTGAACTGAACTGTATACAAAGAAAAATAACTATTTATATGTTTGGTTATGCTGACTCAGTGGGAACTGTTTACTTCTTTCTTGAACACTTGGGTCAGGACGTGGGTTCTGCTGATGAAGCTTTCTTGGTATAGACTTGTTTTCGTAAACAAGTAACACCTGCTGTTTATGAGAATAGGATGATCTACGTTGTTGACTGATATGTGATACTTTGTTATTGAGATAAGCTTGGCTTTCTGAATACCTGCGTTGGCGGGTGATAGCTGATAGTTTGGGAACCAAGGTTAGCATAACTTGTATGATGAAATAGCTGGTGGGAATAGATATATATATATATATATATATATATATATATATATATATATATATATATATATATATATATATATATATAAATATATAAATATATATATATATATATATATATATATATATATATATATATATATATATATATATATATATATATATATATATATATAATAAACATATACATATATATATAAACATATATAGATCTATTATATTTACTATATTTTAAGAGGTTATAATTGATAGGTACTTTTGAAGCACTCCTCAGATATTTATTGTAAATCTAATCAAACTTTCCGTCCCAGATACTTTAACTTGAATAAATTATGTAGCTTGACATTTGGGTCACAAAATATATCCGAAAAGGGATAGATATTTTGTGATTTCAGATAATTAAAAAAGTTATTATCAATCACCATGGATCCATGGATGAG
Source organism: Kuschelorhynchus macadamiae (assembly GCA_030620095.1). NCBI lineage: Eukaryota > Metazoa > Arthropoda > Insecta > Coleoptera > Curculionidae > Kuschelorhynchus > Kuschelorhynchus macadamiae. The sequence continues at coordinate 346,827 of JAUTXW010002427.1, read as the reverse complement.
TTGAATAGAAAAAAAAACCAAAACAAACCAGGCACACCAGGGATTGACGTTCGAGCGTAGAATTGGGTTTTGACACACTAAGTCTGTCGAAGCGTGGGGAGCCGAAGTTTATTCCGAAGATAGACGAGTGGCAATTAACACTTTTATGAGTTTTTTCGATCTCAAGTTAATTTTCTTTAGTTAATTAGAAATTATTAATTGAGTGAAAATCAAAATTTTAAATAAATTTTGTGTAATTCTACTAAATATTAGGATAATTTTACGAAATGTGTTAACGAACACAATTATTGGTTTAGTTTACTAAAAATAGGGTTATTGTAGCAAATGTACTCAAAATTTCACACCCGTTTCCATTAACTCAATGATTTTTAATGGTTTACTCAAACCGATTTTTTACTGTGTATATGTGCTATGACAGGTGTTTTTAAAAAGGTGAAATTTTTTTACGAGATTTCGTCTTATTAGCAATCATGAAAAAAGTTATTCGGGGATTAAACGCTAAAAATAATTTTGAGCGTTTTTCGATATCCCCCCCTAACTTTTGAGATATTTTTTTATGAAAATGTTGTTTATTTTACCTGTTACCCTGTAACTTTATTACTTTATATCAAATAAGGTTCTTTTATTTCATAAATTAGTCAAAGAAATGCTGCTATTGTGTTCGCTATCAAAAATGTATACATAGTATGAAATATATAAAAAATATGGTAAGTCAAAAAAAAATTATTTTCTAAAAGTGCTAATTTTGCATGGTGAACCCGAAAGACGATTCTAAGTTTGCCGCAAATTAATTAAAATAAACAGGGTTTTGCAAACACTTTGTGTCGGGGATACAAAGTGTTAAATTGTAATCTTTTTTTTAGTTGTTTTGATGTTTCTGGTACATTTTCAGAAATTTTCAAACCAAATTTGAACCAGTTTATACTCCGAGTAACGCCAATAAAGCCAGTAATTATTTGTTGGAAAATTTTATATGGTGTCATTGATTTCCCGGTTACAATCCGTTTAACCTCTTAGTACCTTTTAATAGAACGTAACTGGTCATTTTTACAGCAAAGTCAAAGTCATATTTTCTGGTATTTCGTACGTTTGGTAATGAGCAAATACATTCTGTTCTGACTACCCAAACTGCCTTATCTACAAAAAGGTTGAAAACCGGTAAAATCAGTTTTAGTGCACATTTTGCATTTTTTTCTGTTTATAGTTTTTTTTCTTATTTTCGCGAGGTTAATTTTTTTTGAGTTTAGGCATGAATTAATTTACACCATAATTACTTATTTTAATTGATTTGCAGCTAGAGTCCGACCGATTAATCGGCTTTGGCTTCAGCATCGGCTACCTCGGCTATTATTTCAATGCTCCCAAATAAAAAATAATATTATATTTTTATTTAAATGAATACTTGACATCTTGTTTAAAACAATCTCTGCTTTGAGAAATGCATATTTCATTATGGGAATCTAGCCCTTATGTCGGCTTAAAACAGGCTGCGAAAACATTTTTATCGTCACCTCCCACCTGTAGCTAGTGAACAATATTATAGTTCAGCTGGCCAATGTTTTTTGAGGGTACCAGAAAGTGGGCGGTGAAAAAAATTAATGAATATTCTTTAAAACATTCTTTATACATATTTCACAATAAAAATATATTAAAAATGAAGGTAAGTATTTTTTTTTATTTAAACCAATAGTATCCGAATTTCCCTGCCCCTTGGGATAATTTCGGACAGCACCCGAATTGCACGAAAATTGAAGTAACTTCATGTGTTTGAACGGCAGTCAAGTCAAAAAATAATATTAACGATCTATTAAATGCTTTTAATAACTTTCACCGCAAATTAAAATTTACATCAGAAATTGAAGACAAAAATCAAATAAACTTTCTGGACTTAACGCTAATAAGAAACAAAGTAGATAAAAACATCAAAACTAAATGGTATACGAAAAAAACATGGTCAGGTCGATACTTAAATTTTAACTCCAATCATCCTAAGAACCAAAGAAATAGCGTCGTAATAGGTCTGACCGATCGTGCTATTTCACTTACTTCTCCAGAATATCGGCCTGAGATTTTAAAGAAAGTTAAAGAAACTTTATTAAATAACCATTATCCTGAGAAAATCATATTACGAGTTTTTAAACAAAGGACACATTTATTCTATAACAATATAAAGAAAGCTGAAAAAGAAAAAAATCTAAACACAAAGTACATTGCAATGCCCTACACAGACGGTCTATCGGAAAAAATAAATCACATCTTATCTAAACATGATATACATGTCTGTCATAAAGCTCATAATTTATTAAAAAGTCTTTACACGCCTTTGAAAAGCAAGGTAATAAATAAAAATTGCTCAAAAAAGTATATTGGAATGACAACACAATATTTAGATAGTAGATTAAACGGTCACAAATATACAAAAAATGCCTCTACTGCACTCCACAAACACGAACTTTCAGAAAAACACGAGTTCAATTTTAAAGAAACACAAATTCTGGATCAGGAAACTAATTACCGGAAACTAACAATCAAAGAAATGATTCAGATTAAAAAGGAGAAAAATGCTGTAAATGATAAAAAAGATATCAACAACTTAAGCCAAATTTATCATAATTTAATTTCTAAGTAAGTTTATTCCAAAGAAAAAGCTATTCTCACATAACATCCTGTACATATAAATAGCAGAAACCCAAACATATATCATATATAAAATTTAAAAAAAAGGAAAAAAATGTATCATTTCTTATAAACCAACAGCATTCCAATGCTATAGAAATCACTGTTAATCTCGATTCCGTTTAGGATTAACATGTCATTTTCAAGGTACGTAGCAAATAAAAATTTTAATTTTCTGTTAAGTGTATTCTATATATTGTAAAGTCTTGGTTTGTTTGTACCGAAAAACTTAGATGTAATGTTTTTTAAAAAAAAATGTGGTTAAATTTGATAATTTTATGTTTTTTAACTATATATGTGTGTCTTTTTAGGAAATAAATTTTCATCTTGAGAAAGCTCAATATGGTGAGCGAAACGTCGATGTAAAATTATAGAACTGGTTTTATATTAACCTATACCCAAGAAAATACCGACAAAAATATTTCATAAGGTTAAAGAAAAAAACGAATTATATATATATATATATATATATATATATATATATATATATATATATATATATATATATATATATATATATATATATATATATGTATATATATATATATATATATATATATATATATATATATATATATATACAGGGTGTTCCAGCGAGGACTGAACAGGGACCTATTTTCGACCTTCCTTGTATTTTGGAAAAATTCAAAATAGCCAATCGATGTATTTTTTCTTGTAGAATCCAAAAATGTCATCGAAAAAATATTTGAACCAGAAACAAAAGAGTTACGCTATGCATCAGGTGTTTTTTAAATGGAATGTATCGTTTTTTATACGATTTTTGGAAAGAGTGATTTTTTTTATGTCCGTTCTGATTAAAAGATTTGATTTTGCGATAGCTGTTTATATTACATTTTAATGTTTTACAAACTAAAATTTTAGCTTCACCTGTTTAAAATATACGATAGGTTGGTATAGGTGATCAAGGTAAAATGACGTTTGAATGCTTTGTCAATAAAAATTGACATTATTTTAATTATTGTCGAAGTTTTCACCTAAAAAATATATATTTGACTCGGATCGAAATGAAATACTCTTTGGACGAGAGACTACAGATTGTTATGCTATTTTACAAGTGCCAAGAAAATGCAAGAGAAGCAAGAAGAAGATTTATTGCAAATTTTCATAGAAATATATCCATCAATACAATTCTAAGGATAAAAAACCTATTTGAGGAAAATAAAACTTTAAAAGTGGAAAAAAGGGTTATACTCCGGCCATTTTTTGAAAACAATTGAAGCAGGTATGGAAAAACCAAATATTCTATAAAATGTATTGTATCTAGGACTACAATAATCGCTTGTAAGTCGTTCAAAATTATTCACTGTTATACAGGGTGGTCAAGTTTTGCAAATTCATGTTAAAATACATTGGTATACGCACCTCGGAAATAAAACAACTCACTGCATTATAGTAGCAATGATGTTTCAGTTGTGACTTGTGGAAATTAAATAAATACTACCGATATGTTTTTTTTTTGTTTTTGGCTGAAAGCGATTATTTAGATTAACAACGTTTACATTATTTATATTGGTGTAAAAGTTGATATTATAGAAATTATATTTATGATGGTGTAGTATAGAGTATATAGGCATTTTATTATATGTAAAATACCAAATTAAAAAATTAAAATATCAAACCGTGGTAAATCTGACTCAATTTCTTGACATCTTGTTTATCATTTACGGAATGTTTTTCTTTTTTAATAATAATAATAATCTTTATTAATCTGAAAAGTACAATGTAAATGTAAAGACAGGTCAAAGTGTAAATGTCACTAAACACTAAACATAAAGAGTGATAAAATGACGCCAATTAAAATTACCTATAATATAATCATTTAAAACTACAAAGTATTCACATATAGGTGTTTCTCATTATATTATAATACTCATCCAAATCATAAAGACATGCTTCAGTTATTACTACTTTAGTTTTCTTTTTAAATGTTTTAAAATCCATTATTTTTATTTCTTGCGGAAGTGCATTATATAATTATGCATTATATTTGATGTCTTCATGATTAGTTCTTGCTAGTCTACTCTGAGGCAATACAAGTTTACTGCAATTCCTAGTGTTATAATCATGCAGGTCAGCTGCAGCAGTACATTTTTGTACATTTTTCCTTACATGTAACAATTTGTTATATATAATGATACCATATAGTGTCATTATATTTAATACTTTAAAATACAGCCTACACGAATCATCCCCTCTTATATTTACAATGCATCTTATAGCTGCTTTCTGTACTCTAAATACTCTATTAAGATGTATATTGGCCGCTGAGCTCCATGCCAGGATACCATAACGCAACACTGAGTCAAAAAGAGAATAGTAGGTAGTGAGAGCTGCAGTTTCATTTATAGTTGTATTGATTTTTCTGATTGCATATATAGATTTACTTAACTTAGTACATAACAAAGTTATATGTTCATTCCATAACAAATTTATGTCCACTGTTACCCCCAAAAATTTTACAGTAGGTTTTTCAATAGTAGCTCCCACAGTCCTAGTCTCAAACACGAGTGACTCAGTCTTGCCCTCATTACAAACCAACTGATTAGGTAAGAACCAAGATTTAGCACGCTCTAATAAGCTCTCCAGTATCTGAGCTGTATCCACTCCCCCCTCACTAGCCAGACCAAATGTGGCATCATCCGCGTACAAAATACTTACGACATTCGCATTGTCATGAAAGGCTCTTGGTAGGTCGTTAATATAAACGAGGAAGAGGAGTAGGCCCAGCACAGACCCCTGAGGAACTCCCATTTCAGTCATCATGGGGTCACTAACTGTGTCAGCACAACTCACAACCTGATATCTTCCCGAAAGATAGGACTGCATAGTTGTCATATCCTTCCTAAAACCGAATTGTTGTGGAACTAAAATTTTGTTTTTATCAAGATAAGATACAAGCTGATTATATATGACTGTTTCTAGAATTTTTGACACCACTGGTAGCATCGAAACTTGTCGATAATTTTGAGGCAGATTGTTTTCACCCTTTTTATAGACGGGAAATATTTTTGCTAGTTTTAGAGGGGTTGGGAAACAACCTTCCTCCAGACACTTATTTATTATATCCACCAAGGGAAAAAGCAAAATATCAGATACTTTCTTAAAACTAAATACACTAATACCGTAAACGTCTTCTGTTTTTTTGTTTTTTAGCTTACTAATAATACCCTTTATATCATACTGATCAACTGGTTTAAAGAACAAAGAGTTAGCTTGCATCAGTTTATTATCTAAAAAGTATTGATATACTACATTAGCAGAGGGAAGATTATTAATTAATGTTTTAGCATGACCCACAAAAAATATATTAAGATCATTTGAGGATATATTTTCTGGTGTAACTCTTTGTTTATTTTTCCTACCTGTCTCAATACTTATTATGTCCCAGACAGTCTTATTATAATTATCTGATTTTGCTAATTTTGACAAATTATATTGTTTTTTTGCATTAATTAAAATTGTATTGTAATGTCTTTTATATTCGTTATAAATTTGCTTATTTCCCTCCGTGGGATATTTTTGTTTAACTTCATAATAGAACCTAAGTCTGTCCTTAGCCTCATCCACTTCTGTAGTGATCCAGCTCTCGCGTGCCCTCGCACCATCAACTCGTGGGCATATAGGAAAACATATCTCATAATAATAAAGTAATTCATCATGGAATGCTTTGTACTTTCCCTCAGTATTAGAGGAGGCATACACATTGTACCATTTCTCTTTGGAAAGTAAAAAAGTAAATTGGTTAAAATTATTATTACTATATCTACGGTGTGTTTTATTTATGTCCTTTTTTATAACATATTCCCCTACTTCCAGCATAAGAGCATTATGATCTGAAATTCCCATACAAACTATCTTCGCGTCTTTAGTTATATAATTACAAAACATATTATCTAAGCAGTTACCTCTAATATGTGTAGGCTTATCCACGAGTCGACGAAGTCCAAAGGACAAGAAGAACTGAACCATTCTATGCGTGTTATTGTCATTACTATTATTAAAATGCACATTATAATCGCCTGCAACTATAATATTAATTTTTGTATTGATTCTAGTTACTAACTCTAAAACATCTGACATTATTGTTAGAAAATTATCAATATTTTTAGTATCGGTTGATCTATAAACACTAATAACAACTAAACTCAAATCCTTGATATAGCAGGCTGAAACTTCACATATTTTTGTAACTGATAATTCTACTATGTGCACCAAATTATTTGCTTGCATACTTGAGTGCAATAAACACAACAACCTCCATTTTTTATTTCATTTCTACAAAAGTAACTAACTAAATTAAAATCACTTATTTTTGTTTGTTGCAGATGATCTTCCTTGAGCCAATGCTCACAAATACATATAATTTTTATATTTAAATTCTTGTTAATAAAATGTTCAATTTCTAACACCTTATTTGATAAGCATTGTACATTTATATGTAACACTGAAACGCCTATGCTGCTTGAAGTCTTTTTTTCCATGTTACCTAGTATCTCCTGTGGGGTCTCGGACGTCGAATAAAATTTGATCCCCTCTGCCTGTCAGAATTATCTTGAAATGTTCTCACATTTTGTTTCCATTTAAAAATGTATGGTCTAATTGTCACCCCTACCGGCCAAATATTTGGGGAAAGCACATTATCTAGATCTTCTGGAGCAATTGATATTTTAAATGAGGCATTGTGTATTTTATTTATTGCCTCAATTTTTTCGCATGAGAGAAGATTAATTTTATTTTGCCTAATATGGGTCTCCATCTGAGCGACTGTAGTATCTGAATGTAAGTTGTTTACAAAAAACCACTTTCTTTCTTCAGCAGCCGAAATCTGACTTATGGTAGTGCTTGAGCCAGCATATATACCTTGAGGGTTTGAGGCCTTGATAACCAATTTATTGTCGTTTTTTGAATTTGAAATTTGCGGACTTTCATTTTTTTCTTTGTCTAGATTTACGTACTCATTTAACTTCAGCCTGCAACACTGCAGCTGCAACTTGACTATGTGATATACCTGTGGATGTTCCAGGTTTAGGGTTGTTTGGTTTTTCCTCGGTTTTTGCCAAGTTAAAATTGCCGCCCTTCTTATTATAAGCATTAAGTGTACTTTTTAAGAGTTCTTTGTTATCCTTTTTTACCTGTTTGGTTATGTTTTCTATGTTTTGTGATAAGTCACTCATGTGTTCTTTCAAAATATTGGACATTACCTCAATTATGTTTGGTGCAAGATTTTCCAATTTATTTTCTTTCATTGAGTTAGACGGTGAAACCTCAGGTCGTTGCTCAACTTGTAATGAGCGTCCTTCAATTGTTTTAACTCTATTTATCAAGTCCTTCATGAAATCCTCTTTTTCGGTTTTTAATTGTTTTACGTCGTTCGCAATTAATTTTATTTTTTGCTTCCAATCCTCTTGTACAGATTTTGACTTAAGGATTTTTATTTCCTCTTCTAGTTGGTTGATGCGGTTTTTTTGCTCCAGAACGTTATTAAATAATTGGCATTTGCAGTCTGGGCAAAAATGAATCAAACATCTATTTCTTAAAACAAGAACTCAGATCTCAGTTGGAGAAATTCCATCACAGTCGGCGCAGATCACCTTTGAGCAAACATCACATTGGTATCCAAATAATTGAGATTTTTCCTCCCTTAGCACACAATCGCGTTTGCATTTGTAGCAAACAGACATTTTGATTTGGTAGTCTGTATTTTTAAGGAAATTTCTAGAGAGCACGTGGCATCACTGAATTTGAACAAGTTGTTATTGTTTACTACAATGCTTTTATTTCGAATAATTTCGTCCGAAAAACAGAAATTCTAGCCGTATCTTCAATTGCAGACCAACAGCATGCACTGATTATTACACTGTAAAACGATTTTTGCATTTATTCTCACTCTAAACAGCAGAAAACATTAAAAACACGAGCACATCGTAAACAAACGTCACACGGTGTTGTCGAATTTTGGTATGAAACATCTCCTCAATGATTAATTTTTGATAGTAACTTTATTCAAAATTCGTGTGTCAGAAAAATTAAACTCGTGATTTTCTGATTTTTCATGTTTATGAAGGGCAGTGGACGCATTTTTTGTATACTTGTGGCCATTTATTCTGTTCTCTAGGTATTGTGTGGTCATGCCAATGTGTTTTATGGGATAATTCATACATGGTACCGCATATGTTAAGTTTGATTGTTTTTTACTGGTATTAAACTTTTAAGAGGTGTGAGTAGGGAGCCTAACAAATTATTGGATTTGTGACAAACAATTATGTTGTGTTTGGCTAGAGCGTATTTAATTTTTTCAGACAGTTCATTTATATATGGTAATGATATATAAGATTTGTTTTCATTTTTATTTTTTGTTGGATTATTCTCTTTGTTTAATTTATTGTAATATAGGTATGTCCTTTTTTTGGTAATTCTGTTGATTAAGTTAAGTGGGAAATTATTTTCAATTAAAGTTTGTCTTACCTTTTTTAATGTTTCCGCGCGATATTTTGGAGACGTTGACAATATGGCGCGGTCAGCTAATCCAGTCACAACACTATTTTTTTGACTATTAGGGTGGTGAGAATTAAAATTTAGATAGCGGCCTGAACATGTATGTTTCGTATACCATTTAGTTTCGAGTTTATTATTATTTTTGTTTCGAATTATAGTTAAATCTAAGAAGTGTATGCAATCATTTTTTTAAATTTCGACGGTGAATTGCAATTTTGGGTGAAAGTTATTGAAGGCTTGTAATAAATTATTAATTCTATTTTCTGACACGGAGGTCAAAGAATCATCTACGTATTTTTTAAAAAAACCTACTTCAAAATCTAAACTTTTTATGATTTTCTCTTCCGCGTATTCCATAACTATTTGGGCAATAGTTGAAGATATTGGGGAGCCCATTGCACAACCGTCTAACTGTTGATAAAAATTATCTTTATATTAAAAGTAGTTATTATTTAATGTTATGTTTACACAGTTTATAAATTCCTTGCATGTTAAGGTCGTATGCTCTTTTAACTGATTCCATTTTTCTTTTAATATTTTTTCTACAATTTCATTACGAATGTTAGTGTATAAGGATACCACCTCTAAAGAAATTAATTTATGATTTTGAGGTATTTCTGTTTGGTCGATAAATTGTTTAAATGTAAAAGAGTCTTTAATAAAATAATTATTGTTCCCAGTTATTTTTGAAAGGCAGTTTGATAAATATTTTGACAAGTTATAAAACGGTGACTGCATGGACAAAACTATTGGCCTTAATGGCATATCAGTTTTGTGTAATTTAGGTAACCCATATATTTTTGGTGCATTTGCATTGTGAATAGATAACCATTTGGCCTCCCTGTCAGATATCAGTTTATCTCCCACCAAAAATATATGGGTTACCTAAATTACACAAACCTGATATGCCCTTAAGGCCAGTAGTTTCGTCCATTCAGTCACCGTTTTATAAATTGTCAAAATATTTATCAAACTGCCTTTCAAAAATAACTGGGAACAATAATTATTTTATTAAAGACTCTTTCACATTTAAACAATTTATCGACCAAACAGGAATACCTCAAAATCATAAATTAATTTCGTTAGACGTGGAATCCTTATACACTAACATTCCTAATGAAATTGTAGAAAAAATATTAAAAGAAAAATGGAATCAGTTAAAAGAGCATACGACCTTAACATGCAAGGAATTTATGAACTGTGTAAACATAACTTTAAATAATTATTATTAAATTATATTAAATAATACTTTCAATATAAAGATCATTTTTATCAACAGTTAGACGGTTGTGTAATGGGCTCCCCAATATCTTCAACTATTGCCCAAATAGTTATGGAATACGCGGAAGAGAAAATCATAAAAAGTTTCGATTTTGAAGTAGGTTTTTTTAAGAGATACGTAGATGATTGTTCGACCTCCGTGTCAGAAAATAGAATTAATGATTTATTACAAGCCTTCAAAAACTTTCACCCAAAATGGCAATTCACCGTCGAAATTGAAAAAAATTATTGCATACACTTTTTAGATTTAACTATAATTCGAAACAAAAATAATAATAAACTCGAAACTAAATGGTATACGAAACATACATGGTCAGGCCGCTATCTAAATTTTAATTCTCACCATCCTAATAGTCAAAAAAATAGTGTTGTGATTGGATTAGCTGACCGCGCCATGTTGTTAACGTCTCCAAAATATCGCGCGGAAACAAACTTTAATTGAAAATAATTTCGCACTTAAATTAATCAACAGAATTATCAAACTAAGGACATACCTATATTACAATAAATTAAACAAAGAGAATCATCCAACAAAGAATAAAAACGAAAACAAATCTTATATATCATTACCATATATAAACGAACTGTCACACCTCCCAAAGTAAAATACCAGTAAAAAAACAATCAAACTTAATATATGCGGTACCAGAGAACAAAAAAAATGCGTCCACTGCCCTTCATAAACATGAAAAATCGGAGTGTTTTCTGACAGACGAATTTTGAATAAAGATAGTATCTATCAAAAATTAATCATTAAGGAGATGTTTCATCTCAAAAAAGAAAAACATTCCGTAAATGATAAACAAGATGTCAAGAAATTGAGTCAGATTTACCACGGTTTGATATTTTAATTTTTTAATTTAGTATTTTACATATAATAAAATGCCTAGATAATCTATACTACACCATCATAAATATAATTTCTATAATATCAACTTGATTTTACACCAATATAAATAACGTAAACATTGTTAATCTAAATAATCGCTTTCAGCCAAAAACAAAAAAAACATATCGGTAGTATTTCTTTAATTGCCACAAGTCACAACTGACACATCATTACTGCTATAATGCAGTGAGTTGTTTTATTTCCGAGGTGCGTATACCAATGTATTTTAACATTAATTTTAAACTGGAGTTTTAAAAATTGTAACGTCCTGTTTTAACATTTTATTGTAATAGTTTTTAGTGTATCAATAGATGTTTTATAGTTTTGTATTTATTGTAGGCCAATAATATCCTTTTGAAAAAGCTCTCTATGAAGTGCGAAACGTTAAGGAAATAAATAATTCTTTTAAGAAAATAAACCAGTACCCAAGAATTTTAAACAAAAAAAATATTAGACAGGGTTTAAGAAAATGCAACAAAAAAAAAATATATACATATATATATATATATATATATATATATATATATATATATATATATATAGACAAATATAGATATATATAGACATGTATCAAAAGTAGAAAATATATAACGCGGCAAGAACTAGTGTACAGTAGAAAATGGATTCTTTGGGATCACCGCTAAAGCAAAGGAATTTGGCAAACCATAGACACGTGTTTCTGACTTAAGATCTTCATCAGTACAGTCAACTAGTTAAAAGACGAGTACAACTAGCCCTGAAATAAATACACAAAATAATACCAGAGTCACCAACAGGAGCAAAACCGAGATTTGTGATTACCAAGAGAACATCCCAAATCTTCGCCGGACTTGATCTTGATGACTCTATTTACCACGGAGCAGGATATAGCCACCTGTGGCGAAACTCATAACTCAAGAGTAGTAAATCAATAGTATAACGCGGCAAGAACTAGTATATAGTAGAAAATGGATTCTTTGGGATGAAGATGAAGACCTTAAGTCAGAAACACGTGTCTATGGTTAGCCAAATTCCTTTAGCGGTCATTCCAAAAAATCCATTTTCTACTATATACTAGTTCTTGCCCGTTATATATTTTCTACTTTTGATTTACTATTCATGGGTTATGAGTTTCTCCACAGGTGGCTATATGCTGCTCCATGGTAAATAGAGTATCAAGTCCGGCGAAGATTTCGGATGTTCTCTTGGTAATCACAAATGTAGGTTTTGCCCCTGTTTGTGACTCTGGTATTGTTTTGTGTATTTATTTTGGCGCTAGTTGTACTCATCTTTCAAGTTTACTGTACTGATGAAGACCTTAAGTCAGAAACACGTGTCTATAGTAAGCCAAATTCCTTTGCTTTAGCGGTCATCCCAAAGAATCCATTTTTTACTATATATATATATATATATATATATACATACATACATATTTGTATATAAACCGGGATTTTTCTTTAACCTTATATTTATATTTGGAAACCTTATTTTCTTGGGCCTAGATTAATAGTAAAACACAATTTTTCATATTAAGTCAACGTTTCGCTCATTATGTTGAGCTTGCTCAGGACTTTATTTTGGTTTGCTTGATCTCTAAAAAAGTATTTTTATCATAAAACAAAAAACACAGGAAAAATATATACAAAGACGCAAACATTATATACATATTGAAAACCTTAAAAGGTTTAAAAACTTTAAATTGTCATATTAATAATATTGCATATGCTACGTTTGGTAAAATGAAATGTTTAGTTTTGACAAAACACACAGATTTAAAGACACAAATTTAAAACAATTCTAGCAATTTAATACTTAATTTTATGGTACGCACCTTGGATAAGCAATTTACATGTTTTGTTGTAAACTATATTAGACTGATCGAGTGTTTCGGTTACCATTTTTTTTGGGAATAAAAACGGTAGAATTTATCTGATGCGTAGCTTGCTGTGAAACAAATAATATTTTTATAGATATACAGAGGCAAGTTTGTTTTCTATTTAAAATGTATACAGCGAAAATAAGATTTTTGAATTTTAAATGCTCCCTGATTATTTAATTAGGTTGAAATATATTTGGTATAAACCACAAATATATTTTTTATCATTCACTGCTTCATTGTCCTTTTTTATTTCTATCATTTCTTTAAATGCCAATTTACACTAAATTTAAACTCATGTTAACTTAATATATATATATATATATATATATATATATATATATATATATATATATATATATATATAAAATTCCACATTTTCCAAATAATATTATTATTAATATTGAGAAATATCGATTATACGAAGATTTGGGTGTTCAAGAAAAGCAACAAAAGGAAAATCTACAAAAACATGGTAAGCAGTAACGACAGTCAGAGTGGTGTTGGCACAGTTGATAAAATGGATGTAGATTAGAAAAGCAAATAAAGACTGTGAAAGATAATGTATGTACATGAAGTTTGAATAGTATTTTTTTACAAATTATTAGTATTATTACATATCTTTTATTTCCCTTATTTTTATCAATTTTCAGATATAACAAAGATTTTTTGAATTTTACTTTAGTTCTAATTAAGAATAGGACGAGTTAACTTTACAATTGATAAATCCGGTCGTCAAAAAGTTAATAAAAACATGCAAATATGACGCAGTATTCCAGGAACTAGATTTAGTTTAGGGCTTCTGATCAATATGACATTCAAGGGAAACTTCGCAGATCCTACAAAAGGCAGTGATTTTGTAACCCGAAATTAATTCCGTCAAGAAATTCGTAAGCTCTCATTACTACGGGCCGAAAGGTTGAATAAGGTGACTAAAAGAGTTTTCAAAATATTTAATTATTTTGACTTCAAAATAGAAAAAGATATGTATTCGAGAATGAAAAAAAGAGAAGCAGTATTATCTAGACTTGAGAAAGAAGTTGGTCAGCAAATTAGAGTGACTCGTAAATCTTGGATGCTTTATTTTCAATTGTTATTGAGTAATGTATTATATTTACATAACATATATCGACGTATTATTTTATAAGCTTTAGTTTATTCCATAAAATGCTACACTTTGGTGAATAGAGTTGGTTTTAGATAAACATGGGTCGCATTAACAACACAATTGATAAATTTGGACTCCGAAGGGTTAGTGAAAAAGGACAAGCTTACTCCCGATGGTCAATATGACATGCAAGGAAAATCTTTAACCAATATCGCCACACCGACTAAAGTTAGCGACGCTGTTAAAGAAATTCACTAGTTACATATACAGATAGTAAAAATTACCAGCCAAGATTTTCTTAATAAGGTTCGTGACAATGTAATTCAACTCGAAAAAAAATTGCTAATATCGAAGTAACAAAAAAGATGTGTTTCGGAGAATGGAAAAAGACGAGACCAGAATGTGCAATATTGAGAGAAAAGTTAGTCAGTTAATTTCAGCATCTAATGTGCAACTATAATGAAATATACAACATCACTACGTGGAATAATGTATTTACATCGGAAACAAGATTCGCAAATCAATGTAGCTCCAGTCTGTCGAGGATTACTCCTATACGAAGTCTAGTTTATAATTCTATACGTATTTAAAACAAATTTTAAATTCAATATATGTTTACTTTTTATAGTAACCTTAATCAATACTAACAAAATATTTATTCATCTGATTCATTAATCCATGAATTAAATTTATTTGAAAATCGTAAGCAGTTTACAAATAACTGATTAATAGTATTCCTTTTACGGCGGCGAAGCGCTTTTTACCACTAAATAAAATTTTGGACTATTTATTTTTTGCAAGTAGGCTGACCTGTGGATTCCAAGAGGTATTTTGGTGGATTGGTAATGTTAACTTTTGCGATTTTAAACTGTTTCGTTGACCACGAGGGTGTTTTCCCTTTGTCAAAAAATTTTTTGTATTTGCATATACGAACTATATCACCAAACCAAAATTTAAACTTTTTGGCGCGATTGTATCCGTTTGCTAAATGTTCCTATTAGCTGAAAATACCTTATTCAAATAACTTTTGAACGTGCGTATTACTCGTTTAACTAATGCTGCTTTTCTGGTGCTGTACGTCAAATAATGATTAATGTTGTATTCCTTGACCAGATTTTAAATGTGTTATTTAAAAATTCCTTACCCAGATCGCTTTGCAGATTTACTGGCGTATATCCGGCCTCTTTAATAATGGCGCTTTCATTGCTTTAGTTACTCTAATATCAGTCTTGTTTCTAATTGCCATAGTATAAACAAATTTGGAATAGCAATTTATGCACATTAGGATATAACGATAACCATCGTTATAGCACTGAGTTTACAACTGCAGATGTAAGTGATATCAGACCTTATCTCAATTCAACAGTATTCCCATATGAAAGATGGAATTTATAATTTTCAAAGAAACCCTACGCAGCAGATCCTATGATGGTTTTAGGTGAATATTTAAAAAATCCGCTGTTTTTACTTGACTGTTCACATCAGGCCGAAGCTGTAATAACTTCCACTGTAAACTTGAAGATCGAACGAAACAATCGGTTTCCTAAAGACACTAAAGTTTTCGCATTAATAATACACGATTCTTTTCTCAGTTATAATATGTTAAATGATTCCCTATCAAACGAGCTTGTTTAGTTGTTTGGAGTTGTTTCTAATTAAACATTGTATTTAACACATATAAATATAAATGTAAAGCAATTCTTAATACTTATATATTGTTTTCTAGGTTAAGTTTAGCGTTTCTATATATATTAAATTAAGTTAATATAAGCGTAAGGGATAGTCTAATCATGTATTTTTCTAAGGTAAATTGAGTAATAAAAGATAATTGCAGCAAGTATTTTGCATTTTATTTTAGATATAATTTGTAAGTTAAATTTCAAGTCAATGGGCGCAATGACATTTCAATGTCAAAAAAGTTGACCTTCAAAACATCTCAAGGTCAAACGGTAGATTTTTTAAAATATCTCATGGTCATTTCAAAGTCAATATTTCACCTTCAAAACATCTTAATGTCAAACGACCCAAGGTAACAAGTCGACTTTTACATTTAATAGTGTCTGCTCTAAAACTTAGGTTCAAACTCAAGTCCCAGATAAGGTTTATCTGGGGCTAAGTTGCGAACTGACAGACAGACAGACCGCCAGAATTGTTAAAACATGTTTTTTGGCATCTAGAGATGCTAAAACGTGAAGATACATACGTGAAACCTATGATGGTGATTTTTCATGATTACAGACACTTTATTTGGCCGCCATTTTCTTCCGCCATCTTGAATTAGTAACACAGTTTTGCTAGTTGATCCCTATACCACAATTAGTTATGGCACACAAGTTGAAATCAAACCATTAAGCAGTTTTTCCAGGCTGAATTTTAAAATATTTTATTAAGGCGCCATTTTGTTCCGCCATCTAGGATTCATACTAAAATGTTACCAGTTGGTTCCAACATAATATTTGATGTTTGTGCAAAATTTGAGAAAAAAAATTAAAGAAATGGTTTTTAATAATAATTTTTGTAATATTTCACTGGGCCGCCATTTTGTTTTCAAATTCAAATCCAAAGGCTTTTATTGGGGATAAATACAAAGTTAAATACATATTTAGAATGGTGGCGAGATTCAGCATGGCTGCTCAACTAACCACCATAAAAAAACTAAGGTAACAACATTTTTACTAACATAGTCTTAAGTAATAAATTAAAATATACAAGTAATAAGTTAAGCAGTAATACATAAAAGACATGGTATCCAAATAGTATTTATGACGATTGAGAGCAAACAGTATTTTTTCCGAAATAATACAAAAAAAGACACACCCACACTTTAATCTCAGGTCATAAGTAAATACTAACGGTATTGTTTTTTCATAGCAAGAACCGATGAGCAAGCCTTAACATGTTCAGGCAACGTAGTATAGAGTCTAGCAGCACAATAGGAGAAGAATGACTGAAACGTCGCTGTGTTGTGTCTGGGAACAGTATACAAATTACGGCGCCTTGTAACAAGACTATGAACATCTGAGCCTTTGACTAACTTTTCAAAAAGATAACGGTGAGACCCATATGCATTTTAAAACGATCTTCCATGTTTAACCATTTTGATTGGCTATAAAATTGTGAGACATGGTCGAACTTTTTCAACCCATAACAAAACCTTATACAGGAATTCTGGAGTATTTGAAGACTATTTTTTACTCTTTTGAGTGAGGGCTGGCCAGTAAAGAATGTCAGCATACCCAAGACCCGATAGGACCAAACTATTACATAGCTGCAATCTGACGTCGGTACTAAGAAAATCTTTAAATAAATTTAGTGTTTTTAGTTTATAGTATAAAATCTGCAACAAATGAGATACGTGAGTGTCAAAGCGCATATCATCATTTACATGTACTCCGAGGTTCTTGCAGGCTCGGGAGAAATTCAAAATATTATTATCTAACTCCAAAACAAACTGTGCATCATTACAGATTAATTCTCTATCCTTGCCAAAAATAAGAACCATTGTTTTCTTATTATTAAGCGATCGTTTATGAGCCTCTGACACTCTTGCTATAGTTGCAAGATCCATGTTAATAAAACTGGCAGCCTCTATGCGACTGTTATATGAAAATGAATAGTAAAGCTGCATGTCATCAGCATATTAATGAGATTGACTATAAGAGAGAAAACTATAAAAATCTGCTGTATATATAGAGAATAATAAAGGCCCCAGAACACTCCCCTGTGGTACTCCTTTTCTGACTGATATAAAGGGCGATACGTCCTTGCTCAATGTAACTCTTTGCTGTCTATCGCTCAAATAACTGCTCATAAATTCAAGGGCCATGCCACCTAGACCAAAGAACCTTAACTTCTTAATAAGAGTAGCATGTCATAAGGTGCAAATGTCTTGCTGAAGTCTAATAGGATTAAGCAGTAGTTTTTCCCACGATCTTGGACCCTCAGCAAGTCATCCGACACCTTTAGAAGGGCTGTTGTAGTGTTGTGACCCAGATGAAATTCAGGCTGAGTATCTGGTAAAATTTTATTAATAAGAAGGAAATTATTTAATTGCTCAGCAACTATTTGTTCTAGTATCTTCGACATGGTACAAAGAATGCTAATGGGGCGATAGTCAGAAATTAAGGATGGTTTAGTAATTTTTGGAACGGGAACTACATTAGCTTTTTTCCAAAGAGTGGGAAATATCCCAGTATTTAAGCATCTGTTGATCAGATAGGTTACATGTGGTGTCAGATACGGATTAATTAGGGATATAAGTTTTATGTCATAGCCAACCACACCCCTAGCACGGGATGTAATGAGAGTTACGAGTTTCTCAATTTTCTCCTTCAGCAAATTCAAATTGGCGGTCAATGTTGAGATGGACTCTATTTTCGTATAAATCAGAAATAACTTCTTCATAATTTTTCAAAGAGATTGACACACCATTGACAAAGGTATCAATACCGCTGAATGAGGAATACCAGAATTGCATTTAGGCTTAGTTTATATTTAAATAGTTGATAGTGCGCCAAAAATCAGTAGGATTCGATTTTAATTTATGGTTTAAGTATGCTTTCTTTTCATTGCGAACAGCCATAGTGACAAAATTACGTAGTTCCCTATATTTGTTTCTAGCAGCAACCGTTTTTAGTTTTTTATATTTAGAAAGAGCTTTTTTCCTAACCTTGATCAATAATTTTAAGGTGTCAGTCAACCAGAGCGCAGATACCTTTGTGAATTTAGACGGTTTTAAGGAAACATGTTTATCGAATAGAGAGTTAAGATTACTATTAAAAATATATAAAATATCATCAACATGGTCAAACTAAAAAATAGAATCCCAGTCTTCTCTTACAAGGTCGCCCATAAAATCATTATAATCAATAGCTATAGTCACGATACGTTCGAAATTTAGTTTCCGCCGTAGCTTTTTTTTGAGTTTAAGTTGCAAGTTACAAGACAGTGATCAGAGAGGTTACTCATATCGATTAAATTGCTGTTATTTACAATTAAAGAGCTTGTTACAAATATTAGATCTAAAAGGATTTGTGAGCTATCTGCAATACGGGTGGGCTGAGACACAACCTGCGCTAGACCAAATTTACTAATAAAATTATCAAATAATTTGAAACCATTTGTTTCTGAGTTCAGGAAGTCAACATTGAAATCCCCACCGAAAATAACAAAATCATATTGAGGTAGTAAGTCAGAAAGGACAGTCTCAAGATCATTTAAAGAAAGAATAAGGTTTGTGGTGGGAGACCTATATAGGGAACCCAAACACAGCCGCTTGCCAAAAAGCTTAATACTCACCCATATCTGTTCAAGTCCACTGTGAGAATCAGCGGTCACAACCAACTCGGCTTTTAAATATGGTTTAGTATAGAATGCAACTCCCCCACCACGGGAGACGCGATCTAACCTGATCAGATCGTAATTGGGAATATGCACATTCTCATCAGATATACCGGAATGTAGCCAAGTTTCAGATATCCCAATCACGTCAGGCTGCTCATCATAAATATATTCTAAAAAAGAAGTAAAGTCTGATGTCAGAGATCTTATGTTAAAATTACAAAAATTGAACTGTTTGCCGTTGTAATTCATATATGTATACTTACAACTAAGTCTACTCAGTCATAACAAATCCAATCAAATAGAAAAAAAAAGGTAAACATAAAAATGTAAACAAAATAAAAATCAGCTGTGCCATTAATATACATAGCGAGAATACACAACACATTTTATGAATAACATAGTAACACCAGCACCCACCTTATAATTTAAGTTTCCTATAAAATAAAAATATATTTATGTTCAGTATAAATACATTATGTTAATTTATGTTCAAAGATAAAAAAGAATCAACAATATTTACTAGCCAGTTCATCTTTAACAATAAGAAACATAAAAATATATTCAAGATATTAAGATGTTTGGAGCAAAAAGGATATAGCCTGAAATATTTGTATAAAAAAAAGTATATTCTCATTCCAAATATTAAAACAGATGTGGTAAAGTTCAACCAGAACGATAGGCACTATTCCGAGATTAAAGTGTCGGCTATGTTTCTCTTACCAGATCGGTCAAGGTAATATATTTTTCCTCCCAGAGACCATGCTTTATCATTTCCATATTTCTTCTTCATAGCCACCAGTAGATAATATCGCTGTGAAGTTAGATCTTCATACAGGGTACAACCTGAGCCTTTTACCTTGCTCTTGGAACCAAATATTTTATTCTTTTTCGTATTGTTGACAAAACTGACTAATAACGCTCGAGGACCGATGTCGGTTTTCTCATATTGGATTATTACCAAAATCTTTCCAGATCATTGCCATATAACAATTCATTTTTGACCCAAAATTTGAAATAAATCGGGTAAGTAATTTTTTAGCTATGCCGCGAACAGCATGAACAAGACTTTATTTTTTTCTGGATGGGTACTCCAAACGAAACCAAATTTTACATATATCGTAATAATAGAACAAGTTATAAGAGAACACGTAACAATTTCATTTTTATCTTACATTTTTTGGAAACTATAAAATGTAACTAACACTTATAACACAAGTTTATATTCCTCATCTTATTAATATTTGTTTTTAATCCATTCGAATTAAAGATTTTATATGTGGGTGTGAAAAAATGCAATCTAAATTCGGTGCTCATAATTTAAAACTGACATTAAAAAGAAAAATATGTAAACATAGTTACAGGTTATCAATTATTCAAACCAATGTAAACTTATTTCAACCTCGTCGGCTCTGGCTTGCCACCCACCTAATTTCTTTTTTTCATAAACTAAGGTTCACTTGATAAACTCCAGGTGTCAGGAGCTCTCGATGGCCACGGTTGACCAACCAAGGCCCATTAACTATTAGGTTACCTCGATGAGCAGTTATTTGGGGAGGGGGACGCGCGGGTCAGGCGAAGGTCGTGACGTCGACTAGCGACCCGATCTGACAAGGCGGCCAGTTTATTGCTTATTCAGCTTGATGTTTTCGTTGCGACAGTTGTAGATTGTGTTTCTCAGAATATTTTTTTACTTCCTCAAGTGAAAGTTTTAACTTTTAAAACATTTGAATGGATTAATAAAGAAGGGAACCAAAATAACCGAAAAACTATTGAAAATAATTCCAAATAGACACAACAACATAAACCTAGATGCCCCAAGAGTGTTCTTAAGACAAAGATTATTTATAAAAATGAAATATTTAAATGAACTGGCGAAGGGAAAATAAGGTAAAGAAGATTCAGAAGTGAACCCCCATGAAAAGCTATATAAAAAATGAATGTATTTTTAATTTGTTACCGTTTAAGCATAAATTCTGTGCTGTTTATTTCCTATTATTAAAAAAGATGTTTGAATAGTTAAATAATTGGGTTTACTGCAAATAGTATACCTATAGTTGTATATATATACGGTGTCCCAATAGTGTGATCTCGGTTGATATCTTGGTACCGGTTAGAAATAGAGAAGACATTTATGGTAGGCTATTAAAAACTAAATCAAGAAAGTGCAAACCATTTTGTTTTAATTAGGCTCTACAGCTGTTCAAAATTGAAAATCCCAGTTTTTAAATGTCAATATCTCGAAAACAATTAAACTTAGGCCTATGGACAATATATGAAGTAGACGTAGAATTTTAGTTAAAATTCAAAAATGTAATAAAATATAGGGTGTTTCATATACGAAAAACTATTTAAGTAGGTATATAAGTCATCCTATATACTAATACTTATATTTAAACTTTTTCTCTATCTCACCAAGACCGAGACCACACTAGTGAGACACCTTGTGACAAAAATGTACATTTTCTAAAGTTATACATTTATTTATCATGTTAAAAGTTTTTACAAGAATTTTTTGAGACTAAAAATATATCACATTTTTTCAAATACGATGCGAACTTTTTGAAATGCACTCAGTCAGTCTAGGTTAGGTTAAAATTTGAATCAACATCTCTAAACATAAGTTTAAAACTATACTAACTTATATCTTGCAGGCTGCAAAAGAAGCAGGTCGCCGAGTGACGTAGATCGCTTACACCGAGTTGAAATAGGTCAAGATAGCTCGAGGCAACCTATAGAGTTAATGGGCCTTGTTGTTGACCAACTATTTATCTTTAATTAAGGACAGTGCTGACAATAGTGGTTAAAACGTTTTGATTGGTTGGAGCCATGCCATTATACACCATTATGAGCAAAAGTTTTGTTGTTTATCATTGTTCTTTTCGAATTTCGTCTAGTTTATTTTCAAATTTATAACATATCGTGACTTGATTTTTACTTTAATCGTTAGTTATTTGGACTTTATATTCTAATTGGATTCAATATCTTCTTGGACAAAAAACAATGGTTTAATACTGAATCCTGAGAAGAGTCAGCAGATGTTGATTGGTTCGCCTTATTTTCTGCAGGATGCGGTTGGACTGGGTCTGGGGATCGATGGACGTGAAATATCTTGCAGTAGAGTTATTAAGAGCCTTGGGCTACTTCTTGATTCAAGGCTTAAATTTGAAAATCATGTCACGCTGGTGTGTCGTAAAATATTCCTCAGTCTTAAATCTCTATATAAATTTAAAGATCTACTGGATGAGAATACAAAGAAAATGCTAGTCAACTCTTTGGTTTTGTCTCATTTTCATTATTCAGATGTCGTTTATGGCCCTTGTTTGACGAATAAGAGTCGCATGAGGTTACAGAGAATGCAGAACTTTTGCATCCGTTTTATAACTAAAGTTCAGAGATATTCTCATATCACCCCCTTTTATGAAAAGCTAAACTAGTTCAAATTGAACGAGATGAGATTTGTTCATTTCATCTGTTTTGTGTTCAATGTGGTCAACTCTTAGACTCCAAGTCCAAAGTATTTAGCTGAAAAACTTATTAGAAGAAGCGGTGTCCATGACAGATCGCTTCGGGGAGTTTATGCTAACTTCGACATCCCCCGGCCTAGAACTGAAACTTTTCGAACAGGCTTCTCTTGCCTCGCACCTTATGCCTACAACCAAATCACAAGACTATTGCTAAGCTTGACTTCTAAATCCAAGCTCACTATAAAACGTACACTGAAGCACGAGGTCAGACGAAGTTTAAAAGCTTTTAATCTTAATATGTTTTAATTATTGTCTTTTTTTGTGTTTTGTTTTCCTCTTTATGTTTTCATCTATTTTGACATTTGGAGCCTGGTTGTTAATACTAGTGTACATTGTCCTTTTGTGTAATAATGACTGTTTGTATTTTTTTATCTTCACACACTAAATGTTTTTTGAATTTGAATTTGAATATTTATGTAACTTGGGATCAGCTGTTTACAAAAATGTGATGGTTTAGTAAGGCATGTTTTTTAACAAATACTGTAAAGTATGTTTTATTATTGATTTCATAAGTATATAATAAGGTTTAAGCTTAATAAAAAGTGTAAATTTTAAATATTTAGGATTTAGATTAGGATTCTTTGGTTGAAACATCATTTAAAATTAACTTTTTTGTTTTTAGGGCTTTTATATATTTTTAAGTTAAAATAAAAAACTTAAAACTCCATCTCTCACCACTGTGTTTAGGGTCTGTGCTTCGAATTTTAATTTTTGTTTTTAGATTAATTGATTACATTTTAAGGTAAATTTGACTCTTTAGCTCCTGCCTAGATGAATGAATATGTTTATGTTCAACTAGACCTCACAAATAAGGGGTCTTCCACCATACCGTATTTTATAGTTTATACGGATCATTTTATACCAAATTATTTTGAAATAGAACATGAACTATTAAGTAAGTAGTCAATTAGAGTACATATACCTGTATGCTTTAATACTTACCCTTATATACGTACTTTTTAATTCTGGCTCATGCATTTTACACAAAATTATGTAAATGTATAAGAATTACATGATTTGTAAAATGAAAATTGGTATTTATTGATGTTAAATAAATTGAAAAGTTGCAAGCAATGTCAAAGTAAGTTTTCTTCAATTTTTAACTGGCTATATTTAAAATCTAGAAAATTATGTTATAAACTCCCTATTAAATTTTGATTTCTCGTGGTAAAATTGCTTAACAGAACATACTGATTATGTAATGTTGCAATAAATTGTTAGTTTCATTTTAATTAAATATGATATATCATAGGCTTACAAGCAAAAAGCACTAAATCAATTGTGTTCACATTTGACTTAATGCTTGTAAGCCCACGAATGAAAATCTGTCTTGCAATACCTAATTTTTTTTATTGAGTTCATACAATATTTGACTGATAAATGTGAGTTATTGCATGCACAATAAACAAGCCATTTTTGTATTGCTCCTGTTTCATTTCTTTTCCAGGAATTGACTTTTTCGTAAGGCATATTACAATTTGAATATATTTTTTAGTTTGATGGTTCATTTTATACCGCCAATTTAGCAACGGAAATATCTAGATACTACGATCAGAATACAGGCCAACTAGTTATGATAGCTTTATAATTATATCACAAAGGCCTCTGCTTTTGGAATGTTTCTTCCTTATTCAAACCAGATTTGGAAACAAATGAATAATTTATAGTAATTATGAATTTGTGCCAACTTTACGTATTTGCCTGTGAATAAATAGACAACAGGAAAGAGCCCCATGCAATATTTTATATTAGCAGGCTTTGACGGAACTACGTCATTTTTGGGGCATTATTTTTCTGATGTTTACGTTTTGGCTTGTTGACATGTGTTGTCAAACCGTCGTCCTTACAAAGTTAAGCTTAAGTTTTAGCAGTTTATAAATAATACACATATCGAATTTGTTGAAAAAGTTGATTAATACGTTGTGTTGTGTGTTTTAAAACGTAACAAACACATTTTTGGTCGTTTGCATTATGCTAAATACAAAAAATGGTCAGTGGTATGGCGTGCAGTCGTACCCGTATTAAAAGTACAAGGAAGAAAGGAATTTCGTTCCAGCGGTAAGTGAATTTGTATTTTCGTAAGTAAAGAAATTAACAAGACACTTTTAATTCCGATTAAAGGGCAAAAATAATTGTTATTATAATGAAAATCATAAT
Source organism: Kuschelorhynchus macadamiae (assembly GCA_030620095.1). Lineage (NCBI taxonomy): Eukaryota > Metazoa > Arthropoda > Insecta > Coleoptera > Curculionidae > Kuschelorhynchus > Kuschelorhynchus macadamiae. Next base: position 321,478 of record JAUTXW010002427.1, on the reverse strand, counting down.
TCTTAAAGTGTCAAGCAATTAGGTTAGGAACCAAGTGGTATATAAAAACACAGTAGCGTAACACTTCATGTAATATTTTGTTAGGTCAAAACATTTCAATTACCTTAAGTATCTTTTAAAACGGAAAAAAGTTGAAGTTTTGAGTTTCTAGGAATAATTTTGTGGGATAAAATATCTAACATTATATTGTCCTTTTTTGGGCCTGACACTGTGCTGAAGGGGAAACAGTTTATATATTATATTTCTCAACAAATGTTATTTGTTTACCAGACAGTAAAGGCAAACAAAAAAATATGTAATCCTCTTTTGGAGATTTTATTTCATGTTTTAGACTTATTTTAGAAAAATAGAATGTACCTATACCTATAGGTAAAATGTATCTAAATTTACTACACTTAGTATATCAAATAAATTTATTTTTATTCAGTTAATCGGTTTTCAAAAGTAAGTTTAAATTTCATCACGGCGCCCATGCTTCACAAAGAAATCGCTGACTGTTGACGGATATTTAGTTTTTATGTTGTCTCAGTTGACTTTAGATACACTGTACATAAATTTTTTTAATTATTTATATATATATATATATATATATATATATATATATATATATAATATATATATACAGGGTTATTCACGTAACCCGTTCATTAAAAGTTTTTGATGATGCCATTTAGATAAGAATTTCAAATTTTGGGATTAAGGTAAGGTCAAGGTATACTTCTTTTTTGAAATATTTTCAACTTCCTGCCACTTTCGGTTTTAAGTTGGTATCAACTTGATTATTTTAAATGGAATACCCTGAATTTTATGATATTTTTGGATTGTACGGAGAATTTTAATGCTATTTTATGTAGCATGTCCTATACCTAGGTCCAAGCGTTCTTAAGATATTTGACCTTGACCTTGACCTTTTTGTAAGTTTATCCAATATCCAATATGACAGATGATTAGTATGCGTTATTTATCGAAAGCTGTCAGTGATAAACTAAATCTTCTAAATCGAAATGGAAGAATGCTCAAACGCTGATATTCTCAATCTATTTTATATTCATGGAGAATGTTATAAAATTTTGGAGAGAACGTGTCGTGTGTTTAATGAACGCCACCCTGATTTGCCGCCAATGAACAAGTCAAAATTCAAGAGGATTGAAACGAACTTTTTGCGTTTTGGCAAGGTTAAAGTCACAAAAAATGTTCCGAAACTAGTGACAAATGCCGAGGATAACGTAATAAACACATTATCTTATTTCCACGCAAACCCGCAAAGTAGACGGTATTGAGTCTGCGGAAAACGATTTGGGAATTTCTTCTTCATCTGTCCAAAGAATCTTGAGCGAACATCATATGCACCCTCATTCCTTCCAAAACGCGCAAGCCTTGAGACCTGGTGATGACGTCCGACGAGTAGAATTTTGCGAATTCATGTTTTTGAAAATTCAAGAGGACCCTCAGTTCCTTTCAAAAATATTTTGGACCGATGAAGCGAAGTTTTCTAGAGAAGGAATAACAAATAGAAGAAACGAACATTGCTGGGCAGCAGAAAATCTGCACGCTTTAAGCGAAACGCGTTCTCAAGATAGGTTTAGCTTCAATGTTTTCGGTATAGTATTAAATGATCAGGTGCGGCACTGTATTTATGAAGACAATTTAAACAGTGATAAGTATTTGGAAATTCTACGAGGGACGGTTTCTGAATTTATAGTAGAAACCCAGCTTTTTATTGAGTAAAGTTAATATAATAATTTCAACGCTCTGAGTGGTCCTATCTCCCCCCTCCCTTGGTTGTAAAACGCAGGTTTATTTTTTAAAAATGTATAAACTTTACTAATGTATAACTACAAAAGCCGGTTTTCCTTTATCAGAAAGGTGGCAACCCTATCTCCTCCACACACGACATTTCTGCAAAAAAACTATTTATTGACACGCCATACACGCCTTTTTTATTATTTATTTTATCATAAAAAAGTTTTGCTTATTAAAAAAAATTATTTCGCTACTAACCAAAAAAAATGAGAAATCAAATTTTCTAAGATAGTCAAATTAGAAAGCATAAAAGTATTAGATATAAAGTGAGCTAAAGTTTTTTGTACGAGGTGTAATTTTTAGGTAATTTAATTGTCAATAAGTTGAAAATGAGTAACACATGGACATCTTTTTTTATTTTTGATTTTAGACGAAAAAGTAATTCTTCATAAAAAGTTTTGCTTATCTCAAAAATACAATTGATTTAAAAATAACGTAATTTTAATTATTAAAATTAAAATAAATAAAAAAACAAAAGTTTGCAAAAGAAAAAAAAATTAAATTCCAATTTCAGAGATAGCCAGATTTAAGATCCTGCAAAAAGCTTTTAGGAGTTTTTTGATAATAGGCGTAGTTTTTGGAAAAATTAATGTTTAGTATGTAAAAAATGCCTTATTTAATTTTTTTTTATTTTTACAACTTCTATTTTTGTACTTATTTCTTACTCTGTATATAAAATGACATTCTTTTTTAAATTAATCTTATTTTTCAGATAAGCAAAACTTTCTTTTGCGCCTAGAGTTAAAAATAAAAAAGTTATCCGTATTGTTACACAAATCCAGGGCACCTACATGGGCATATCCAGTGCATTTAAAAGCAAGGTTGCACTGGGAAGGATTTTGGAGTCGTGGAAATGCATTTGCTTTAAAATAATTTTAGATTGTAGATAGGTAATAAAGATTTGGAAGTAGTAAATATTGATAAGTATTATTCAATTTTTAAATTTCCGCTAATATTACAAATATTGTTAGAGTAGGCAATGCCTTTTTCCTACAATGTGTGCACATTACTGATGATTTGTGAACAAGTTTAAAGAGGATCACTAAAGAAGACACGATTATTTGTTAGAAAAACTTTTTTAATATTAATATTTTAAACATAATAATAATTAGAAGAAACAGAGATAATTTATAAATTAATTATTTCGTCCCTTTGTGTAAGTGTTAACAATAATTATGTAACAATGTTTTATTTTTTCCCATGATTTGTTTTCGTAAAGTTTTGCAAACTCTTCTTTCGACATTAATATTTCATTTTTCTTTAGTGAAATTTTTTCCTACATATGTTTTTGGAAAAAGTTCTTGCCGCATTTTTTTTGTGCATAGTGCCCCAAATTATATTCTATAGATTGCATAAAGTCTCGGATAACATAATGTCTGACCAGCAAAGTCATTAAATCGGCTTTTTTTAATAAATAACCTTATTAATATTGAAGTAAAAAAGTCAATCACGCGATTTATTTTGCCTGTCAAATCTGATTTCTTTTAAAAAATTGCAAAACAGACTTAAAAATGTTAATAGAAAATAATGCATTTTTCATTTCAATACCAACGGTTCATGTCATTTTTTTTTCACTGTTACCTTTTTTACCTAAGCAAATGTAAGCAAATCTCAACTATCTATTTTTTTTTGAAAAATATATAACATACATAGATTTTATTAATTACTTTTATATTTTAATCGTCATTTTCTTGATAAAAACATTTTTTAAATTATTGAAATAACAAAATAAAACCTAAGTTATAAAATAGCCTATGGTAACATTTGAACAAATTCATCGTTCAGCGATTCTACTGACAAAACTGATATATTTTGAATTAGGCTAGAACATATTCTGTTATCTAACTGAAGTAGCAAGTTATAAAAAATAGAAAAAATTGAATTCAATCGACAAAGCAGAAACCATAACAAATATGCATAAAATCAAAAATGAAACCATTTTATTCCATTTTTCAAAATTTTGGGAAGAAATATAAATTTCTGCCAATTTTTGAAAGCTGTGTCAAATTTAACAAGCAAGAGAAATGGTGTGACTAATTGTATTTGTAATTTTGCATACATTCCCAAGTGAAAACTTATTTGCTAATTTATATTTTATAAAGGTCAACTAAATATTAAAAATAAATCAATACATGCAGACCTTTAGTGGTCACACAGTATCTCATCCGAGACTCTGCGCACTCTTTAGAATAGAATTTGGGACACTTTATACTTTAAAGTAAGAGGTATGTATTCCAAAGTAAAACCCTTGATGAAGTTAATCATCCGTGGTTTTAGTACTCCCAAACATCTAAATGAAAATTTTTAAACTTAAACTGATTTTTATTTTACACTCTGTTGAAATATATACGTACCAGTTTTAGAATAACCAAGTCCTTAATAATCTTATAATAATTTTTTCCACGCTGTAGATTACAAAAAGAAATAAGGATTAATGGCTTTGTAGCAAGAAAACTTAACATCAAACGCCTAAAAAAAGTTATAGCTTAATATGTGACAAAAATAAATTTATCAATAAAAAAATTATTGCTCGAAAATTACTAAAGATTAGAAATAACTTTTCAAATTGTTTTTTACAATTTTATCGAGGACTAGGCTGATCAAGCAATTAAAAAATAAAAATGATTTTTGTTTATTGCCCTGTATAAATAACTTTTTAGCATAGGTAGGTTATACGCTTAAAACCGTTAATACGCAATAATTTTTACAAGAGGTGGTTAAAAACCTTATCTTAATATCTTCATTCGTTTCAAAATTATTCAACTCTGCATTTAACCTACAAATTTGCTTGTCCCACTATTTATGGCCAGCAGTTTATAATAATATATGCAATAAGTTGTTTTATATACTATCTGGGATCGTACCAAAATCGTATGAATTTATTCCTACCTAACAATTGATGTTGGTGCAAAATAAGTTGGGTAGTTGGTTTTTTAGTAATAATTTTTTTAACATTTTATTAGGCCGCCATTTTGTTCCGCCAAATTGAAATTTTTATCAAAATGTTACTAGGTCATTCTGATATGACCTTTAAATACTAAATTATTACTAAAATTTTAATACAAGGGTAAGTAATTTTCTAACAATGCCCCAAAATGACAGACACTACAACAGACAGATCAACACATTTCTTAACATTTAGGGAGGATAAAACTTGAAAATATTTAAACCTAAGATGGATAAACAAAGGTACTTTAACGCACAATTAACACAATTTTCAGTTGAAAATAGAAACGAAATAACATAGTTATATGTATAAAATGGGGTATTTTAACGAATTAAACCAAGAGTACCTTTCTTTTTTAGAAAACCCTAAATATTTATTACTTGGAATTGTAAGGCAAATTTTCTAGCTTCCCCTTCCATTCGGGACGCTCCGGACATAGTAATGATATTTTTGACATCAGGATTTGACACATCGTATAAAAGTTACCAAAATATCCAACTTTTACATTATAGACTTTAAACTGTTCGAATATATTTAGAAAAAAAAACATCTTCAGATATTCTTGCCTAACGAGGCAATTTTTGGATTATATGTATACATAACATTTTAGTCTTATTTTATGACGTACAAAAACTGTAATTTCGGGACAAATATTGAATTACAGCGATAATTCGACGAACGTCAAATAGGTATTACAGCGATAATTCCAGTTTCTATTGTCATAATTTAAATGATTAACCTTAATACAATTTTGTATATGTATTTATTAAATAAAAACTTATTTACTTTATAATTTATATACATTTTATTATATATTTTGAAAATATTCTATCGAATACCACTAGTGCACTTAAAATTAACAAGATAATTCGGAAATGAGCATTGTTTTTTGAAAAAAAACCGTATTCGATTCGAACCGTTTTTCGAAAGAAGAGCCCGACTTCGCCCTCCTCCTTCGGAGTCGGACTCTTTCAACTTTCGAAAAACAAAGAACACAAAGTATATTTCCGAATTATCAGTAATTTTGCATGCACTCGTGTTATTATTATGGAAAACCCAAATAACTTAATTTTTACTCTACATATTCCATTATTATAAAAATCTTTTTAGGAAGCTTTAAACTGATAAATATATAAAAGAAATTTAGATTTTGTAGTTGGAGTTAGATATATATAGTAGTTAAAAAAGTTAAAACTCCCCTCGTTTTGAAACTTTCCTTTCGTTCGAAGTAGTAAAGTGTAACTCAATTTAATTCGATACATGGTAATCTAGTAACACATATCTCCTGTCTTTTCAGGCATTATTATTGCGAGCCATTGTATTCCACCATATTGGATTCGTACCAATATTTTATCAATTTCTACCTATGCCAACTTTAATTTTTAAGTATAGTTTAAAATAAATTGAATAAGTAATTCTACTCTCATTTTTTTTTTGACCGTCATATTGAACTTGTACGAGTCCCTATGAAACATTCAATTTTTCTGAAAAAATGTTTAGACATTTTATTTTGCGGCTACTTAATGCTTGACAAAATTAGAAAATAAAATAAAAAGTAGTTTTTCAGGATGATTTTTAAAAAAATTCATTAGGCCACCATTTTTTTGCTATCTTGGATTCGTACCAAAATGTTACAGGGTCATTTCTGTCTATTTTCATATAATTTTAGATATTGGTTAATTAGTTTTTTAGCAATAAATTTCACTAGGCCACCACTTTTTCCGCCGTATTGGATTTTTACCAAAATATTACAAGGTCATTGTCACATAACTCTTAATTTTTGACAAAAATTTGAATTCAATCGGGTAAGATTTTTTTTAGCTATGCCGTAAATTAACAGAGGGACAAACAGACAGACAGACCAACAGACGAACTAAGGAAATTCAGAAAACTTATTTTTTGAGACCTAGGGATGCTAGAATAGGAAAAATTACATTTTAGTTTACCGCCATTTTGTTCTGTCATCTTGAATCCGTACCAAAATTTTACAAGCTCATCTCTCTACCACAATTAATTTTTGCGCAAAATTTGAAATCAATCTACAAGCCGCCATTTTGTTGGATTCGAACCAAAATTTTACCAGCTGATTTCCACATAATGCTTGATTTCTGTGAAAAACTTGAGATTAATTTTTTCGTATTATTTGATTTTTACCAAAATGTTACCATTTCACCTTTTACCACTTATAATCTTTGATGTTTGGCCAAAATTTGAAAACAATCGGGTAAGTATTTTTTGAACTATGCCGCGTACAGATAGACCGACGGAAATGGAGAAAATTTTCTCAGGGTCTGGGGATCCAGAAACGTATAGATCTGCAAAAATCTAAGAGGGCGATTTTTTACGATTACAATACTTCCCTTTTATGAGGGAACTAAAAATCGGCAAATTATCTTTCCCTCGTTATATATCCTAATAATCTAAGTAGATTTTCCTTTGATTTTTTTTTAGACCGTCATGTTGAATTCATATCAGTTCATCTCTATATTCCATTTAATTTTATGCAAAATTTAAAATAAATTGAATAAAATATTAACTTTGCCATTTCTAAAATCTGACAACGCAGCATGGTCCTCTATTCGCCAGTTAGATATTTATATATCACGAATATGGTTCTCAGATTGCGTTTTATTTAATGAAGTTATATATTGATACCCACTTTGTTTATATATACTATTAAAAAAATTTTTTCTTAATTTAAAATAATTTTTGAGTATACTTGTTGATTTAGTATTACAAAAATATACTAAAAACGATTTTTATAGATAAAAATGTAATATCTTGGTTATTTCTACTGGTCCTCAAACTGATAGATAAGTGGAACGTAAATATATACCGGGTGTCAACGATATCGTTTTACAAGATGCCATTCAATTGCTTTTTAGGTTAGGATTTTTTTATTTGGGTTAACGAAATATGGTATTAAGACACATATTTTTCATGAAAAAACAATTGAATATTACTGCCAGTTTTTCCGATATCAGAACCAAGTTAAGAATTTCAAATGAAACCCTGTATATTATTTTACATAGTTTGATAGAGCTTAGAATTACCTTTTCAATGACATATCACACGTTATATTTTTTTTCAAAATGGCGGACCAGGAAGCGCTTTTTCAAAATTCAATATGGCGGTCGTTTCCCGATACCGATGAAATTTTTGTTTAACAAATTATTAAAATATTAAACAAAATCGGGTTTTCAATGGATTTTAATCAAATTTAAAATCAAATTTTTAATTTATCACAAAATGGGATAAGTTTAATTTTTTCTCTAAAATGTGAACTTTTTCTTAAATTTTCTCAAAGATTTTAAATAGAAAGTTGTATTTATTAAATATTAGTATTAAAGTATATCTTATTAGCTACACGAAACCGCATAACAAGTCGTATTTTTGCTTTTTGTTTCAGAAAAAATTGACAAAACCTTGCCGATATACATTTTTCCTAATACATAACATGAAACAAACACACACATATTATTAATCAGAAAATCCTGGAATATTTTTTATTGTTTATTGATAAGTAATTTTGTATTATTTTGACATTTTATGACTGTTGTCTTATTTTAGGAAAGCGAGAAAAAATCACAAGTAGTTTTAATTTTATTTTACCGGTAGATACGGTGCAGTAACATGAAAGATGACTTAACTAAGATAAGTAGGCCTTGGAAACAATTGCATAGGGATGCCATTATAATTTTCATTAGATTTAACCAGAAACGTCAAAAGTACTGTTTTGTATCGACATTTCTGATAACTTTCGTTACATTTTTACACTGAGAAGTGGTTCTAGTTAGTTTTAAAAATAAATATTATGGTTTATTCAAGAGAACATCAAATTGACATGCTCCTTATTTATGGGGAATGTCGCAAAAATTCAAGGGACACAGAGAGATTATACTAGGAACGCTTTCCGAATCGTGACGCTCCTTCACATGCATATTATCCTTGGCTAGTACAACATTTAAAAAATTAAAATAATGGTGGTGTCCATGCTAATGGCAATGATGGTTTCGTAGTAAGCGAAGAAGTGGAAACAAACGTTTTAGGGTACATCGAGTATGACCGTACAGCTTCCCTTCGTGAATTAGGCAAACAGTGCAATACGTCCCATGAAAGCGTCAGAAAAATTTTAAAGAAACACGGGTTTAAATCGTTTAAGTATCAAATTCACCACCACCTATTTGAAAATGACTTCCAAAGACGACTTATTTATTGCAATTGGTTTTTAGATAATTATAGAATAAGTCCTGTGTTTCATCATAAGATTATTTTTTCGGACGAATCAAGGTTTACTAATCTAGGGATGTTTAATAGAAATAATTTTCGTTATTGGGCAAAGGAAAATCAAAGATTAGTAAGAGAAGGTGCCTTCCAGGAACGTTTTGGAGTTAATGTTTGGTTAGGCGTTGTAGGACTAAGCGTTATTGGTCCAATATTATTCCATCAGCCTTTAACTGGCGAGATGTATTTGGACTTTCTCGAAAATGAAATTGAACATTTTATAAATAATTTGCAGCAAAATGATGATTTAGTTTACCAACAAGATGGCGCCCCTGCTCATAATTCAAGAATTGTTGCAAATTACTTGAATGAACGATTTGGTGAGAACTGGTTGGGAACCAATGGACCAATTCGATGGCCAGCGAGGTCGCCTGACCTAACCCCGCTTGATTTTTCTATATGGGGTCATCTGAAAGAAAAAGTGTATGCAACTAATGTAATGTCGTTGGAAATGTTAGAAAATAGAATAAGACGAGCCGTTGAGAGTATCTCAGAACAGCATTTACGAAACCTGCTCGCGGAAAATGTTGAGAGAGTTACACTATGCCAAGAACAAGGCGGACAGCGCATAGAACATTTAATTGAGTGACTTTTGTATTAATTGTGAAAGTTTGATTTTAAATTAGCATTAAACCCAATAAAAACCCCCATATTTGTTTATTATTTCTACCTATAATTCAAAAATATCTTCGGTGTTAGAAAATGGCCGCCATATTGAATTTTGAACAAAAGCTTCCTGGTCCTCCATTTCGAAAAAAAATCAACTTGTGATATGTCAATGTAAAGGGAATTCTAAGTTCTATCAAACTGTGTGAAAAAATATACAGGGTTCTTTTTAAACTTCTTGACTTAGGTCTAGGTATTTGCGGAAAAACCGAAAACCTACCGGTAAAATAAAATTAATACTACTTGTGAATTTTTCTCGATTTCCTAAAGTAAGACAGCAAAAATCATAAAATGTCAAAATAATACAAAATTGCTTATCAATAAAAAATATTCCGAAATTTACTGATTAATAATATGTGTGTGTGGGTGTGTGTGTTTCATGTTATGTATTACGAAAAATGTATATCGGCAGAGTTTCGTCAATTTTTTCTCAAACAAAAAGCAAAAATACGGTTTTGTTTTTGTTTTTTATTTTTCTGTGTAAAAATGTAACGAAAGTTATCAGAAATGTCGATACAAAACAGTACTTTTGACGTTTCTGGTTAAATCTAATGAAAATTATAATTGCATCCCTATGCAATTGTTTCCAAGACCTACTTATCTTAGTTAAGTCATCTTTCATGTTACTGCACCGTATCTACTGGTAAAATAAAATTAATACTACTTGTGATTTTTTCTCGCTTTCCTAAAATAAGACAACAGTCACAAAATGTCAAAATAATACAAAATTACTTATCAATAAACAATAAAAAATATTCCAGGATTTTCTGATTAATAATATGTGTGTGTTTGTTTCATGTTATGTATTAGGAAAAATGTGTATCGGCAAGGTTTTGTCAATTTTTTCTGAAACAAAAAGCAAAAATACGGCTTGTTATGCGGTTTCGTGTAGCTAATAAGATATACTTTAATACTAATATTTAATAAATACAACTTTCTATTTAAAATCTTTGAGAAAATTTAAGAAAAAGTTCACGTTTTAAAGAAAAAATTAAACTTATCCCATTTTGTGATAAATTAAAAACTTGATTTTAAATTTGATTAAAATCCATTGAAAACCCCATTTTGTTTAATATTTTAATAATTTGTTAAACAAAATTTCATCGGTATCGGGAAACGACCGCCTTATTGAATTTTGAAAAAGCGCTTCCTGGTCCGCCATTTTGAAAAAAAAATATAACTTGTGATATGTCATTGAAAAGGTAATTCTAAGCTCCATCAAACTATGTAAAATAATATACAGGGTTCCATTTGAAATTCTTAACTTGGTTCTGATATCGGAAAAACTGGCAGTAATATTCAATTGTTTTTTCATGAAAAATATGTGTCTTAATACCATATTTCGTTAACCCAAATATAAATATCCTAACCTAAAAAGCAAATGAATGGCATCGTGTAAAACGATATCGTTGACACCCGGTATATATATATATATATATATATATATATATATATATATATATATTTATATAGATAGATATATATATATATATATATAGTAATTATTTTTTAAATATTTACTGTGTACCCATTAATTCCACAAAAGTTAAACAAATAAGATTTGTTGATAAATATAATTAAACTGTTTCCCCTTCAGCACAGTATCAGACCCAAAAAAAGGAGAATATAATGTTAGATATTAAAACTTATTTTGTCCCATAAAATTGTTTCTAGAAACACATAACTTTTTTTATTTCATTTTAAAACATACTTAAGGTAATTTAAATGTTTCAACGTAACAAAATATTACATGCAGTGCGTAACACTGTGTTTTTATATACCACTTGGTTTCTAACCTAATTGTTTGACATTTTAAGAATTATTATTTTAATTATAATAACAATTATTTTTGCCTAAACCAGATTTAAAAGTATCTAGTTAATTTCTTACTTACGAAAATACAAATGCACTTACCGGTAATACCAGACTAAATTAAAAATTTAAATTGGTCAAACCATCGCGAAGTAATCTATTAGTCGGTCGGATATATATATATATATATATATATATATATATATATATATATATATAATACAAAAAATATTCCATATAATATACAAGATGCACAAAAAACACGTAAACGCAAGTAAAATAAAAAAATTGAGGAATTTTTCTAAGATAACCTAGTTAGCGAGAGAAATTTTTTGTACGATTTGTAGTTTGTAGGTAATTTAATAGCCAATAAATAAGTAGAGAATTTCAAATTAAGACATTTTTTACATACTCACCACTAATTCTACCAAAAACTGTGTCTACTACTACGGTAAAAAGAATAAATTGCGCTTTCTACAAAAAAAATGCACACGGACATCTTATGCGAGTGTTATTGCACTTCGAAATAAGAATCATAACTGACTATTGTACTTTGGTTTAATAAGAGTTTATGCAAACTAGGAAGTACTAAATAAAATTGAAGGCTTATGAACTTCTGGTACCTATATAACCTTCATCTTACAGAGGTATGTAGTACTTTTAAAGCATTGGATACCTAATATTAATTTTTTTCTTAAATATAATAAAGCATTTTTAAGCAATAAAATTTATTGGTATCGTATGATAGCAGTTCTGTTTTAATTTGTTTTGTTTTTATTTGTATAGTAAATATTAATTTTACTGAATTTTCTTTTAACCTAATGTGTCTTAGATATTAATATTTCGTAGATAGGTATTTATCTAATGCTTTGTTCTATATTAAATTTGAGTAAATTTAAATGAAATAATAATACGTGTGCTTGTTTTTATTTAAAACGTAGTTTAGACTGTACTAATAAAATTATTTATATTTAATTATTTATTTATTTATTTATTAATCCCATTATACAGTTACAAAAACCAATTAACTAATGGGTACAAGCACAACAGTATTTGTAAGTAAATTTCCATGTATATAAAGAAGTATCACATGAAAATAATACAATTTTACTACCTACAACTACGACTTAAGAAATACAAAAATATATATGTATGTACAAAAATAATGCAATACAAAGGCGAACCACAAAGAAATTTCTATATCAAACTTACATGGGCCAAACCACAGTTAAATATGTCAAATTTGTCTTGATGAAAATTGTATGCATTACACATACTATTTATTGGTGAATACTTATAGATATTTGTGCGCCGTGTTGGCACATAGAAAGTTTGAGAATGGCGAGCTGACGTTCTAGGTACCAGAAACTGCAACCTGTTATGTAAGATTTTTATGAAGAAACTTTAGCTGAAACACAGTGCGCCGATCAGCCAAGGAGTGAAACGAATGCCTACGCAATAATTCTCTTTCGGGGATGCCGATTTCAGGATACCGATCGTCAATTTTAACTTAAATATTTTAGAAAACGTCGCTGGACTCGTTCAATACGGCCTACATGTATCTGATAGTAAGGCGACCATATCACAGAGGCATACTCAAGTCTTGATCCTTCGAGTTTCGTATGATAAAACCCAGTGATTTAAAACTTGTTTTTATAAGATCATTTAAATAAGGAACAAAAGAAAGCTTTCTGTCATATACAACACCAAGATCACGAAAATACTCCACTCTTTCCAACATTTCGTTATTAATTTTATATGCATACAGTATAATACTCTGCTTTAAAGAGAATGTCATTATACTACATTTTTTTATTTTAAATTTCTTTTTATTACACCAATCAAAAATTTTTGTCAATTGACAGCTGCAAAGTATCACAATCTTCTGAGCTTTTTATACGGGCATAAATCTTCATATCATCTGCGTAAAGAAGCGTGTGATTATCCAGATTATTAATTATGCTATTGATGAATAAGTTAAACAAAAAAGACCCAAAATAGATCCTTGTGGCACCCCTGAAGTAGCCTCCAACTGCACGGATGATTGACCACAGCATTCCACTAATTGCGTTCTACCGGTTAGATAAGATTGGAAAAACCCAATCAGATTGTCAAAAAAGCCAAGCGAATTAAGTTTATCTAGCAAAATATTGTGGTCAAGCCTGTCGAAAGCTTTCGAAAAATCTGTATATATTACGTCAACTTGACAATTATTATCAAAAGCTTCTGCTATAAATTGCGTAACACAAACGAGGTTGGAGACTGTTGACTTTCCCTTGACAAAACCATGCTGATTATCCGCGAGTTTATTTTTAACCCGAAAGTACAAATTTCTATTCAGGAATATTTCAAAACATTTAGAAAATTTGTTAATTCTATTTACTGGACGATAGTTTTCGATTTTATTTTTATCTCCTTTTTTAAAAACATTAATTATTTTAGATAATTTCCAACAATCTGGAAACTGCGATGTTTTAATTGATAAATTAAAAAGTATTGTAAGAGGCTTTGCAAGAAGACATGCACAGTCTCGTAATAAAAATGATGGTATTTTATTTGGACCTACCGTCCCTTTCGGTTTCATTTTTTTTAAACAGCGTAAAATATCGTCCTTAGTAGCGCAGTTTATAAAAACGGTGTCCACAATACCGCTGATTCTCTGAGGATTCAGTCCATCACTATCAGGCACAATATACGAGGACCGGAAAAAATTGGCAAATGCATTTGCAATCGATGTGTGATCTTTAAAACTGTCTTCGCCTAATGTCATTATTTCTGAAAACTGCTTATTATTTTTTTTACTGTTAATTAATTGCCAAAATTTTGAGGGATTAGTCGTAATATCATTTTCGATACCTTGGCAGTAATATTCATAAGCATTACCTATGTCCAATTTAACCTGAGTTCTAAGTTCCCTAAATGCCTGCAAATCAATAACATTCTTAGTTCTTTTAAACCTCTTCCATGCCCTAAATTTTTGTCTAATTTTTCGTATTATTTGAGAATTAAACCAAGGTGGATAGTTTCTGCGACGCTTTCGTGTTTTTGAACAAAAAGATCCAGGATTTCATAAATTTTAAAATAAAACATTTCACAAGCAGAGTTTACATCATTGGCGCTGCACAAAAAGTCCCAGTTAATATTAGTCATATGCGGGTAAAGATTTATAAAATCAGCCTTTTTAAAGTTATAAAAAATGTTAGTGGTCTTTTGCATATTAAATTTTTTTTCATATGTCACGCTACAGTGAACTAACAGAGCTGGATGATGTACATCTTCAGGAAACAAAAAATCCTCAGCCTTTTCAACTTCACATGAAAAAGTATCAGAGTTACATAGCAAAAGATCTAGCAAACGATTATTTAAATTTTTTACAAGGTTATACCAGTTGCCACTAAAAGGCGTTAATATTTTTAATCTACTTAACTTTTCTAAATAATTGTAGTTACTTAGAAAAAATATAATTTCCTAGTTCAAAAAAAATAACCATTCCGCTTATTAAATAAAATCATTAAATTTTATTTATTAATAAGTAGTAATAAAAGCAAAGCAGCAATACAAAAGGGCAGTCGAAACGAAACCAACAAGCAAAATTCCATGCATTTTACAGCTTATGAAAGCCTAATATAACTTTCAAATGAGTTGCAAGGTTATACAAATATGCTCTTATATGGTTGTGCCGTTAAATTCTTAGTTGCAAGTACTTCTTAGGAGCAAGCGTTAAATCAAATTATTGTAATTAGTGGGCACGCGTCACGATACCTCATCACCCAGAATGCGTTCTCGCTATGTTAATTTATTTTGCCCAGACGGCAAAATTGCCACATTTCTTTATAACTTTGATAAGTTGCTACTTCAAACCCAATGTCAATTTTAAAGCGTCAGTAACAACAAACGTTGAACTTAAACTCCTGAATAAATATAGGGGTATTTATACGAAAGGTTTATTATGTAAAATGTAAAATTTAATATCTAAAGTTAGCTACTTAGACACAAATTTTGATGTTTCACCAGTTTTTTGTTAAATTGGCACCTGAAATAATGTATCACACTAATTGGCTTGTTTAATTTAGACCATAACTTAATTATAATTCTCGTTCAAAAGTATAAGTTTTCAAATTACTTCCTAAATTTCAAAGTGGATGCGCCACTGAAAACCGGAAACAAGGTGTTTTCATTTTGACGGGCCATCGTTTTGAATCTTGGAACCTTCCCCGGTCTCGTCAAGGTCACGGCTAGGCTCTTTCCTGTATATTATATATTATTAAGGTATTTGCCAATATCATTAGTATTAATAAAATGGAGACTTGTCAAAGTATATAAGTAAATTGTTTTTAAATATGACATTGTCAATTTTATTTCCTCAGTTCCCAAATAAATAACATTTCCTAAATTTTTTTTCATAGGTCCTCGTGTTTGTTTTGAAGGCTTACACTTTCCTAACAATAGAATGCGACTTGTCATATCTTTTACTTAGATATACATAATACCTACACAATTTTTTAAGAATGCTTTGCACTAATAAGGCTACTAACTAAGAACTAAGCACATTTGTTATATCTTTTTATTTAAATATACTTAATATTTACCCAAATGGTTAAATTTTTGAACCGAAGAATTAAATTTAGTTAGTTTCAAAGGGCTGTCTGGATAATGTTTCTTTTATAAAAAAAGGGGAAATTCTCAACTTTTTATTTTTTTTTTCCTAAAAAGCACCGAAAGGTAAACATATTGGCTCATAAGACGTACGTTTTTTTTCTAAATAATTACTTTGGGTGATATTATATTTATACAGGGTGAGAGAATATATGTCTTAAGTGAAAATGTTTCAATCTTAAAACAGTATTTAAAAAAAAACAAGTTGGAGAAAAATACTTTTTTTATTATCGAGAATACAAAATATAAAAATAAATGTGAATTGTTGGCAAAAAATCCACTAAAATAAAAAGTCTTGAGTTCATAAATAACAGCACTGCACTGCACACAAAAAGCTTTCTCAGTATCACAATTGTCTTTTAAACTTTTAGTTTTTCTTTCACTTAATCTTAACTTATTTTTATAACGATTTGCACTAGCCTTTCTACGAGCCAGACGGGGATCTGAGTTTGTCGAAATGTCATCAATAGCATTGACTTTGTATATGAGAAAAGAAAAAAATTAAGGGAACTGCATGTGTATTAAGTTTTCTGGTGCCATCTTCCCTTGTCTTTTCCCACATATCTGCCACGAAATGAATCTACAAAAAAATAATTTAAAAAAATACATTCTGCAAAAAGCTGTGGTTTTGATAAAATTAAGTTAAACTAAATTGCCACATTTCATACCTCACATAATTGTGATGTGTCCATAGGAATCAATGTATCCCTTTTCATTTCTTATAACCCATTCCTTTCTACAATAGGATTCTTAGGAAATACCTTTCATATGGAAACTAATAACTAATGCAACACAGCCCGGAATATATATACTTATAAAAAAAATAGTAGGTAATATTGTGAAACTTAACCATACGCTTGAAATCCTTGAAAACACAAAGGCTCGGAGTAGATCGGAACACACTGAAAGGACATTCCGGTTCATAAAAAAATTAAATTAATCCCTTCCTAACTTATAAATTTTTATGTTGTTGACTTTATTGCTACTATAATAGAATGGTTAAGTTCATATATAGGCTTTTTTGATTTTAGCATTTGTATTTAATAGAGTACGTTATTAAAAACTTTTAATGAAGTCATGTAGGATTGTTTAAGAAAGATCCTATAATAAAAAATGCCTTATTTGCAAAGACTAAACATTAATTTATTTAGATAATTATCCCAAAATTTCAAGCCACATAACATCACCTGAGAAGATATTGCTCTTCCTGAAGTAACTAAGGATCTATAACGCTATACATAGCCACGAATTTTGAAAAATTTCAAAAACCATTAAAAAGTGTTTATTTTTAGTAGTAATTTCCAGATTTAAAAAGTGTGAAGGATCCAGTCGTTTTTGAGAAAATACATTTTGAAAATCATAAATATTCAGGAAATACACTGCGAAACCTCTCTTTTATTACGTCACGATGACGCCGAGAACACAATTTCCGTACACTGTTGCCTTTTTTTCTTAAAAATTTAGATTAAAAAAACCATTGCATAGATGGATAGCATATCCTTTGATTTATCTTTGTTTTATTATAGATCCGTTTAAAAAAAAAACCTTAAATCCGCTGCGACTCCCACCAATTACACCATCTTAGAGTGCGCGCATATTTCAGAACTGATTTTCAATTATTTGAAATGTGATTTTATGACGTTAATGATAATTTATAGCTTTAACAATAATTTTAACGACAAACATGGGCTAACCTAACGCTAACGGGACATATCCACCTAACAGTATAAATTTCGTTAAAAATATCTTTGTTTTAATATAGACTCGGAATTTTGTTGGCGCGCTACAGCGCGCTTTCTTTACAGCAAACCTAACCATTCTTAACCTAACCTAAACAGCATTTTTATCAATTATATAAAGGTCATCTGCCTGAACGGGGATTAATAATAATGCAAGACTTACATTATATCTACTCTTGAAATCCGGCAATAGTGCTTTTACTTAACATATGAAATGCCATCTTCTGACAGAAAAAAACCATAAGTTTTTTAGGTTATTATGCATATTTTTTAGAAGCATTTTCATTTTTATTTTCTTGAATTTAATATAAAAATATGTTTTTTTTTTTGGTAAACTATGGTGTAATCACAAGATAAATTAATTTTGAGAGTGCTATTTATAGATAATACCTCAAGATTATTGATAAAAACGTAAATATTATGGCTACGTATAGTGCTATGAAACTGCAACTAAGAATTGCAAATAATATTTATATAGCATTTGCAATTTACATCACTATATTTTATAAATCAATATAAGTCTATTGTATATAGGGTTACCAGATGCCCTCTCGTCACGGTACATGTCTTTGCAATTTAACCGAATTAGCCCTTTTTTGTATGTACCAATTATAATTTTAAAAATCTTATATTTCTACATCAGAGACAACAGTTTATTAGGGATATTCACTATACAAAAGAAAATACTTTTTTATATTAGTTGCTGTTGAGGTGATAGTTGTTACAAAAAGTAGCCTTTTTTGGTTTTTTTTTATTTGTTAGGCTAAATAAACAACTCGGTCAGACATTCGTTTCTCCTTTTTTGCCGAGGGAAATCTGGTAACTTTAATTTCGTAACTTAATTACTTCTAAATATGTGTTTTCAAAACGAAAACTTCCACAAACAGCGCTTTTAAAAACATTATTTTCTTAAAAACTTGCTTACCTAAATGCACAATAACTAATTGGGACTCAAACTTCATATATAAATACCCAACACTGGTATTTTAAAACTGAAAATATTTAAACACAAACTACTTACAAATCCAAAACAAATATGCAGAATCGCCGACCGCCGTTTATGCACATATAAAAAAGAAAAATTGAGCCCATTAATGGCAGATGGGCGGAGCTTATACTCTATTATCGTCACTGTCCACGGTTATTAGATTAAGAATTCATTAATCTAATATCGTTACTTTTTGATATCAGAGATTTAAAACCGTGATGTGATAACGACTTCCAAATACTGGGTTGGGGTGACTCTTGGTAATAAAATACGAAACTTCATAAAGTAATATAACAGACAATTAATACTAACATAAAAATAAAAAAAAAACAAAAATATTTTTGACAAAAAAATTAAACTTCTACTACTGATATAACAAATTAGTATTAATAAACAAACACCTTAACAACTTGTTAGAGTAAGGTTGGGGTATATGAATTTATTAGTAACAGACCGCCATTGAAACCCCTAATCTCGTTACCGCTAGTTTTTCACTTCACTATTTAGAATGATACTTCAAATCAAAAACTGCTATTAATATCCCAATAATTCACGGAATAATATAAAAATAAAACCATCCATATCATACGGCAAGATATCGCCTGCAGCTCGTGCAACTCTTATGAAGGTGTTCGAATTTAAACTTTAATCAGCAATTGAAATTACGGCCAACGATAAGGCTCGATATCGCCTGCAGCTCGTGTAAATCTTATGGTGGTATAGGATTTTGGGCTTTAGCGTGCATTTACGGAAAATAGCTGTAGTTGGTAGCAGACGTGTTTCGTGATTTTAATATATCAATGATAAAATACTCATAGCGGCCATTACGCTAATTTTCTATGTTACCTATGTCGAACTGGGCATACGAACAGGATAGAATTCAGGAACAACTAGGCCTCACACGTCCCCAGCGTCTGCTCCCTTTCTAGCGGGGTCGTTAGTTTCCACAGGTGGAACCACTTATGTTAAAAACACAGAGGTCTGCCTTCCTCGAGGCGGTTCAAAAAACAGTGACTTATACTATCTACACAAAAGTAAGGTGAGGACTTCTTTTTTTTTATTTAGTTCCCAGTTAGGTTGTTGTCACTTGCTCCCCCCCTCGATATTCCCTCTTCAGTGAATCCCTGATGATACGAAGATCCATTTGGTAACCGTTCGAGAGCCCCAAGTGTGCTCTAAAAACAAATTTCAAAACTGTATCTAAAAGCGGTTCTGAGATATAGCGACCGAAACGTAAAAATTTATCAAAAAGTGCAGTTTAACACTACGACGAACAAGAGTTTATAATAATGAAACTTCTGTTGAACAAAGAAAAGAACTGTGGCAATGTCGGTATATGGCGGAGTGTTTACCAAATCGTTTGCGATAGAAAATTTTATCTTTATCAAAATCTCCTACTGGCTATTTCATTTTCCAACAAGATCATCAGGAACACAGTATAGGTTGCGGAAATGTCATCAGTAACGGGAGATAATAGACGGTCGTATATTGTTTATAAACAAAAAGTTTGTCTGCCTTGTGACAAGTGACGCCAGATGAATGAAACTAAAAATCCCTAGATGAGAGCAAAAAACCCACAATTTTCCTAAATTTTATGGCATTAATTTATTTGAACTTCACTTTCACTTTACATGTTTTTTTTATTCTCATTTCTATAAAAGCTGGGTCTGGCCTGGTAGGACATTTTAATTTGACAATTTAGTATTGGCAGTGAGTCAGTTTTATTTTTTTTTACTATTATCAAAATCGATAATTATACTTCACTGTTTTGTATCACAATAAACAAAATAAAAGTTTTTAACTAGAGAAATAACAAAGTAATGGGAACTTAAAAGTATCTATGATCTGGATAAATCTAATAGCACTAAAAGAATAATTTACAATTAATTGAAATATTAAAAACCAAGGGAAATATTTAGTACCTACCTCCTACCATATTTTATAATTTAGACCAACTGGGATGAATTTATTACAAACTATTAGAAGCGTTGATGTTTCATCTTTGTGCAACATCAGGCATACCTAACAAATGTCAGGAAGTTAAAAAACTCATTATCTAAAAGGAATCATTTCTGCATATCATCTACAGCTGTATTTTTTTGACAAAACCACCACCTAATGCAGTTTTTTAGAGGGAGGTAGGGAAAACCAGATCATACATAAAAACCTCCGCAGTCCGCAACCGATTTAAATCTTCCTTTTTACCATGTCGACATTTTGACAGTTTTTTTTATCATGACGTTAACAGCTATCGAAGGCAGCATTAATTTTCAATCCAGGGCGTTCCGTTCAGTTCAAATACCGAAATCGGGCGCAATTTTTTATTTTTATATTCTTGATTTAAAAAAATGGTCTAATAAATGTCTAAATAGAAAAAACTGTATGCGAAGAACAAAATAAAAACATCCCTAATGTTTTAAAAGTTTCCCTTTTTCACCTAGATGGTTAAGAAAGTCCTAGAACTAAGGAAAAAATCCCTAATCTGGCATCACCGCTTGTCATGAATTTAAAGTTTTAGCGTAGCTGTCATTAGCGGCATATATTCCAGGATTTGAGGATTTTTTTTGTTTGTTTTGGTTGTCCTTCCAGCAAGTTACATAGAACAAGAATTTGCCCAAAAGTCTTCTAATGGCATTAATGACAGTTATTTTATTATGCAAATATTTGAAAAGACACTGTTGCTATAAACTTTGATAATTCATATTTAAATCTTAAAGTGGCAAAAAATATATATCTTTCACAAAAATATGGCAACACTGTCTGTTTATTTATGTTTGAATGTCAAACAAAGCGTTCTACGGTCCTGCGTCAAAAAAGTTTCTTTGTGTGTCTTGAGAATATAGTCAGTTAAAATTTTGGGGAAAGTTTTGTTTTGATGTATTTGTAAACGAGTTCTTAATGTTTACGTAGTGAGAATGATGTGCGCGATGGAACATTCTGAACACTAGCCCCTTGAGAATAGTTTTCTTACTTGTACTGAAAGTAGTACACAAACAGTCTCGCCCGATTTTTTAAGTTTATCCTTGCTCTGAAATTTTCGAGGCGATTTCCGGGCTAGTCTCAAAAGACCTATTTTGTTTGCTGCTAGCATTTTCTTGTTATTTTTCCACAGTTATTGTAATGTGCCCAAACTTCCTCCTGGGAAAGAGTTCTGTCAGAAGATCACTGGTTCTCCAAAACAACTTGATCCACTCAAAAAGAAAAGGAATCTTCATACATCCGACAGCTATGTTTAAGAACTTTTTAATAAATAGTCTTTGCAGAAGTCAGTGTAGAATATAAATTGACGGCTGAAGTTTTAATATTAAATATTGGGTCTTAATCAAAGATTTAACAGCGTGTAATATTTTCTTGTTTATTATCAGTGAATCGGTACTAATCAAACAATATGAAGCTTTTAGAAAGTACTACATTTGAAGCTATAAACAATGCTCTTCAAATACAGAATGGTGATAGTCGGATTCTTGGCAGAATTGAGAGCTATTCCTGTAAGATGGCTGGATCTGATAAAGCTCTCTACAAAAGGTAATTTGACATCCTGCCTATCTAACAAAAGCAAGTAGGTAGGTAATTATTTTTAGGTCATGTCTATTGCCATGCTAATCTAGCTCCCTTTGTTATTATAATATTGTGTGGCTGGCATTTTTATAAACATATCATCAAGCAATTCAATAAAGTACATACTAAGAAATACATCCATACAGACATAATAAATCTAACAGATACTAGACTCTAAACCTAAATAGTGATCTTTTACATTATAAACCCAGAAATTGTACACTTTTTGATATTTTTGAAAGAATTATCATAAATTAGACATTTTTAAACATTACTAACCTTAGAAGAGTCAATTTTTTCAATCAAAAATCACTAAAACACTGGTTTAGTTCTTCTACTTCAAGTTCAATTTTTACTATCGTTTGTGGAAGTTTTACGCTTTATGCTGTTACTAATAAGTAAAATATGTAGTTCTAACTAATCTATTGATTATGAATGTTATTTTTTGTAAAAGTTACAGAAAACAAACTTTCTGGGAACTATAGAACAATAATGAAGAAAGTTAACTCATTCATAATAATAATATAATAATAATAATAATATCTTTATTTCCAACAAAATCATTTTTTACAATGACAAAGAAACGTCAACAAAAAAGTGGATTACGACTTGCATACCAATGTATATAAATTATTTTAATATTAGACACAAAAATTTACAAACAGATTAAAAATTTTTTAAAAAATTACAAATGGCACTAAGATCTATACTTATCTTAAACTTAAAATATTGTAAATAAAATAAAATAGATACAATAAAAAAAAATTTTGGTAATGGTAAATTTACGTATAGCAGGTTATGTTACAGTTGTTGTTGTTGTTATGAGCCGCTGAATTTGATCGAATTTTGATGTTACATTAGTGATTATTTAAAAAATACCTATCCCGGTGAGTTTGCCGTTTTCTGGTCTCCTAATAGAAATAAAAACACTATGTGATCTATCGATTTATTTATGTAATTACCGCTTTTTGATTTTGCCTTTTTTTACTGCCAAAAACCAAACCTGTCATCAGTTCCAGTACGTCATCCGAAAGTGAGGTTACTTTATCAAATCTTCTTTGGACGTTTCTTGGCACAGTTGCGCAAGGATCATACTTTACTTTGTCGACTGGACTTTTTTCAGCACTAAAAATCATCAACCAGTATGTCTCAATTATGCTTCAAATGTAATAAGGATATAGATGATTGCGAAAAATCGGTACCATGTGACGGATGCAGACAGAGACATCATTACGGCTGCACTGACTTGACAACCTCCGAGCTGAGAGTAATTGAGCTTAAAACAAAATGAAGCTTAAAATACTTTTGTGAAGCCTGCCAGGAGGGTCTACGGCTAATACCTATTCTTCAGAAGCGCATTGAAACTCTAGAACAATGACTAGAGTCACTAGAGCTCAAAGTGGCTAATAACTCAGCTACCGTTGCCAATAGACAGTCTGACTCCTCCTCAGAGCTAGCAGAACTGAACAATTTAAATAAGGCTAGTGGTAATTCAAATAAGGCTAGCGATAATCTGGTTTCTGAGGTAATGGAAAGACAGAAGCGGATGATGAACACAATGATTTTTAATTACAGTATTCCTGAAGGAGAGCATGATGCTACACATATTGCTGCTTTATTAAGTGATGTATGTAATCAACCAATAACTGTAGCAAATATTACTAGAATGGGAAAACCAAACCGTAACGGGCATAAGGCGATGAAAATTTCTCTTAATGATGCCCAAGATAGCATTAAGATTTTGAAAACCAAAAACAAACAAATTCTACGTGAACGTCGGATTTTCATCGAAGCAGACCTGACCCCACTACAACTGGAGGAGCTTAATGAAATTAAGAAAGAGTTGATGGAAAGGAAAGCAAACGGAGAAGCTGATCTAGTTATCAGATACTCTAATGGCCGTCCCAGTATCGTGACAAAAAACTAATGGACCATGACCCACCTGTTTCAACGAATAGCTTGCAGCGTTATTACCAAAATACGCGAGGTTTGAATACAAAAACGTGCACCTTCTATAACGCTGTTGCAGCGAGCGGCGATATGGACGTCATAGCCATCTCGGAGACCTGGCTGAAACCCGAAGTTCTTAGCACCGAATTGTTCCCACCTGGTTACATGGTATATTGCTCTGATAGGAAGTATAACATTGTGGATGCAACAAGGGGCGGAGGAGTATTATTGGGTGTTAAAGATGAACTCGCATCTGTGGAGTTAAATATGTCTGACGTCAATAGCGTCGTTCCATCGATTGACATTGTAGGATGTAAGTGTAGAGTTAACTATTTTACGTTTTATATTATTCTTATGTATATTCCACCATCTGTTAATACTAATGAGCTAGAGATATTTTTGGAACGTTTGCTGATTCTAAACTTTTTATATGATAGCAAGTTTATACTGTTGGATGACTTTAATATACCCTCTTACGTTAACCGTGATTCGCATGATCCCAAGCATGTCCTGGTCAAAGAGTTAGCAAATCTGCTCGATGTCGTTCAATATAACAGTGTCTTGAATTCCAGTGACCGACTTTTTGACCTTGTATTCTCAAATTTGACTTGTTCTGTTGAACACTATACTGATGTGTCATTTGTTGATGAGGACCCGTACCACCCTGCCCTTTTAATTGAATTTACAAAATCATGCCCTCATGTCGAGAATTTCCCTGTTAATGATAATCTACGTGAGGAATTTAATTTCAGGAAAGCTAATTTTCCACTTATGTATCGTCTTTTGTTTGACGCTGATGGGACACTAGTCTATAATACTGACAATGTGAATGAAGCATGTGATGCCTTGTACAGTGTACTGAATAGCATTTTCTTAGAATGCGTTCCTACCAAAGTTAGTCGGCGAAGGCGTTTTCCACCTTGGTTTTCGAAGGACATCATCAGAAGTATCTTCAAAAAGGAGAAAGCCTATAGGGACTACTGACTATATAAAAGTGCCTTTTATTATCAACGTTTTAACAACTTAAGAAAACAAATTAAACTACAAATCAATCTCGCATACCGACAATATATCTCCACTGCTGAGACAAATATCACCAGTGATCCGACCAACTTTTGGTCTTTCGTGCGAAATAGGAAAGAACACTCCAGAATCCCGGGTGTGGTGAGGAGCACTGAAGCAGAATATACCACTTCCCAGGAGATTGTTGACGCGTTCGCAAATTATTTCCATAGTGCCTACAAGATATCAATCCGGTTTGATGGAATCCAAAACAGTTTATCAAATGCTGAGATTATTGACGTCCCCTATATTACTTCTGATGACATCGTAAGAACAGCAAAGAAACTTAAGGACAAACTAACATCCGGTTCTGATGGCATACCAAGCTTTCTGGTTAGAGACTCCATTGGTGTCTTAGCTGACCCTTTAAGTCATATATTTAACATGATGCTTTCAACTGGCTCCTTTCCGGATATGTGGAAAGTAGCTAGAGTGACCCCAATACTAAAAAAGGGAGACTCCAGCGTTCTGCAAAATTATAGGCCTATATCGCTCCTTTGTAATTTCTCCAAGATATTTGAGATTCTGGTTCGGTGTGATTTCCCCTCGCGTCAAAAATATGCTCTCAACTGCCCAACATGGGTTTGTGAACTCCAGATCGTGCATAACTAATCTAGCCTCAGCTGGCTTGTCAGGTCGTTGACGCTCGCGGTCAGCTTGATGTCATATATACTGATTTTCAGAAGGCCTTCGATCAGATTGACCACTTCATTCTACTGTCAAAGCTTGACCACCTGGGGATGTCGGATCGACTCCTGTCTTTGTTCAGGTCTTATTTGATTGGTCGTGTGCAGTATGTACAATATGAGGGAGTCAAATCACGTTCATACAGTCCAACCTCGGGAGTACCTCAAGGGTCTAACCTTGGGCCTTTGTTGTTTCTAATCTTTATCGATGACCTTATCAACACAATACAGGGTCCTAAGCTGGTATATGCTGACGATATGAAAGTATTTCGCACGATTGACCTTATTGAAGACTGGGAGGATCTTCAGAATGATCCCACAATACTGAGTGACTGGTGCAACAGAAACCGGCTAAAACTCAATGCGGCTAAGTGCAACGTAATGTTCAAAAGTATTTATTGTCTAACAGGAACAATCCCAATACAAAGACAATTATAGATTAAATTAGCACATAATAGAAACTATTTAAGTATGTAATGCAAGATAAAATTTAAATTTTATACACATAAATAATTTATAAGATTCAAGTTGATGGTACACATATTTACACTAAGAAAGAAATGACAATTAATATATACCAAAATAGAATTAGAGTGCATTGACACTCGAGAGTATGCTTTTCTTAAAACTACTTAGACTTAAGTTAAACATATCAGTTTCATTAACTAAAGTTATTGAATTAAAGTACAAACAGGCTCTATACAGAGGCGCCTTTTTTGCAAGGTTAGTACGACCTAAGGGTTGATAAAATATTTGGTGTCTACGAGTGTTAGTTTGAGGTACCAAGAAGCAAAGCTGAGACAACAGTTCAGAGGAATCAATCATGTTACATAATTTATAAAGGAATTGCAGACTTGCACAAATAGTGGTATTCCTAAGAGATAAAAATTGGAACCGATGAAGAAGTAGATCATGATCAAAACCTCTTTCAGGATAGACACCATCAATCAATCAATCAATCAATATTTATTTGTGATGGATATACATAGTATTTTCACAAGTCAAATTTTCTAGGAGAAAAGAAATAAATGTCACAATAATTTTTATAAATACATTACAGGTCACTGATAAAAAATACAAATATAACTAACAAGTAATTCTAACTATATACAAGGACCAAACAATTTACATTCATAAGTAGTGGAGAATTCCGATGTACTCCTCATCAAAAATCCCAAGGACTTCAGAGCCGATCGGACAGTCTTATCTATATGCAGACTGAAAGAAAGTCGCTTGTCAACTGTAACGCCCAAGTCACAAACCGAATCACAATCGGGAAGCAATGCGTTACCAAGAGTGTAGTTATGGTGGAACTCATGATGAATTATAGAGATCGTCATTTTCTTACATTTTTGGATATTTAGGGGAAGATTGTTTAATATGCACCAACTATGAACCCTATCAAGGTCCTGCTGAATTACCATGCAGTCATCCTGATTACAGACAGTATGAAAGAGCTTCATGTCATCGGCAAAAAGTAGACAGCCGCCGGCAAGATCCTCAGTGATGTCATTAATAAAAATGGAAAATATAAAAGGAGCCAGATTACTGCCCTGAGGGGCACCACTTGTGGCGATATATTCATTTGATTTGAAGCCATTGTAGTCTACAAACAGGATCCTATTTGCCAGATAGGAGATAAAAAAATTGACCAGATTTTCATGAAACCCCATTTTGAGCAGTTTTTGTGCTATGAGACCGTGATCCAACTTATCAAAAGCCTTCGAAAAATCCGTATATATGACGTCTAGCTGTTGTCTTTGATTAATGGTTTGGTAGGCTGTTTGAAGAAATGACGTCAAGTTCGTGACAGTTGATCTCGAATGGAAAAAGCCATGCTGGTTTGGGGAGATAAGATATTTGACTTGATAGAAGAGTTTTTCATAGATACAGACTTCAAAGGCTTTAGAAAAGTTGGATAAGATGGAAATAGGACGGTAGTTCTCAACACATCCCCGATCACCTGTTTTGAGTACTGGACAAATTTTGGCATATTTCCAACGATCAGGGAAAATGCTGGTGCGGATTGATAAGTTAAATAAAATAGACAATGGTGTAACCAGAACTGAGGCACAGTCACGTAAAATAAATGATGGAACTTTATCGGGCCCTGAAGTTTCTTTGTTTTTTAGTTTTTTTAAACCAGATAGGATGTCGTTGTTACTGAGGGTAAGTAATGTTATATTTTGGGACCCTGCATCAGCGTGAGAATTTCCAGAAAATATAGAGGAGTCGGTGTAAACACTTTTAAAGTAATGGGCAAATGCGTTTACTATGCCGTTTGGAGATTCAAAGATAGAACCATTGTAGGTGACAGATCCTGGGATACGGGATCTGTTGCGTCTTTGTCGAATAAAGTTCCAGAACTTTTTTGGGTCGCGTCCAATAGAATTTTCACTGGTACTAATGAAGACTCTATATGCCATATCAATCTTTACTTTTATTGAAGTTCTTATCCTTTTAAAAGCAGAATAATCACTCAAACAGTTTGTACTCTTCCATCTTTTATGCAGCCTTGTCTTAGATTTAATATCATTAATTATATCCCTTGTATACCAAGGCGGGTAAGAATAATTATATTTATGGGGAGCAAACAAAGGGACTGATTGGTCAAGAATGGAATAAATTCTATTAGAGAAGAGGTCTACCGCGTTATTAATATCTGAAACTCCATTAAGAAAATCCCAGTCGGTTTCCCAAACTGGTAGAGTAGTGGAAGGTTGGCTTTGCGGAAGTTGTAGTCTCTATTAGGGGAATCGTTTGGAAAGTCGACACAATTATCCTCCACGATACAGTTAGATACAATATTTAGCGTAGGATGGTAACAATCCTCTGGTACAAGCGATATGTCATTTTTTACAACGGTGCAAAGAAAGTTTGAAAGAATCAGATCAAATATGCCATTGTAATAGTTTGTGACATTATTGAATTGAGTTAAATCAAGATATGAAAGTCTTTTAATAAACTTAACTTTTGGTTCTGACCATGATCTGCTTGGCAATATTGAATGTTAAAATCTCCTAGTAATAAAATCTTATTGTTTTGAATAAAGTCTAGAGTAGATAAATAATCAAATAATGTTTGGTAAACATCTAGAGAAGAATTGGGTTGAATGTAAATTACAAAAATGTATACATTGGCTGAATTCATAACCAGCCTACAACCCAGAACATCGACCTCGGGAATGAGTTCTTCCAGCTGAGTTAGGTTAACTTTAGTTGAGAGAATATCCTGTCGAATCCCCAGAAGTGTACCGCCACCTTTAGATACATTCATGGCTATCCTTGCGATAGACTTGGTAGTTGTTGTTGAACAATTTACAGTCATGCACTCCGTCCTGGATCCAGGTCTCGGTTACCGCAACCAGATGATACTCAGCCTCAGATACAGCTTTGAAGAACTCGTGGGATTTGGTGTTCAAGCCTCGAACATTCTGGTACAGAATGGAAATGTCCCGCTGACCTTTAGTGGATATGATCTTGGGTAAGCCGTTGCTGTACACCATCTTTATATCTGATTCTCCAGCTTGTAATCGCTCATTCAGTTTGTTTTTGACCTTGCGGTGAAGCTGCAACTGCTGAAAAGTTTTGTCGTCACTAACTGACAAGTGGTTCAAGTTGGGGTTTGATTTAAGTTTTTTGGAATTCCTTTTAATAGCAATGGCTGATTCGGCTGAATTGCATATTACCCTGACTGGCCTACGTTTGTCATCGGTTCGTTTACCCAGACGAATGACATCGATACTGCCTTCAGCTATATTAATGTCAGGCGCACAACATTCGATAACCTCTAAAGCTGTTGTCTTGGTCAGATGTAAATCTGTTTCAGGGCAATTAAAGATCATAAACTTCTTTTTTCTGTTTCCTCTATCATTATATTCTCTAAAATACTCTTCAAAGTTAGTGTTACTTGCAGCAGAGTTTACACTTGTCACGGCTGCATTTTTATTTCCAAGATCATTTTCAAGTAAAGTAACAGTTTTTGATAGGAGATTGTTGTTGCTCTTTAACAGCTCATTCTTTTCCTCAACTTCGACTAATTTAATTTTGATAAATTTGATTCTTTACATTCAGGACGTCACAAGATACTAATCAGTTTCAATAGAAAGAACAGCCCAATTGCTTTTAATTATGCATTGGATGGTTTTACTTTAAATAGGGTTCATTCCATTGTCGATCTTGGAGTGGTTTTTGATGGAAGACTATCATTCATTCCACACATAGATAGATAGATAGATAGATAGGTAGATAGATATATATTTCGTGTCATTACAATAGGAAATGTTTACATTCGTCAGTGAGTAAAAGTACAATATAAAAATACTAAAAGGAAAAACAACATGTAGTTTTTTCTTATGTATATAGATATTGACACATTGTATTTTAAAATATAATAAAACAATTACACAATAACTACCTAAAATTAAAGCACATTAAAATAATACATAAATATAAACGTTACTGAGAACTTACACTTTAAAACTTAATACATTTACTTTTAAAACATAAGGCTAAAATCACAACATAGAAATTCCTGGATGCTATAAAAAACATTTTTTTTCAAAAAAACTCTAATGGAATTTTGGTGGAGGCAGAACTCTGATCCTCAATGGGATCTTGTTAAACAATTTGATAGCCAAATGTTCGGGTCTGCTCTGACACTTACCCAGTCTGCAATAAGCAGCACGGAGATCGTTTCTCCCACGCGTTGGATATTCGTGTATATCTTTTTGGGCTTTAAAGTTATTTATATTCGTCCTGACATAAGAAACGCTCTGTAAAATGAAAACTGATGGAAAAGTAAGAGTACCAAGTTGGAGAAAGGCATCCCTACAGTCCTCCCTAAATTCCAACCCCGCTAATACTCTAACTGCTCTCCTTTGAATCCCGAATACTCCGTCTGCCGACGCCGCCCCGCCCCACACCAATACACCATACGACATCCGAGAATGGAAAAGGGCATAGTAAGCAGACAAGAGCACACAACAAGAAACACTGTTTTTTAAGTTTCGTAGCAAGAATACATAACTTCTCAGTCCCTTACAGACGCTTTCCACATGGACATCCCATTTTAATTTAGGATCAAGGTGGACTCCCAGAAATTTAACCGAACCCACATTTTCCCCACCTTGCAGATCCCTCAAGGTAAAAAACATTGTTTGGGTTTTCCCAGTGTTCAACAAGAGCTCATTACTAGCAAACCAAGCTTTTGCTCTCAATTCTGCCTCCCTCGCCCTATCACATATATCTACTAGGTTGGCACCCCTCAGTGAGAGCGAGGTATCATCAGCAAAGAGAGTGTACCGCATATCAGCCTCGCTAAGGGGCAAATCATTGATGTAAATCAAGAATAACACTGGCCCCAATATAGATCCTTGGGGGACGCCTACGTCAATTACTCTCTCCTCTGAGGACACACCGCTCACCGTGACAATTTGTCATCTGTTCCCTAAATATGATTTTAGCATTTCAATGCTATTTGGGTTAAAATTATAGTACAATAATTTTTTTAAGAGGATACTATGAGAGACGCAATCGAAAGCCTTACTGAAGTCAAAGAATTGAACGAGATTATATTCTAGATCTTCAAAGGAGTCCATAATTTTGGAGAGCAAATCTAGTATAGCTAAGACAGTGCTTCTGTCTTCCCGAAAACCGAATTGACTATTGCAAAAAAGTTTGTTGTTTTCAAAGTGTCTTTTCAATTTGATAGCCATTCAATTTTCTATAATCTTTGATAAAATTGGGAGAAGTGAGATGGGTCGATAATTTGAAACATTATCTTCTTCTCCCCCTTTATAAATTGGTATTACGATAGCTCTCTTCAGCACTGCAGGAAATATCTTATTTTTAAAGCACAAGTTTATTAATTTTGTCAGAGGTTCCACAATTAAGTGTTTTATTGATTTAATTATTTTAGTTGAAAAGTCATAAATATCAGCACTATTTTTATTTTTAAGAGAAGTAATAATGTCCCTAACCTCATTGAAGGAGACCTCGGTAAAAGAAAATTCAACAGCAGGAAAGTTCAAACACTCTAGGTGTTCTAGTGGATTTAGGTCATTTTTTTGAATTTGTTTTTTTAGATCGTGAGCAATATTGCTGAAAAAATTATTAAAAACTTCAGGATCTATATTTACATTCTTATTAGGGTTTTTGTTCTTACCTCTATTAGTATTAATGATATCCCACATACATCTAGTTGGGTTTGTTGCTGTTCGAATCATATTATCATTAGTTACCCGTTTTTGATGTAAGATTTCTTCCTTGTACATCTTTTTAAATGATTTGAGTTCCTCCTGATTGCCCAGTGTGTGCTGACACACTTCCCTCAAAAAGTGAAGTCTGTCCCTCATCTGGCGCAGTGGTTCGGTAAACCACTCCATCATACCCGGTCTGTCAGGCCTAACTTGCAGGGTGCGCTCCGGGAAAGACTGTTGGTATGCTCCCTCCAAAAGTTCCATAAAGAAAGTAAATTTTTGATCAGGGTTTAAACAATTGTTATTTATAAAATCCCAATTAAAATTTTGAACTATATTAAAAAATATGTTTAGGCCATTTTGTGTAATTGGTCGAAATATTTGTTGCTTGGTTTGAAGAGATTCAATCTCTGTGACCTGATAAGAAACAATCTGGGCACTATGGTCAGACAGATCAACATTCAGTGTTTCAACCTGGGTCTCATTAGGCATTGTGTTTACGAACACGTTATCAAGGCAACCTGATCCTCGAGTAGGTTCTTTGATCCTTCTTTCAAGACCATAAGTAGCTAAAAGATCACAAAGAATACTAGCCTCTCTGTGATTGGTGATAAATTGCACATTAAAGTCACCTACCAATATAATATCTTTGTCACGATTTACTTGTTGTATAGTAGACTCAATTGCATCCAAGAAGGTGTCAAAGCTGCCCGCTGGCGACCTGTAAACGACCATTACAACAACATTAATAGGCTTGATTAGTATACATATAAGCTCTACACATTTTTCTATGTTTATTTTTAGCAAGGTACATGTTTTAAATTTACATTTTTTATTTATGAGAATCAGCGTACCCCCACCCTTAAACTTATTCCTAGCAGTGAAATCACACACTAAATAATCTGTGACATTAAAAGTCATAAGTTCGTCCACAGTTAGCCAGTGCTCTGTTACCGCCACCAATGTGAAAGGGTGATCCAGCAGAAAAGCTTCTAATTCATGGATTTTATTTCTAACTGATCGGACATTGTAATGCATCAGTCTAAGATGTTTTTTTTCTGTTTGAGATTTCTCCTTTAAGGAACTAGCTTTTTCAGGTTTAAAAAACTATTTATAACAATACCTCTTGGCCAAAAGGTTGCATCCATCACCAGTTCTCTCTGTTCTTGAGGGACCCCAAGTTTAAACGAGCTGTAGAACCTTTTCTTCTTTGTTTTCAGTTTCTCACATACACTTTCAGGAACTCCATTATTTTTTACATAACTGACTATATTGTCTACTGTGGTTTCAGCAACAAAACCAGACACGAAAAGCCAAGCATATATTTTCTCGGCCTTCAGTTCACTTGAGTTTTCCTTACAACCTTTTATAGGTGCAGGTCGGCTGCGGGAATCTCGGTTTCCAAAGCGTTTTTTACGTTGAACTGTTGTCCAATTTCCGTGAACCGAAACATTTTTATCTTTATCTTCAGTATTCTTCTGCACCATATCTTCGAAAACATCGTCGGCAATGCTTGTTTTGTTTATATCGGTTCCGTTTGAGGTTAAGAAACCAGTCGTGGAAGTCGATCTTGTCGGTCTTAAAGAGTCGATATTTCGCCCATCTCTACGGATTTCTGTAATTTCCGGCTTTTGACTTCCGCCATCTAGGGTTGGTTTTTGAAGTTCTTTCTGAACCTGCGCCTTTGGTGTTTGCTTGGAAATCTGCCGAGGATTGGAATCATTGGAATTTGGTTTGTGAATTCTTGGCGTATTTTGAATAACATATTTTTTGCTGGTCATTTCTTCCACTAACCTTTTTAATAACGATATTTCTTCTTCCCTGTTTAACGTTTTCGCCGCCATTTGTGCCTGTGACGACTCGGTTTTATGAACACAGATCGCATTTAATTTGTTTGCTGCTTGTACTAAACATGATGGATGAAAAACCTCACTGCATCTACTACATTTTACACACTCTACTACATTTTTCTTGCAATGAAAACATGTACTTTTTACTTCTTTATTTTTTCGCTCATGAACGCCAACCGCATCACTCGGCGCCATCTTGACTTGTTAATCACATCTGCCTCTAGGTCATTAGGTTTTATCATCAGAAATAGCAAGCATTTTACCAATTTATCAACCTTTAAACTTTTATACTACAGTTTTGTAAGATCCAAGCTCGATTATGCTTCCATTGTGTGGAACCCAATATATAATTGTCACGTCACTGGCCTTGAGTCCATACAGAGGCGCTTCTTGAAATACGTCTCATTTAAAGTTAGCAGTGTCTACCCCCCAAGAGGCTGCGATCACACTACTCTTCTTACCCAATTTAATGTTCCATCACTTTTAATGAGAAGACGGATTCAGTCAGTTAAATTCCTCTATGAACTTCTGCATGGTCATATTGATTGTCCATCACTCCTTGAGAGCATTAATTTTTGGGTACCTCGACTGGAAGCCAGACATACCACAGTGTTTTATCTCCCTTCCGGCAATTCCAATCTCATAAAGCAATGTCCTCTGCACTTCATGTGCAGTGAATTTAACCGAGTAAGCAGGGTCTGCGATATTATTGCCACCCCTCTCAAAAGCATTGTAAGCATTATGGAAACCATAATTATTTAATTTTTATATAATTTTCCTTTTTTCTAATTATTTATTTTTCTTTCTGTGATTGTTTATGATATATCCTATTTAGTTTTATGTTAAACTTAGACTTAGTGTTTTGCAAATCATGTATTTAGATTTTCCTATAAGTGGGTCTTGTAACCTGTTGGAAATAAATGCTTTATTATTATTATTATTATTATTATTATTATTATTAAAATTCAAATTTAAATGAATAAAAGCACTTACTCTGCAAGTATTTTATCACAGCCTTGCGGAACATATTAGTACTTGCAGTACTTGATATATTGTTTGGTAGTGACTTAAAAGCTTTTATAGCCTGATAGTAAGGGCCCCTTTCGAAAAAGATTGAGTTGTGTGAGGGTACACTAAGACCATGTCTGTTTCTAGTTACAACCGTCATCGATTCAGAATAAAAATCTATGTTGGTATAGAATAGATGAGGATTTTTTTTTACAAACATTACCAGTGCCAAGAAATATAGTGATGGTACTGTTAAAATACCCAGACTACTAAAATGAGGTTTACAAGATGTTTGAGGATGCAATCTGAGAATACATCTGATGATATGCTTTTGTGTTTTAAATATATTATTAGCATATTTTGAGGAACCCCAAAATACAATACCATAGCTTATGATGGATTGCACGCAGGCGAAATAGAAAATGCGAATACTCTCTATGAAGAGTGAATTTCTAATTCTGCGTATTAAAGCGCAAAAGCTATTCAACCTAGATTGAAGAGCCTGGGTATGAACCTCCCAACTCAAAGTCGGATCAATGATGACCCCCAGAAACTTGATGCTGTTAAGTTCAGGGATAGATTTACCGTTCAGTTTAACATATAAAGAGTAGCTTTTTAATGATGTTTTTTCAAATGTTAGTAGACCAGTCTTGTCGGCGTTTAAAGTTAGGCAATTACTCTGGCACCATCTCTGCATTTGCTCTGCTGCACTCGAACATCCCCCAGACAACTCCGCCACGGAACCATATCCCAGTATTACGGATGAGTCATCTGCATACTGACACACCAGTCCCGAGGGAAATCCATCCTTGAGGCTGTTCGCATACAGCAAAAACAAAATGGGACCCAATATTGAGCCTTGAGGGACACCTTGCCTCATTTCAATAGCCTTTGAGAAATATTGCTTGCCATCCTCAGTGACACAGACACACTGTTGTCTTTCTGCGAGATATCAAAATCAAATCAAATCAAAATGTACTTTATTGTCAAGAATATAAATGATTCTATTGACAAAGCATGTTAATTCTAGCAAATAAAATCTAAAATAACAATAAAGAAAGAGAAAAAAAAAAACAAATAAAATAACACCAACCCAGCATGAGTTAGAACCCATGTTGAAATAAACAAATCATTGCATTCATGGGTGTCAAAAAATTATAAAAATACAAAAAATTTAAAAAAACAGTCAAGGTAAACACACAATAAATAAAAACATAAAAAGACACATTAAAACATCTACATAGGTTCAATATATGAAAGTTAATAAGTTATATAATTAAAATTAGACATTTAAATAATGTAGGAAAATCAGCAGTCAAACCAACCCAAACAAAAAAAAAAACAATTGACATCTTTTAAATTAGCCTATCTGCATAAAACTCACCCAGGTTATAATAGACTTTTTTTAGAAGTACGTTCTTTAAGGTTCTTCTGAAAATCCTAAGTGAGCCGGCATTTCTAATGTGAATTGGCAGATGGTTGAATATTTTTTTACCCTCGTAGATAAAAGACCTTTTTGTAAATTCCCTAGTTGGTATAGGAAGAGGAAGATGAGAGGCTTGTCTAGTATCGGGTCTAGATGACGGGATTTGAACGTTATTTATGTTTTTAAATACCAGGGTAGAAATTTCAAGTATGTATAGAGAGGTGAGTGTGAGAATTCTCAGCGATTGAAAATGAGGTCTGCACGACTCCCTTTGGATGGCCTTAGCGATGAAACGAACGGCCTTCTTCTGCAGTAAAAAAACGATATTTAAAAGAAACTGGCTACTGGCGCCCCAAAACGGAATGCCGTACCTAAGATGTGATTCGAATAATGCAAAGTAGACTGATCGCGCCAGCGCCGGACCGAGCTCACTCCTAGCAATCTTAATTGCAAAACAAGCAGACGATAGTCTCCCACTCAACCTTAGTATGTGGTCTTCAAAGCGAAGATCACCGTCTATAAAAACTCCCAAAAATTTATTCACGTTTTCCTCCTTAAGAGGGTCTCCATCCAGATTTAAGCCCTGCATGTCACACCGAAATCCCACCACGTTTGTTTTTGTAACATTAAACGAAAGTCGGTTTGAGTCGCACCATTGTTTAATATTGTTAATGTCAGATAAAATATTATTTCTTAGTTTCATATAGTCCCTGTGATGCCATACAATGGACGTATCGTCCGCAAAAAGCGTAAAATCGCCGGAAATCTGAACACGCACAAGATCGTTAATATACAATAAGAATAGGACAGGTCCAAGGACTGATCCCTGAGGAACGCCACAGTTGATGTGGCAGGGTGATGATTGCACACCAGAAACAACAACAGACTGACTGCGATCGGAAAGGTAAGACTGGAACCAGGCAAGAGCATTACCTCTAAATCCGTAAAGCTCAAGCTTTGACAGCAGTATTCTATGATCCACGCAGTCAAAGGCTTTTGATAGATCACAGAAAACCGCCGCCGCAAACTCTCCCCGATTCAGACATAGGTACACTGTCTCCAGGAAATCAAAGATGGCATCATGAGTTCCCTTAGAGCTCTGAAATCCATATTGCTTTGGAGTAATTAAGTTGAAGGATTCCAAGTAATTCCATACTCTCTTTTTAACAACTTTTTCAAAGACTTTGGAAAGAGAGGAGAGTAAGCTAATGGGGCGAAAGTTTGACGGTTCAGTTAGTTCACCCCCCTTATGCAGTGGAATGACCATAGCGGATTTCATAAAGGATGGGAACATTCCTCGGGCCCATGAATTGTTCATAGCTGCCGCTAGAGTCTCCAACGCGCAATCTGGTAAACCCAGAAGCACCCCGGCAGATATTTCATCTTCTCCAGATGACTTTTTGTTTTTAATATCACGCAAGGCAGCTTTGACCTCGTCCACGTCAGTCTCAAAAAAGGAGAATGACCCAGGCATAGAAAAACCGTCAAAGTAAGACAGTGGATCCACAGACGAGGGCAAGTTCTGAGTAAGTTTACCTGCAATACTGCAGTAATAATTATTAAACACATTAGGTTCAATGTCAAATTCACGATCTCTACTACTAGATTTGTTGCGCAGGTCATTAATGATAGCCCAACTATCCCTCAGCCGATTTTTAGCAGCCTGAAGTCTGTCGTTGTAGTGCAGTTCCTTGGCCATTCTGACGACCTTGCGGTAAATTTTACTATATAAATTGCAATATGATACAAATTTTGCGTCCTTGAAAAATTTTTTCAGGTAATTGAGTGACCGTAAATTTTTAGACGATACCCGTAAGCCTTTTGTAAGCCAGGATTTATGTGTGTTATTTTTATATTTTAGCAAACGCTTAGGAAAAGCTCGATTAAAGATGTCCAACAAAGTAACATGAAAGGCAGCAAATGGATCAGGAGAACGGGCCATACCAAGCCAATTCACATTAAGAGCCAATTTATGAAAATTTTCAAAACCGGCTTTGTTAAAAACTCGACCGTGTCTATATTTTGATTTAACCCTGGGTCTACCAACACTTAAACTGCAACTAACAGCCTCGTGATCAGAAAGACCTGCATTTACTACACAACATGATAATACATCTAAATTAGAACACAAGTAATCAATGGTGGTCGCCGAGGTTTTGGTCAAGCGAGTTGGAGTGTTAATATGCATTACTAAACCATGTGATGACAGTAAGTTAGAAAGTAGAATAGTGTTTACTGAATTTTTGTCCTGAAAGTTAATGTTGAAATCCCCGGATACAACCAGCTTATAGCCAGATGGGATTTGAGACAAAATAATATCAAGTTTTGACAAGAACTCAACAATTTGATTAGAAGGGGGACGATAAATACAGAGAATATAAAGTTTGAGTTGCTTAGAAAAACAAGCAGAAAATTCAAAATAATTTTCTTCCAAGAGATTGTTATATTTGTCAACACAAGCTAAACTGTCAATAAAATAAGATGTTTTTTTACACAAAATCAGGGTACCACCATGCAATGAAGTATCCCTACAGTAAATAGATACTGGGATATAGTTCGGTACACAGAAACATTCATTGGGCTTCAACCAATGCTCTGTGATAAGAACCAAATCCGGAAAATTATTAAACTCTAGAAATGCAAACAAGTCATCACATTTGTTTCTTAAAGATTGGACATTGAGTAAAATCATAGAAAAGTCAGAATTATCATTAAATACTTTACTAACATTAGTTACTCTACCATTTACCATACCCTCCCTAACTTGAGAGGGTCCAGTGTTAAAAAAAATTTTTCCTTAACCACATTGGTATCCTCGACACCGTTTTGATTTAGACTAGAGCTTAAAGTCACTAGCTTCAAATTACTATCACTATTTAAATTTTTATTATGGAAGACAGTCAAATATTTTTTTATAACAAAAGAAAGTTTGCTTAGGCCAGAATTATTTAGATAATGTGAGTTTCTGAAAAAATGTTTTGGAAAAAAATTTTTAGATAGATTCACTAAATATACATTATCACTAAATTTTCTTAAATTAGAAACATAACTATCAAGGTTATTGTTTAATTTTAATGCTTCATCAAATATATTAGACATAGCATACTTAAAAGGGAATGAACAAAAAACCAAATTTGTGTAAAAGCACTTGTTTGCTAATAGAGTTAAATCATTTAAAGACACTTGAAATTTGCTAGGCTGAATCAAAACTATTACAAAATCATTTTGTGTAAAGTCTTTAATGTAGCAATCACACCCTAGAGCAATACTCCTCAATGAGGCATTAGGTTTTGTCACCAACTGCAATTTGCACTCACCCAATTGTTGTTTTAACGGCTTATATAAGAACTTTCCGTACCCGTCGGTGAGAACCAATACTTTCTTCCCAGGCAGGACAGCTTCAGTTGCCCGCTGTTTAGAGAATGTGCCACTCTCAGTTTGAGTGCATTTATCTGTATGAGGCTGCGGTCTTTCAAGGGTTTTTATGACACATTTAAGATCTTCAATTTCAGCAGTTAAGTATTTATTATCAGCAGTTAAGGTGTCTAAAGAGGTTAACATATTGTCCTTTAACTCTTTAAAATATTTTGCTTCGTTTTTGGCGTGGTCCAAATCTAATTTATTTTTCTCCAAAATACTTTCCAACGCCCTACTCTTACCACTTAGTTCTACGAGTCTTTTATTTAAATCGGCGATTGTCTTTTTCTGAGAGGTAATTTGTTTCTCATATTCTGATTCAACTTCGCACACGCTGGATTGAAAATCGACCGAAAGTCTTTTTTTTCTTTGTATATAGGAATCCTTCAGCTTAAGATCTACATGTAGCCTTTCTATTT
Organism: Kuschelorhynchus macadamiae; assembly: GCA_030620095.1. NCBI lineage: Eukaryota > Metazoa > Arthropoda > Insecta > Coleoptera > Curculionidae > Kuschelorhynchus > Kuschelorhynchus macadamiae. The sequence continues at coordinate 281,008 of JAUTXW010002427.1, read as the reverse complement.
CCTTTTTTAAGTTTTTCAACCTGTCTTCCTCAACACATCCTTCTGCTTCACACTCCTCTGAACAATATACTTTGTGACGTCCTAAAATTGTATATTTCCTTCGACCCAAGCAACTGGGGTGAAAAACTCCAAAACATGTGACACAGATAAAATTGCTAAACACTTTATTTTGGCAGCATTTAAAATTATTATTAGCTTCCATACCCCAAATTATTGCAAATCTAGAAATTCAATTTAACACCTTAAAGGTAGCTAAATTATCTCTGAATACGGTCCTGTTTAATTTGTTTATGGTCAAGTTCACTCAAAAGTACAACAAAAGTAAAAAAGAAATTGAACCATTCATGAATACAATTTCATGAAAGGATTTCACTATCAACAGTTCATTCACACCCAAAGTCAGCAAAAAATAGGTGATTCCCAACACAGTAAATAAATATTGAAAACTATTTCAAGAGATAAGAGCCAAAAAAATATATCAGTTTATTTGTTCAGTTTTTTTCTTTTTTCAAGTCACATTTGGCAGTTGTTTATAGGTTTTTCAGCTTTTCCTCCGCTAATGCACATTCTACGTGGAAATGGAACTTGAAACACAATACTACACTATTTGGCAATTAAAATGACACCAAACACGTATATATTACTGAATTAAAAATACACGAAAACGACAAAATGCATGGAGCGATTTTTAATAAGGTGATTTGCTTGATGCTAACATCAATGAACTTAATAATGCGGCACTTGCTCCTCTCAGTCCATATGCCTCTAGTTTGGCCATCAATAGCTGGTGATCAATGGTGTCGAAGGCTTTCGAAAGGTCGAAGTATAAGCCTGCGACTTTTTCATTCCTGTCTACCATTTCTGTAATGTAGGTTATTGCTTTAAAAACTGCCATTTCTGTAGATCTACTTGGTCTAAAGCCATATTGGTTGTCGCTAAGGATATTGTATTTATGTAAAAAACTCATTAATCTTGTATATATTGCTCTTTCAAAAACCTTTGACATCGATGACAATAGTGATACCGGCCTGTAGTTGCTTACTTCATGTGGTTTTCCTTTTTTAAAAATAGGGACTAATTTTGCCTCTTTCAGCTTTGCAGGGAAAATACCAGATATGAAACTCTCATTCATTGTATTGACCAATGGAGTACAAACAAACTCGGCTGCATATTTCAAAATGCATACTGGTATCTCATCAAGTCCGGCAGAAAATTTGTTTGGAAGGTCCATCATAATTCTGTATAATTCAGATTCATCTACAGGTGTGAGAAATAGCGTTTGGTTCTGACTAATTTTAGGTTGCTCTTTTGAGCTTAAATGAGTATTGACAGGTGTGTTAAAGTGCTTGCTGAACAGTTCAGCAATAACCAAGGGATCTTCTGTAGTCCCCTCTAACCCAGAACTTAATGAGATTTTAGCATGTGATGTTTTTTTGTTAGTTTCAACCTTAAATATATTCCATGCTGACTTAACCTTATTATTAGAATTAGATATTTTATTATTCTGATGGGAATCCTTGGATCGGGAAGTTGTAATTGGAAAGAATATATCAAAGTAATAATAGAATATGTTGAAGAATGTTAAATATTTTTCATCGACACTTATGGCCTGAAATACTGCCGATATATATCTCCTACTTAAAGCTTTTTAGAACTTGTCATCTGATGGTCCTAAAATTGTATAAGTCCTTCATAAGACCTAGGTGAAAATATGGTAATATAATATGGAGTCCATATTTTGTAAAAGATTTTGAGCAACTAGACAGAGTTCAACTTAGGAAAACAAAAATACTCTAAGAAATAAAAGGAGAAAATAATAAGAGTGTTATTTATTCTAACATACTGTTCTCTGGCAGTGAAGTAGCTGGAGAAAAGTTCCAATACTGTTCCCCTAACCCCATATTGTGTCAAAATCTAATCACAATTTACTAAACATGAGATTCTGTTTTTTTTTTATGAACATTACAAGCGCCACAAAATATAGAAAAGACAAAGTTGGAATTCCCAATTCAGAAAAATGCATTCTGCAGGATTCTCTTGGGTTTTGAGTTTTAAAGACATTTTTAGAAAAACGAGATGACCTCCACAATATTAATCAGTAGTTGAGTAAATATTGCACATGGGCAAAGTAGGAGAGTCTAATATAGTCAGTAGATACTATAGATCAAAGTCTACATATAAGACAGCAGGTACTGTTTAGCCTGAATGAAGGTGACCAATAAAGTCTTCCCAGCTCAAAACAGGGTTCATGTGAAGTCCTAAAAATTTGTTAGAAGAAATATCCAGTGTGGATTTATGGTTGGTTTTTACATAAGGTATTGGTCACTTTTGGTGGTCTTTCTGAAGGTTAAAAGTCCTGTTTTATCAGAATTTAATTTGAGTTGATTGGTCTCACACCAAACCGACACCTGCTTCACCGCAAGAAAAACCCACCGAGAGCCCAGTAAAGGCCGTGCCCGATAGTATACTGGCACACAATTTGTCAGGTATAAATCAGAATCTTATCACCTCCATTAGAGTTTTGGAACAGGAAACCGAGTATTACTCCAGTGAATTAAAAAAGTCCATCAAAAACTGTTTGAAGTACAAAATCCATTAAATATTAGTACACACTGGAATACAAACTGGGTTGGAAATTATTCCACATACTTCATCCATTGGTACTGCTTCTCATTCCAAACATATTAAGAAAAATGTAGTGGATACAAAAAGAAAGTTGTTGGTGGTGGGGGGCGAATCTGCCACAGGCAGTGGACTTCTGTTAAAGAATGGTACCGACAACATGTTTCACACTAACTGTCAGTTTAATTCAGTTTCACTTGTTTTGGATGTCCTCAAAGACAGCGAAGTTTTTGGTAAGGAAGATTATGTCATTGTTTTTGTCCCTACCTCTAATGCATTACGTGGAATCAAAATTAAGGAAGAGAATATTAATCAATTGTTAGCTTGCACAGGGAGAACTAACCTTATTATTGTAGGCTGGAGTTACCATTTGACATGTTCTAAATGGTTTTATACATCAACAGAATAAATTCATGTTGTCCTATTTAAGTAAAAAAAAAATTACTTTTATTCTGCTTATTAGTATAAACAGACAAGGAGCTCTTGGCCTAGAAACAAAAAGGGAATTAATAGCATTCATTATAAAGAATTACATGACAGGCAAAGTCCAGCCTAATGAGAATTACCAAGCAACGGCTATAATCCAAATGTTAGAGGTCTACAGGCGATTAAAAACTGAAAGTCTACACAAACATCAGCATGTAAGTTGATAATATTAGTATATTTTACTGCAATATACACTCTGTTCGAAATAAGAGTGGAGAATAGGAAGCATTTCTACATGATTGTCAAGTGTAATTCAGGACTCTCTGCTTAGTGAAACATTATCTATAAAAGGAAGAATTGCAGAACTTGAGAATCCATGGATATGATCTTACTGCTTTTTTTTGTCGAAAACAGTGCAAACATGGTGGTGCTTTAATCCTGACGGAACAAGGTACGGAGGTGCTTTCAATGAACGAGCTTGAAATGTTTTCAGTTGAAAGACTCTGTGAAGCATGTGGCCAAAAGTTTCTAAATATTGACTTAATTTTAATAAATGTTTATGGTTATAATATCTTTTTAGAAGTGATAAATAATATTCTGGATTTGCCTTTAAGTTATACAAATATATTGTAATGAGCGGTGACTTTAACATTCATTTTGATGAAGAGAGTGCTAACAAGAGTAGATTTTTAGATATTATGTATTCTTATAATTTTACACAGCAAGTTTTTAAAAACACTAGATTAAATCATTGCATTGACAATATTTTTGTAAATTTGAACTTGACAGATCTTAAAAATTTTAATATGAAGGTTTTTGATCCAATTTTGTCTGACTACTCAGCTATTCAGGTGACCAGTGAAATGGTTACAGCTTATTTGGCCAAGAAACAACTAAATGGATGTGTCTGTGAGAAAATGAAAACGTTGAAGGAAAAGTGCTGAAGTTTCTTCAAACTTACAGTCCCATACGGGGAACTAGGGCCTAAAGGAACTGTGTTTAACCATTTTCTGAATTTACAGTTCCATTCGAAGGTGATTCAAAACAAATAAAAATCTTACATATTAATACAAGGTCCTTGAGAAATAAATCGCTACAGTTAGAAGCATTTGTTGCTGATAAACATATTGATATTCTATGTGTAACAGAGCTTTGGATGTCTAAAGATGAAATCACTTTATTTCAATTGGAATGGTACAAGGCAATTTTTGTTTGAGTTTAAGTTGTGGCAAGTCCTTTTATTTGATTGTTCTGTTTAAACAAAGTGGTTTTATTGATTTGTTAATATAAGTGTTTAATATGTGTACATCACAAATTTTTGGAAGTGTATAACAATCATAATTTTGTGCCATCTTATTTTAAGAAAACCCTATAATTAAATTATAACTATTTTTGAACAAAAGAATATTCACAGGCCGAAACATAAAAGAAAACAACAAAAAATTGATGGCATTTAAAATTTTATCACCTTGACTTATCTCTCCTTAGTTCTGCCTGTGGAGTTTTCGCATGGTCATACACTAAAATACCGTTTTTTCGTCGAACAATTTATCAACTCCAATATTATCTAAATTTTTATAAAAATGCAACGTCAGTTCAAATGTATAAACAAAGAATTTTTGAATTATTTTTGCATTCAATGCCATTCTGTATTTCACCCCATTTGCATGGGAAGAATGCCGGAAAAGATAAAAATGGGCGACTATAGGCTTTTATGTTCAACTGGTTGTCAGACGACATTCAACACTAACCATGAGCAAAGGCAGCTACATGATAGGGAAGTTGATCAATTGAATATAGAATTGAAGGAAAAGGAAAGACATATTGATAGCTTGAGAAGAAATAGCCAGGTATTTGAAGACTTAGTCTCAGAAGCAGAAAAAAAACTGTCATCAGAGCTGGATGTCTTGAGCAAACGTAATGATTCTCTAGAGAAAGATCTTAAAATACTTAAGGACAGAGAGTTTGAACTAGTTTCTGAATTGGAATCTTGGCAGGAAACTAGAAGAGAGCTAGATGGTAAGATGCAATACCTAAGCGAACTTAACAGGAGCATGATTACATCGATCAGTACCTTGGAACAAGACAATGCGGCATATATTTGGTTGAGGAATTAAAAATGGAAATATATAATGTGCCAGAGGAACTGCATTTCTTTTTAAGAAACTAACTAACAGTAGCTTTGATATAAATTGCCAATATGCAGGGAACCGTTTATTTTATGAGCAAATTGAAGACTGTTGACAGCTTTGTAAACATTTCACCAAGAGTGACTGCATAGTGTTTTTTATGTCAGAATATAACGCAATAAAGGGTCGGCCAATATCCAGTAGTGAAATTGACAACCTATTATCAGTCAATGCTAACACAAATTTAGTTTTAGTTGGCTGCGGATACCATATTCGTAGACCTGTACTCAATGATTTTGTGCATGGTCAGATCTCACTGGTTAGCAGGCATCTGTATGGAAAAACTGCCATATTTATGCCAATAGTTTGCACAACAATTGATGGCAAAATTGATTTTGCTACAAAAAGAAAATTTGTCACGTTTTTGGTTAACAGTTTTTTTCCAAGTCAGAAAGGGGATCAAAATTTTTTAATCCACCGGAGTTCGATACTGGTAACATCATAAGCTCTTCATTGCCGCTTGCTACCTGATACCAGAACTTATTACCAAAATGACCGAGGCCTAAGGACCAAGACTGTGAACTTCTACAATGAAGTTTTGACTATTAACTATGATGTGGTTTTTCTTACCGAAACGTGGTTATGCAACGGTATTCTGAGTAGTGAAGTTTTTCCAGACAATTACATTGTTTACAGAAAAGACAGAGATAAAGACACCAGTATATATTCCAGAGGCGGTGGTGTATTGATCGCGGTAAAATCTGACCTGGAATCAGCAGCGATTACCATTCCTAAGAAAAACATTAAAGTTCTTTTTGTCGGCGTATGTCACAGTGGCGCTCATTATATCTTTGGAACAGTATACATTCTGCCATCTTCCCTGGTGTGTATATATGAAGCTTTTGTAGAGTCCATTAATGCTATTATGAACAACATGCCTAATTGTTACTTAATATTGGCAGGCGATTTCAATCTTCCTAAATTTAGTCTATGTAGTAAAGTTATGGTTTTTAATGATAAAGCATTGTGTTATGATCTTTCTCAGCAATATATCTCTGTATGTAATGATAATAGTAACTCGGTATTTATTTCAAATAATGACTGTGAAAAGACTTTATTTGACTGCGCTTGTTTTTACAATATTTCTCAGCTAAATACTTGTCCTAATGACAATGGCGTTATCTTAGATTTAGTTTTCTCTAACCGCCCGGAGGTATCTGTCGCTAAATGTGACTTCGCAATTACAAAAGTTGATTCTCCCCACCCTCCATTAGAAATTTTAATTCCACACGCCGAAATGGAACTTACCACACTAAATTCTGACTTAACATCTTTAAAATTTTATAAGGCCCATTATGACTTACTAAATGATTATTTTTCCAACATTAATTGGGAATTTATTAATTGCACAAAATGTATCGATACTGCGATAGATGCCTTTTATGCGACAATTTATGCTCCAGTGGACATGTTTGTTCCACTTAAGTATCGTTGCTCTTTAAAATATCCCTCATATTTTTTTCTTTACAACAATCAACATGCTAAAAAGAAAGAATGAAGCTTATAAAAAATTTACAAAATGTAGATCACTGGAAAATGAGCAGGCCTATAAAATTTTAAGATCAGAGTCTAAACTTGCTATTAAAAGGGATCATGATGCTTTTCTAACTACAACCCAACATAATATATTAAAAAATGTAAAAAATTTTTGGAATTTTGTAAAGTCAAGGCGAAATAGGGTGGATTTCCAAAAAAAAATGTTTTTTAATGACACAAAATCAAATGAAGCTCAGAAAATTGCGAACCACTTTGCGGACTTTTTCCAATCTGTTTATTGTATGTAAATGACCTTGCCTTTCTAGATATTCTAGGGACTTGCACTATTTTCGCAGATGATACAACTCTTGTTTGGAGGGGAACTTTAATAAATATCATTTGTAAGGATTTAGAGAGAGTGAAAGAATGGTGTACCTGTAATTATTTAAATTTTAATTGTGATAAATCATACATTCTTACTTTTAAGTGTACATTTAATAGCATAGATCTAAATAATATTCAAATAAAAAACCCATCTGTCACCAAATTTTTGGGTATTCATATTGATAATGAGTTAAAATTCTCCACTCATGTAACACTACTTAGTAAAAAGGTTGCTTCTGGGTGCTTCGCAGTGAGAGTAATTTCTAATGAGTTGGGTCCAAAAGCTGCAAAAATGGCATATTATTCTTTAATTGAATGTCACATAAGGTATGGGATAGCTTTCTGGGGATACTGTAACCATCAACTGAAACTGAAATTAATTCAATCTTTGTTCTCCAAAAAAGGTCACTAAGCTACATATGTACAGCCAAATTTAGGGAACACTGTAAACCACTTTTCATATGGGAAGAAATTTTAACTGTTATTTCCATTTTCATCTTGGAGACCTGTTGCTTGATGCACAAAAAATATAGCTATTTTTCTAGAAACAGTACATATACTACCCGAAACAGTTACAGAGTCTCTCTCCCTATACCCAAATTTGCCTTAACTAAAAACTCATTAATTTATGAAAGTGTTAAGATCTACAATCACTTACCCATGTACCTGAAGTCAATTACTGTTGAAAAGTCCTTTCGAAGGACCCTTAAGAATATTCTTAAGCTAAAGGCATATTACAACCTGCAGGAATTTTATGAAAACCCCCTATAATGTATATAATATTTTATCTATTTGTGACCTGACATTTGTTTTGTCTGGTTTTTACTGTCTATTATTTTATTAACATTATCATGTTTTGTATTTATATGTATATCTATTGGCAAGAGGTAGTTCAACATGGCGCTGACTAAACCGCCAAATATCGAGCTCGTCGAAAAAGTTCGTTTTTCTTGTTGTAAAAATAAGTTAAATAGTACAATTACTTGTGTAATATGTGGGAAAGTGTACCACAAATCTTGTATACAAAGAGATTGGGTCGGAAAAGTCCGTATTTTGGGAGAAACTCTTCTCAAATGTGAACATCATCAAGATGATGAAATGCCGCCATCATGCCCAGAAAAAGACATAGAAATCGCATATTTGAAGATATTGGTTGAAGAATTAAAGGGAAAAAATCAAGTGATAGAAGAAAACAATTGTCTCTTACGAGAAAAATTAAAATGATTGGAAGAAAACTTGGTGAAAACTCAAAACGAAAAAATGCCTTTGTTCGAGCTTTGTTTTCCTGTACGCAAATGCAGAAAAAATATCAGAAAGAACACGCGTCATATAAATAATCCCGATATAACGGAAACAAAAAATTTACTTGATCTTCTTCTGGTACTGAGTCAGAATGATGATGGGTATAGGATTGCATATGGAGCTGTAAAACGAAGTTATAATAAATTACTACAAGATGCCAGAAAAAGTCAGTATGAGTATAGAATCACAAACAGCGATAATAAGTCTAAATGCACATGGCAAATTGTAAGTGAAATAAAAAATTCTAGATCTGTTGGGAGAGAGGTGGGTATAGAAGGTGAGCCTGAGACTGTGTGCAATGAACTAAATAATTATTTTGTGAATGCAGCTTTAAATTTAATAAAGCTTTTGCCTGCCACGCAATCTGATAACAAAATTCCTTATAACAGGAATTCAATGTTTCTGTATCCAGTAACCGTTGCAGAGACTTTTAATATTATTACTGGTCTAAAAAACAAACATAGTCATGGTTTTGACGGGATATCTTCTGATCTCTTAAGGTTTTGTGTTGGCGAGTTATGTGGACCCCTATCCTATATTATTAATAATTCACTGTTGCATGGTGTTTTCCCCCAGGCCTTAAAATTGGCAATTGTTAAGCCACTCTTTAAAAAATGAGACCCCACTTCAATTGAAAATTACAGACCGATTAGTCTTTTGTCTTCCTTCTCAAAAATCTTTGAGAAAGCAATGTGCTCACGCCTGTTTAGTTTCTTTGTTTCAGAGCGACTCATTAGCGATAATCAGCATGGTTTTATCACGGGTAAGAACATCACTACTGCAATTTACGACTTCTTGGAAAATATTTTTGATTGTCTGGAGGCAGGAGGTGTGGCTATGGGTGCCTTTCTGGACCTTTCAAAGGCCTTTGATAGCATAGACCACTATTCTCTACTCGAGAAATTGGAGAAGTATGGAGTTAGAGGGCCCACTTTAGATTGGGTGAAATCTTACCTGTCAGAACTAGGTCAGAGGGTTTCAATTTGCAGGAATGGCAAGGAATATTTTTCGGGTCTTCAGAGGCTTGATTTAGGAGTACCCCAGGGAAGTGTGATAGGACCCCTCCTATTTGTCTTCTATATTAATGACTTAAGTCTGGAACTGCAAGCCGAAAGCACATCTGTTGTCAATTATGCAGATGATACTAATATCCTAATTGTTGCAAATGCCTTTGAGGAAGCCCTAGAAACCGGAAGAACATGCCTGGATACAGCGGAGCAGTGGTTCTCAAGAAACAAACTGGTATTAAATATGCAAAAATCTAGCTTTGTAGTGTTCAGAACTAAACAATCACGTGTTGAGGTGCCTGAACAGGCCGAACTGCTGTCCTCCAATGTGCCGTTTTCTGAGAATGCCAAATTTCTTGGAGTTTTCATGGACTTTTCCTTATCCTGGGAGAAGGAAATTGATTATGTTGCGGCCAAATTAAACAGTGTATGTTACACTCTTCGTATACTGAAAGGTTACCTCAACACTGAAACACTTTTAACAATCTACCATGCAAATTTCTTGTCAATACTTAGGTTTGGTGTCATATTCTGGGGAAATAGCGTCCAGGTTTGGAAAATCTTTAAGACCCAAAAGAGGTCAGTGAGAATATTACTAGGTCTAAATAGGTTGCAATCTTGTAGGGGGAAGTTCAGGCAACTTCAGCTGTAGACTTTGCCGGCAGTGTACATTTATGAGTTTGTAGTATTTTTGTTTAAGCACAGAGAGAAATTTTCTCAGCATTTACCTCAACATGAACATTTTACAAGAACCTTAAATTTAAACATTCCTATACATTGTTTAACATTAACTACACGTGGCCCAGCATACGCGTGTATAAAGCTGTTTAACCATCTCCCAATAGAAATTAAAACTGTAACAACATTAAAGTTATTCAAAAAAAAGTCATTTAAATACCTAATGGGCATAGAACCATACACAGTTGCTGAGTATCTGTCATGGTCCTAAGTGGATTTTTATTCTGCCATAATTAAGATTTTAAAGTTTGATTGTTAGTATTATTATTGTTTTTAAGTTGTGATTTCAGATTTTTATTGTCTTTAAGTTGTGATTTTAGATTTTTATGTAGCAGTTTTATAATTTTAATCTTATATGTAAGTTTTAAAAATATTTCGTTACTCATTTTAACGCCATTCAACCAATTTTGTAAAATTTTTTTCTGAATAAAGAGATTTTGTATTTTGTATTTGTATTTGTATTGTTTTATATTTTCGTACATATTTTACTTTTATTAACATTTAGACCCATAAGATTACACATTCTTAATTTTAAGGTTGCTTTGTCAATGAGGGTATTTCTCTTATGATAATAAAGCTTATTTTGTTTGTTTGTTTGTTTAGTGTGAACCCCAACCACTCAGTACTCAGGCCACATGTAATTCCTGCTTTAATCCAAAAATAAATCTTAATTATATACCTATATCTTCTGATACAGTGTTCCATAAACTTATAAATCTTGATGTCAATAAGGGCCCAGGCCTGGATGCAATTCCTCCAGTTTTCCTGAAAAATTGTAGCCCATCCCTGGCTTACCCCCTGAGTTGCCTTTATTCTTTATCACTGAATTCTGGCACATTTCTCTGGAAACAAGTCATTGTTACCCCTCTTTTCAAATGTGGTAACCGATCTGATATGACTAACTAGATGCCAATCTCAGGTTTGACATGCATGGGTAAAGTGCTGGAGTCAAATGTAACTGATAACTTTATTTCAGCATTTCATGGAGTTATCTCACCACAACAACATGGTTTTCTTACTGGTCACTCTTGCCAAACAAACTTAATGGACTATTCTGACTTTATAAGCTCTGCTGTCGACCAAGGTTGTCAAGTAGATGCCATTTATTTTGATTTTAAAAAGGCGTTTGATTGGGTTGATCAGAACATGCTCATATCTAAGCTGCAGTTATATGGAATATCTGATCCCTTACTTTCATGGGTTCGTAGCTACTTGCATGGTCAGACTCAAGTAGTGAAAATAAATAACTGAACTTCTGAAATGCTCAACGTTTCATCCGGCGTCCCTCAAGGTTCCCATTTGGGAACAATATTAGTTCTGATTTTTGTCAATGATCTATCACTGAGGCTCGCTAATTGTCACCACCTAATGTTTGCATATGATCTAAAAATCTTCAGTCTTATAAATAATGAAACTGACTCTTCTTTACAACTGAATATAAACAACATATATTCATGGTGTCAAGAAAATCATATACATTAGTAGTAGATTTAGTAGATTTATTCAATAATAGTGTACAGAAAAATACACATTGCAATAATAATAATAAGAGAACCTAAATCAAGATTAGTGCCTAGATGTAGAAACATCCGTATGCACTTAGCAAATAAATACAATTTCCAAAATATACCTAATTACAATATTTATTCTACATGTACTGATTAAGACAAAAACAAATTTATTTGGGGAAATTAACCAGTAATCATCAGGGAAAAAACGAGTCTGCTACCTCCACCCCTCAGGATAAAGAAAATCAAAGTAAATCGAAAAGTTTCAGAAACGTTCAACAAATAACAGGAAACAATGGATTCTTGGGCCAAAAGAAAATAGAAAGTAAACTTACAGCAGCAAAATTAATTCCTCAAACATCAGTTTTTATTTCCAAAGTTTCAAAAGAGGTCTCAGAAGAAGCAGTAATAGAATATTTAAAAGACACATTTGGCACTGATGAAAACTTCTTTGTTGAAAACATACCTGTTAAGTCTGGGGATTATACGGCTTTTAAAATCAGTGCTAGAAAAGAACTGGATGAATAGTTAATGAGCTCCCAAAACTAGCCAGAAAACATAGCAGTACAGAGATACCAATCCTTTCGAGCCTCACAAAGCACAAGGACAAACAGATACCAACAGAACAACTACAACAGAAACTTTAATCGATAAAGTGGACACTATGGTAGAAAATAATTTTAAAATGCTTTGGAAAACTATCCACATTAACACACAATGTCTCTCAAATAAAATACCTCAACTAGAGCTATTACTACAGGAAGAAGAACCTGAATTCTTATGCATCTCGGAACACTGGATGAAAGAAGCACAAGCAAAAGTAACGAACATACCAGCTACCAATTGGAACTAATTTTTCAAGAAAAGAACACATACATGGTGGTGTCGCCATCTACAGTAAAAACAATAATTTCAAAACTATTAATGTTTCTCAATTCACAACTGAATTTATTTTCGAATGTGTAGGAATTTCTTGCAACCTAAAAAATTTAAAAACAGCCCTTCTTGTAATATACCACTCCTGTAATAATTCCATCTTCAATAGCTTCAACAGATTTATAACTGCTCTTAATTCAACCCTTTCTCACTTAGTTTCAAGATATCAATATTTAATAGTATGCGGCGACTCAAATATTAATAACATAAAGGATTCACCTGAAAGAACGATTTTATTTGACTTGCTTGAAGGCTTTAACTTAAAATCCGTAATTCCACTAGAACCCACTAGAGAAGTACCAAATCAAACTCCGTCAGCTCTCGACTATGTTCTCACAAATATTCCAAATCTCAAAGCTGCAAATCTTTTAACAAATATTGCTGATCATAAGGCACAAATTATAACCTTTCATGGGAAAAACTCCGATGACAACATTCTGACAACCAACAAGCACTATTTTAAATGATTTTTCGATGCTCAAAATACTTTTCAACTTAATTATCAACTCTCTATTACAGATTTCAGTTACCTATATACTCAACGTGAGGTGAACCAATCTTGGTCATTTTTCTGGAATAATTTCCTATAATGCCTGGATATTGCCTGCCCTATTAGAAAACTCACCATTAAAACCTCTCAAAACAAATCATGGGTAAATTCAGATTTGATAAAGCAAAGTGAGCATGTAAAAGATCTATACTGGCTCGCTAAATCCTTGGGTACTCAAGAAACAAAAGAACTATACACTCAATCAAAAAAAATTTTTCATGAAAGATTGGTTTTAGAAAAAAAAACAATTTTTTCAAACAAAAGCTTTTGAGTGCATCATATAATTCAAAAATGATTGGGATGTGGTTAATACAAATTTGGGTAGAGTAAAAAATAATAGTTCCAAACCCACAAAACTCATATCAAATGATTATTACATTACAGACTTAACTGAAATAAGTAATACATTTTGTAACTTATTGGCCACTAGTGCAGAAAAGCTAATCAACAACACATCTAAATAACAACTGCGGCATATCTGATTGCACTTTCTGTGAATATCATTTGGAATCAATTTTGTCACGCCCCTCAATTTAAAAGAACTATACCAAGCCCTAAAAAACTTAAAGAATAAATCAGCATGTTCTAACCTATATGATATCCCTGTGGCGGCTTTAGAAAAAGAGTAAAGCACCCTTTGTGTCACATTTTTAACTGGTCCCTCGAGATGGGAGTCTTTTCTGAAAACCTAAAGGTAGGAGAAATAATCCCATTTCTTAAGAAGGGCGATACAGAGAAAGTAGAAAACTATAGGGGAATAACTGGACTACTGACTTTTTCAAAACTTTTTGAAAAAACAATTTTAGAGAGATTAGAAAATTTTTTAAAAAATACTAACATAATAAGTGATAGGCAACACGGATTTAGAAGGAACTTTTCAACTACTACAGCGGCTTTTGAACTTCTTAATTTTATTCACAGTTCTCTGGACTTATCAAAATATGTCTTTGTACTTTTTTTTGACCTAACACTTGCTTTCGATTGTTTGAGCAGTTCTATTTTACAAAAAAAAACTATGCTCTTGGTATAAGAGTTACAATAAACAATTGGATAAAGTCATACATGGAACAACGTAGAATCAGAGTTAGAGTGGGAAATATTCTGTCAAATGAACAAACAATTTCTTATGGGGTGCCACAAGGCAGCATTTTATCTCCACTTTTTATAAATGACTTAGATAAACATACCTCACAGGATGATAGCAAACTAATACTTTATGCCGATGATTCCACTGTCGCAATTTCAGCCAGTACCTTGGATGATCTAGAAAGAAAAGCTAACAATATGTTAATTACATTCTCTAATTGGTGTTCGAAAAATAAACTCATTGTTAACGAATCTAAAACCTGTTATATGACTTTTACTATAAGAAAAGATTTACCTCGTGACTTAGAACTAAAGCTTCATGATAATTCCGGTAATAACACAGATAATTTTAAATTTCTTGGTATCTTTTTAGATCCACATATCAAATGGAAAAATCACTTAGATTATGTTGCTGGTAAGTTAAACACTGCATACTTCGCTACAAGAAATCTTAAAGATATATTGGAAACAAAACGACTCTTGAAGACATACTAGCAGTGGTGTCCCGCAGGGTTCGGTTCTGAGCCCGGTGCTTTTTCTCATTTATATCAATGATATCTCTGAGGGGATACCAGGTGCCGATCTGATCCTGTACGCGGATGACACTACAAACACGCTTTCTACCGAAAAATTAAATGAGACCATAGTGGGAATCGATGAGGCACAGGCGAGGGTCTCCGAGTGGTTCGAATGTAACCAGCTGGCTTTGAATGATGATAAAACCAAAAGGTTTATTTTTTCTCAGCGAAACTTCATAAACAGCATTGACTCAGTAAAGTTTCCTTGGAGTTGATCTTGATGCAATGTCAACATGGGAGTACCATCTTCGGTCCTTGTCAGGCAGGCTGTCAAGTGCAGTTTACTGCAGTTTACTGTTTGCGTAACAATATGAGATCTTATAATAACATAGCAATAGATTATACTAGAATTTATAGAAGCAGGTATTCATTTAACTATTATGGTCCTAAATTTTATAATAATTTACCAGACGAGGTTAGATCTCTAAATGGAAACCAGTATAAAAATAAAATAAAAAAATTATTACTGGAAAACTCATTTTATACATTTGACGAATACTTAAACCATACATTTTAAGTTGTTTGTTTTGTAGGGACTACTGATTACATAATACGGTGTTTCTACTTCACGATTCTGGGCATCCAGCCCTCCTTCTTTTTTGACTTATGTAAAAATTTATTTTGAAAACATAAATAAAGTATTATTATTATTATTATTATTATTATGCTCTTGCTTATAGTCATTTAAGTTATGATGTCATTTTCTGGGGTCAATCGACAAATTTGAACAGATTATTTATATTGCAAAAAAGAATAATCCGAAAAATCTTTTCACTTAACCCTCTGGCTTCATGTAAGCCTTTTTTTGTCCAACACAAAATACTGCCACTTCCATGTATTTTAATTTTACATGCAGTCTTATTTGCCAGAAAAAAATTTAGCATGTTTCCACCGAGCTCGACAACTCATGATTATCCAACCAGAAGTAACAGCAATATATCCATACCACACTACAAAACTACATCCTTTCAAAAAGCAAGTCTTAAAGCAATAAATTCATATAAAAAGTTTAAAAAAAATGTAAAAAACTATCTTCTTGAAAATTGTTATTATGATGTCAAGGAATATTTTACATTTATATGTTAGTTTTCTGTAATTCTGTATTGAGTGTTTAATTTAACATACTGAATGTTTTGTATTTTCTGAATTTTGAAATTTTTTAATTTTTTTTTTGACTTTATATATTTTTTAGAACCTAAGACATAAATGTTAATAAATAAATAAATAAATATATTCAGAGACAACAGTCAATTTTGGAGTACCAGACAATAATACCACCAAAACAAATACCATACAAATACATACATATTGTGTATCAAGGAATACCACATGTAGGAAAGGGAAGCTAATTTTTATAAAAAAAGATCCATCCTGTTCAAAATCACAAAGTTTTGGATAACTATTTAATTCAAAATAAGTGGAAACAAAAATATAATCTTCATTTTAGAAAACTGTCAAAATGTGCCAAATTTTTAAAAATATATTCTCTAGTAAGTTTAATAAAATGTTTAATCCTCTCGGTTTCTCTTATGTTTGTAGGTAAAATGTTATAGAATTTGGGTCCCAAGTAATTTATAAAACGTAAATTTATATGTTTGTGATTAATGGGAATATTTAAATGTCTACTTTCATTTTGTTGGGTAAAGTGAGAATGGCTAATAAAATTTTGCAATCTAATATTTTTTTGTAGAAACGTGCAACACGCAATTATATATAATGTGTTAAGACCAATAACTTCTTCAGTGTACAGCTGACTAGTTGGAAAACGCTTGCTCTTACGAAAAATTATCTTAACAGTGTAATTCTGTATTGTCTGGACCAGGTGCAAATTACTTTTGTAAGCGCCACCCCAAACAATCAAGCCATACCTAATGAGAGATTCTATTAAGGATTTATAAACCTGAGTTAATAATTTAGTTGTTAAAAATTCTCTTAGAAAATAAAATTTGTGTATTAATTTACATATTTTCATAGTCAGATATTCTATATTCTATATGGGCTGTCCATTTCAAATGTTTGTCAATTATGACCCCTAAATACTTTATTTTGTCAGCTTCATTTATTTTTATGTTTTCATTTATGTCAATATTATTAAAAGAAGGTCTGTTTGAGTTTGTGATTGAAAAAGCAATGTATTTGGTTTTTGCAATATTTAAGGAAAGTTAAAATGAATCGAGCCAATGCTTTACTTTTTTAAAACCCTTAATAGCCTTAGTTTTAGTCTCATTTCAATTATCAGCCGTAAAAAGAAGGACAGTATCATCTGCATATGATATTTGTTTGCCATTTATTTCTAAGTTTAGGAGAGAGTTAACGTAAGTTATAAACAAGATAGGTCCTAAAATTGTTTCTTGTGGAACGCCAATTTGTATTTTTAATGGATCACTGAGAGTACCATTCACTCTGACATGTTGCACCCTGTCTGAAAGGTAGCTTTCAAACATTTTCAACACTGTACCCCTTATGCCATCCTGTTCAAGGACACCAACAAGTAGGTCGTGTGGGACAGTGTCGAAGGCCCTTGAAAGATCAATGAATATGGCTAGACATTTATTAATAGGATTGAGATTTTCTATAATATCAGATGACAGGGAATACATTGCATCTGATAGACTCAACTCTTCAATAAAATATAGCGGGAAAAAGCATCCTATTCAACTCATACAAAACAAAAACTAAATAAAATTGATACAAAAACAATTCATCTGGAAATTGATGGAAAAGAAATTCAATGGGTGGAACATATAAAGTATCTTAGTTTTGAGCTAGACATTTCACTAAGTCTTAACAAGCATTTTGAATTTTTTAAAAAGAAAATACGTAAAAAACTATATTTTTTGCTAGGGCAGTGAAGTTCCTTACACTCGCTGCAAGAACAACGTTATTCAAGAGCATAGTACAACCCCACTTTGATTATTGTGCTAGCATGCTTTATTTAATGTCAAAAGACCAGATTAGGCATCTCCAAATACTATTTAATAGGGGAATGCGATTGGTGTTACGAAGCAGTAGGTATACACCAATAAAGGTTATGTTGGGTATATTAAAATGGATGTCAGTAAAACAACGTTTGTATTATCTAACAATGATCTTTATTTATAAATTAAGAAAAGGTTTGTTACCAGAATATTTTAAAGAGTTTACTACACTAAGAAATGATATCCATAGTTATTTTACTAGAAATTGCAACGATTATCATATAAGTAGACCAAGGTACTCAGCAACAATGAAATCCTTGCTATTCAAGGGACTAATAGAATTTAATGAAATTCCTAACAACATTAAAAATGCAATAACTGTAAATAGCTTTAAGAATCTTTTAAAGAAACACATCCTTGATAAATAAAAACTTACTGTGATTTGTTAGACCTACAAATATGTTCCTTGCAAACAATATAGTCAAATAATAAATAAGTAACCCTAACCTAATGTATGTAATTTTATTCTGTATTTTGTAATTTTGAGCTTAAATGTTTAATGCATGATTATAAGTTTCTACGTTTTTCTTTTATTATGTAACATTTTCTTTTTATGATGTAACATTTTAAAGATAACATATTGTATTAGGATTTCCTAACTAAATAAATAAATAAAAAAAAAAATAAGTACAAATTTAACAAAAATATACGAATGTATACTTATTATTTATTTTATTAATCATATATGTGATTAATCGTATAGAAATTGTACAGGAGTTAGCATGGTAAATGATTTAGGGGTCATCTTTGACTCTGAGTTTCGTTTTATCATTCATATCGATAATGTGGTTGCTAAAGCTCTTAAATTATTAGGTTTTATTATGAGGCAATGTTGGAACTTTAAGAACACTGAAGCTTTGAGTTGTCTATATTTCGCTTAGGTTAGAAGTAATTTAGAATATTGGTGTATGATTTGGGCCCCGTATTACCAGGTTCACATTAAAAAACTTGAGCGTGTACAGAATACATTTGTAAATTTCTTATTATATAAGTTGTGTATTAACAAGTCAGACTTTGTTTATGGTGATCGATTGAAATTGTTGGGTTTAAATGATTTAGCAACACGCAGAATGATTTTTACATTGTGTTTTGGTCATAAATTGCTAAGTAACAGAATTGACTGCAACGATTTACTGTCAGCTATTAACTTAAAAGTTCCATCGCGTATTATGAGAAATGGTGACCGTTTTGCTCTTAACTAGGCGCGTACCGACGTCGGCAAAAAATCTCCAATAAATAATCTTATGAGGTTTTTGAATTCACTACCTACAGATTTTAATTTTGAGGCAAATCCAAAAAAAAAGGTTCATAATTTGCTTCGACCTTGAATGTGTTTTATGTCTTACTATGTTTGTAATTACCGTTTTAAAAAATTGATGTTCTAGTATTTAATTTGTTTCTACAAGACGATTTTAACTTTTGTTTTCAGAATTGTTTTAACCTTGATTGACATTTGTAACACTGTTTGGGCTCTGCCTGTCATGTGTATTGTTCATAAATAAAACAAGACAGCAGGATTTTCTGCAAGATTAGAATCATGTGAAGGTGGAACAGCTTTATTTGTAAATAACAGACTTGGTCTGATTTTATTTATGTTTATTTGGTCTCTAATTTTGAAAAATGTATATAGTATTCATCTCTTTATTTTAAAGGTTTAAATTTTTATATTTTAGCTATTTACAAGCCCCCTTCGGGAAACTTTGACACCTTTTTGCTTGCCATGGAGGGTATATTCAATTCTATTAAGTTAAATAGAAGCATAGTGGTGGCTGGTGATTTCAATGTGCGATTTAGCACTGGTGAGGCTACCTCTTTGTTCTTTGAGGAAGCGATGGTAGGTTTTGATATGCGGCAAAAAATATTTGAGGCAACTAGACTGCATTCCTGTCTGGACAACATAAAGGGCAGATTGTGGACTTTTCAGTTCATGTGAAGGATAGCAGGTTCTTACATACAAAAAAAGTTTACAGACTAATCACGCAGAAAGGTTTGTTCATATTTCATAATATAATTTCTGAGGTCACATGGAATTTTATTAGAGAAAAGTTTAATACATTTATGAACATTCTGGAAAAAGCTTATTTAAAGTTCTTTCCAGAAAAACAATACATTGTACATTCTGATCAATTGAATAACATTAACTGGTTTACCGACAGTATATGAGGGACTAGGGTTTGAGACTACTTGGTGAAATTAGCAGGCAATATTGAGACTTTATATTCGGTAAACTCAAAAAATCAAATAAAGATTCTAATTGATGACATGAACATTAATTTAGCAGTAGAAAACAATGAAGTAAATGACTACACTACACTATTGGGACACTTTGGTTTTTTTGTCTGCTATTAACAACCCCACTTGTGTAACTTCTAACACTAGTTCCATATTGGATCATATTTTTGTTAAAAAGAATCTCAGAACTAATCTTAAATAATCTTCTTTTGTTCTGCACTCTTCACTCACTGATCACTATCCCGTAACGTTAAGTGTGTCCTGTCAGCACAATATTCAATCTGATAAAACTTCAGATGCTAAAACTTTCACTTACTCCAAAATCAATTATCAAATTTTAGATGAGCTTTTTAAGGCTGAAACTCGTTTTAGTGTTTTAGAAGCCCAAAATATAGAAATTGCTACACAAAAATTCTTAGTGTGTAAAGTGTAAATATACTAGGTAACCGAGAACGAGTTTTACATTCGCTCGTGCTTATACGTTAATTTACGCGGTTCAAAAGTCGAATTAAATTTTCAAATTAAAATGAGTGAAAATAGTGATGGTAGTACAGGTGATCTGCTAAAAATAACGAAATTATCGCAACAATTTCCACCAAAAACGAGGAGTTTTTCTCTGGGATCGACCAGTTTATCAAAATCGGAAATAAATAAAATCATTGGAATTTGCGATAAGGATCCCAAACAAATAAAAACGTACGCTGCTAAATCCTTGATAACAAAAAACACCGATAACCCAACTGATGGTCAAAACAAATTACCGGGGGCGTTTGACAAATTCGTACCAGAATCGAATAAGGATAAAATGCCAGAAACTAATACAGTGCTACAAAATGACGTACTTTGTGATCCTGATGATGTTTTCAAACCTAGAAAATCAGTTGCACGGACGCCGCCTTCAAATAAGCAAACTAATAGAAATGACAAAAAAATTGATGAAAACTTACAAGAAATGTCAAATAAAAGAAATAGATCAGACACAGACAGTACCCCCGAAAAAGAAAATATAACTAAGAGACAATGCGACAGATTACCCTCAGCTAACCAAGATATTAGTAATGAAAGATCAGAAAATGACAACAGCGAGATACTTACTGAAAATGTAATTCTACAGGTATTCTCTGCGTTAGATACAATTCAGAAAACCTCAAATAAAGAACATAAAAGTGACTGTTGTCAAAAAGATGATCAAGACTCTATTAGAGCATCTATTTCGACAATCCATAAATCACTATCTTTACTTGTTCATAAAATTGGTACTTTGGAAAAGGACAAAATGGCGCTTGAATTTCAAGTTATTACGCTAGGCCAAAATAGAAAAGGGAAAGATACTAACGCAGAAGCGGAAGAAGCCTCTATAATACATCCCAAAGAAACGTCAGAACGAACCTACGCGACAGTTACACATAAGCAGTCAAAACCCAGCTTGGAGGCAGCAAAAAATTCTGAAGAATGGAGAACTCCACAAACTAAAAAAAAGTTTGAGACAGTCATACGAATCGATCAAATTACAGATGCCAAAGAAACGGTGCGTCAATTGAAAGGCGAGATATCAGTAGGAGAGACAGAAGGGGGATTTAAGAATATAAGGCAACTAAAGAGTGGAGCAGTAGTTGTAGAAAGCTGCACAAAGGCGCAACAAGAGAAATTGAGACAAGCCCTCAAAAGTAGAAATGATATGAAAATTAAGGAATCCCAAAACACAGATCCTATGTTTGTAATAACTGACATTGAAAAAGGGATACCAGATGACGAATTTATTAATGAACTTATTCGACTTAATAATGAAATTGAAAAAGATCTGCAGTATAATGTTATCGACAAAATTAAGGTTATATATAAAAAACCCTGCAGAAATCCTAGCAAAGAAAACTGGATACTTCAAGCGCCTGCTGAAATATCTAAATGGTTCCTAAAAAAACAGACAGTTATATTTGACCTTGTAAAAGTGTATGTGCAAGAACACATAAACTTAGCGATATGTTTTCGATGTGCTGGATTTGGACATGTAGCCAAATATTGTCAAGATGAAACATGTTGTCATAAATGTGGAGGTGATCACTTAGGGAAAGATTGTTATGTCAGCCAAATGAAATGCCCAAACTGTACAAAAATGAGATATAAACCTGAAGACAATCAACACTCAGCGAGAGATATGAATTGCCCAGTATATAGGAGGAGGATAGATCAGTTCAGAAACCAGATTAACTATTCTGGATCTTTTTTATAAAAGAAAACAACATTAGCAACTGCACACAAACAAGCATTTTATCGAGTATTATTCACCAAAATGTGCAGTCCATTGGTAACTCCATAGACAGAATAAATGCAATGTTAAGTGTTCATTCTGACTGTAAGGTGCTATGCGTCTCAGAACATTGGAAATCCAAAGATCAACTGCAAAATTATGCAATTAAAAACTTTAATTTAGTGTCTATGTTTTGTCGTGAAGAAGGGCAACATGGTGGTTCGGCTATATTCGTCAAACAAAATATTAAATGTAGATTTAAGTCAAAATTAAACAATATATCTGTTCACGGCATTTTTGAGTGTGCTGCCATAGAGTGTAAAATAGGAAGTTTAAATGCAATTATTATTTCTATATACAGGCCACCAAACGGAGACATAAAGGTATTTATGGAAAAACTAGAGCTAATGTTAACATCTATACTTAACGAATATAAGGTAATCTATATAGCTGGGGATTTCAACATTGAAATGTTAAGAGAAAATAAAACAAAAGCAGACCTCTTCTCAATCATGAGTTCGTTCAATTTAATACCTACCGTTTCTGAAAATACACGAATAACATCCACTTCTTCCAGCTGTATAGATAACATTTTCACAAATTCATCTATTATTGAAGCCATTGTTTTTGAAAGTTTTGTATCGGATCACACTGCACAGAAGGTTGTTTTTGAAACGATGGACGACAACATCAAAAAACAAGAGTACATACGTTTTTTCTCAGAGACAAATAAAGCTAATTTTCTGTGTAGTCTGAGAGAGCAAAACTGGTCGGATATTGTATATAAAATTGATATTTTTGATGTAAATAAACAATGGGAAAATTTTATTTCTACCTTTAAAAATATTTTTAATCAGCATTTCCCCCTAAAAAGAGTTAATAAAAATACTAATAACAAAAAAATTGGTTTCAACCCAGAAATAACAGAATGTAAAAGAAAACTTGATGTTCTATTAATTTTGTGTAAAAGTGATAATAAATACAAGGATCTTTATAAAGAAACAAAAAAAAGAGTATGACACTCTCTTGAAAAAATCACGCATAACAAACTATGAAACTAGAATATCCAAATCTGATAATAAAATGAAATGTATGTGGAGAATTTGCCACGAAATCACAGGTAAAACAAAACAAAAAGATGAACTTAAATTAGAGGGAGATGCTGAAAAAATAGCAGACAAATACAATGAATTCTTAATTGATGTAGTTCCAAAATTGTTTCAATCTGTGAGTGATCACCCTCATCTGTGTAATATACGGCCAGTAACCCCTAAAGAAATAAATGAGCTAGGAACTAATATCAAAAATAAACATAGCAGTGGACTAGATGACATTCCAACTAGTATCATGAAACTCGCTTTAAGTGAACTGCAAGAAGTGTTGTGTTTTTTAATGAATAATTCTTTTAAATATGGCATATTTCCAGAAAATATGAAGGTAGCATTCATAAAACCCCTATATAAGAAGGGCGATCCTGAACATTTGGACAGTTATAGGCCAATAAGTTTATTGCCAGCGTTTTCAAAACTGCTTGAACTTGCTATGTGTAACAGATTAGTGCTTTTTATGAATGAATGTAACTTATTTAATATAAGCCAACACGGTTATTTAAGGGGTAGATCAACGCAAACTGCTATTTTTCAATTTATACAATCAATTTTGGAAATCTTTGAAAGGGGCGAAATAGCATTTGGTATATTTATTGACTTATCTAAAGCCTATGACTGTCTGAATAGAGATATACTTCTTAAAAAACTGGAGTTGTACGGTGTAAGGGGAAATGCTTTAAAATGGTTTTTTTCATATATGGACAATCGAAAGCAATCAGTAAGTATAACGAAAAATGGGCAAACATACAATTCTCAACTACTATCCAATTTTTCAGGAATAGCACAAGGCAGCATCTTGGGACCAATCTTGTTCATTGTGTTTGTTAATGATTTATATTCAATAATAAATGGACCTAACCATAAAATTATTAGTTTTGCTGATGATACTAACCTATTAATAGGAAGTAAATGTATTAATCAGTTACAAGTTAGCAGTAAAGATCTTCTCCACCGAGCAATTAATTGGTTTAATCAAAATAAATTAATCCTTAATTCATCCAAAACAAATGCCATATTATTTAGAACTAAGCAGTCCAAAACAGACCATGTTGAGTGTCTGGAGATCGATGATCAAGGTGACATTGTAGTTTCTAAGGACTCAAAATTTCTGGGCATTTACATAAATGAATATTTGGACTGGTCATCTCACATATCTGCTTTAATAAAGAAATTAAATTCAATAAGTTACGGGATGCGAGTCATTGGCAAGTATATGAATGAAAAAACATTAAAAATTATGTACTTTGCAAACTTTGAGTCTGTATTAAGGTATGGAATTATTTTCTGGGGTCGGGACAGTATGATTCAAAATACTTTTGTAGCACAAAAACGAGTAATTCGGATCATCAAAAAAATGGACTACATTGAATCATGCAGATCAGTTTTCCAAAACTCATATATAATGACAGTATATGCTTTGTATGTGTATGAATGTCTAATGTTCTTCTTCAGAAATAAAAACCTCTTTCAAACGGTAAATGTAAATCACAATTATAATACCAGAACTGATAACATTAATTACCCCATACACCGACTTCAGTTAACAGAAAGACAACCCCATTATATGTGTATAAAATTATATAATAAATTACCGCCACACTTAAAAAGAATAACTAGCATAAGAATTTTTAAAAGAGAAATTAAAAAACTGTTAATTCAACTTGAACCTTACGAGCTGGATGATTATTTAAATATGTAAATTTAACTATATGTAATGTTATTAGTTATAGATTAGTTTGTCAGTGTGATTAATTGCATGATTCCTTTTTGTTTTGACGTTATTTCATTTTGTTTTTTGTAACAATTCTGAAATAAAAAGTTTATTATTATTATTATTATTATTATTAGAAATAAAGGCTGAAATAATAAATAAATCTAAAATTAAAAAACATTTCAAAATAAACACTAATGGATTCATTAATTCGATTAAAACAAAAGATAAAATGAAAAAAAAATTTTTATTATATCATGATGAAACTAAAAAAAAAACATTTACTGATTGCAGAAATAATTTGTATAAAATTATACAAAAACGAAAATATGATTATTATAAAACTGAAATCGAAAATAGTAAGAATGATCTTAAAAAATATATATCTTATAATCTCAAATGCAACAAATAAAAATACAATAAAAAATAAATCAAACTTGGAAATCAAAAACAACAATGGAAAAATTGATGATAATAAGAAGATGGCCAATTTCTGTAATTATTTCTTCACTAACATAGGTTCCAAAATATACAAAAAAATTAATGTTCCTTCTAGTTTTTCTAGAATTGACTTCACTGCTTTATCATCAATTTTTCTAAAGCCTACCAATTCAAATGAGATAATAAAACAAATTAACACACTAAAGAATAACTGCGCTCCAGGAAGTGATGGCATAACTACAAAAATCATTAAAGATTTTCATATACATTTAATAAATCCAATAGTTCATATAATTAATCTAATTTTTAAAACAGGCATCGTTCCAAGTTGTTTTAAAATTGCTATCATAACACCAATCCATAAAGCTGGAGACAAGTTTGATATAAATAACTACCGTCCAATAAGTGTTATCAACACATTTGCGAAAATCTTTGAAAAATGTCTTAAAGATCGCCTGGTCAGCTTTCTTCAACAAAATAATATCATATCTCAACGTCAATTTGGATTTATTAACGGTTTGAGCACTACCGATGCAATTTGTGAATTAACCAACAGCATAACTTCCAACCTTGACAGTAGCAATAAGTGCATTGCTGTGTTTTTGGACCTCGCCAAGGCGTTTGATACGGTGGCTCATGGCTCTCTCTCCTTAACGTTTTGCGTTTGTATGGGGTCAGGGGCACCGCGTTGAGCATCTTCGAGAGTTACTTAAGCGGTCGAACACAGATTGTCAAAATTAATGATGTTTGCAGGGATCCACTTAACATTACAATGGGAATACCTCAAGGCACTGTATTGGGACTTTTCATCATTTACATCAACTCATTAACTAGTATTGACATTGACAATGGCTCATTATTGTCTTATGCTGATGATACTGTAGTTCTGTTTTCAGGATCATCATGGACTTCTGTTCGTGATTTTGCCATTCAAGGTATGTGCAAAATTAAAAATTGGTTAGACACATTTAAGCTAACTTTAAATACCTCAAAGACGAATTACATAGCCTTTTCCATCACAGCAGCCAATCGTCCACACTTCCGCAGCATTTATATTGACAACTTTGATGGTGATATTCTAGAGGTTGAATATACAAAATACTTGGGTGTAATTATTTAGAGTAATCTCAGATGGGATCATCATGTACTTAGAATTACAAAAAATATAAAGAAACTAGTGTACAAATTTTATGTTTTGAGAGAGATATTAAGTAAACAGCTGTTGTTATGTGTGTATAAAGCCCTTATTGAATCTTTAATTCGATATGGTATAGTGGTGTGGGGTGGTCTATATCAAAATTCCTTAAAGCCTTTAAATGTAGTTCAAAATTACATTTCGAAAAAATAGGCGATATACCACCAGGCTTTTATATTCAGAGGACATATTGGATGTGAGAGGATTATATTGTCTGTCAACATGCTTATTTATTAAAAAATCTACTAAATTTAAACAAACTATAAACCACATCTATGAAACGAGGTCTAAGGTCAGTGAACAATTGGAGTTGTCAGTTAACAATACGTCAAAAAAATTGAGATCCTTCTCTTATTTAGGTCCCAAAATGTATAACTTGCTTCCCCTAGAATTGAGATCCCTGCCAAGACTGAAAAAGTTCAATAATAGTTGTAAGATTTTTATTTTTAAATATTTACATAAATTTAAAGCTCTATTTCAATAGGATAACATCTATATTTATAAGGTTTGCTAAAATAAGAAATTATAATTGTTGTTGATGTAATTTTTAAATTTTTATTTGTATAGCTTTAGCATGAGGTTAACTGTATTCTCAATATAAATTCAAAGATAATACTTGAGTACATACAAGTGTTCATTCACTTAGGTGCAATTTCCAGTTATTAGGCTCCTATTTAGATTATATTTATTACAATATGTATGACATTTGTTACCTTATGTTCTAATAAATAAAATTAATAAATAAATAAAAATATAATCATATAAACCACAAACATCAATATAAGAAATATACAAAATTGTATAGGGCGGAGATCCACAAGACTAAGATAGCTGCTAACAATAATTTGATTCATTCCTCAAATAACAGTTGCAAAAAGAAGGGGCAAATTATAAACAAAAATAGGCATAACACTGATGATTTCAATAACTACTTTTTAAGCTCATGAACTTGTAAGTAAAATTCCATTATCAAATATGGATGCATTGGATAATTTAAAAAGCAAAATACTTCCAAGTTTCTCTTTCTTTCATGAGGTCAGTTTTAATGATGTTTGAGAAATTATAGATAGTATTAAGAATAAGAATAGCCCTGACGTGTTTGGTTTGAATGTAAAGCTTATTAAAACCTAAAAATTGAATCCTGATACCCCTTACTAAATTAATTAACCAATGCCTTAATGAACACGTCCAGATATTCTAAAGAATGCTGTAGTGATTCCACTATTTAAAAAGGGTGATCTTGACTTGGCAGTAAATTATCGACCAATATCTCTCCTTCCTATTATCTATAAGATCTTTGAAAAATGCATGTCGAAGCAAATTATGTTTTTTTTAAATAATGATTTGTTTAGCAGTATTCAATTTGGTTTTAGGGATGGGAAAAGCACTGTCCTTTAGAGATTAAAATTCTACCACTTTTGACTTTTAAAAGAACTAAGGAAAATATTAATCCAAAACTGTTTTTATACTTTTAATGTATAAATGTTTCTTTGTTAGTAGCTAGAAAGGTCTTTTCAAAAATGTTTGAGGTTTTGCTTAGGGAACAGTTATGTGATTATTTTGAATCAAATCATATACTTATTGCAGAGCAGTTTGGATTTAGAAAGGGTAGGTCAACGGTCATGGCTTTAAATAAATTATGTGAGGGATATTTGAGGCTTTTGAGGGGGGCAATTTTCTTTCTGTGACCTCTTCAAGGCCTTTGATTGTGTTTCTC
The DNA here is from genome assembly GCA_030620095.1 of Kuschelorhynchus macadamiae. Taxonomy (NCBI): domain Eukaryota; kingdom Metazoa; phylum Arthropoda; class Insecta; order Coleoptera; family Curculionidae; genus Kuschelorhynchus; species Kuschelorhynchus macadamiae. The sequence goes on along the minus strand of JAUTXW010002427.1, from coordinate 252,575 downwards.
ACAACATCCTAGTTTAAAAACTTCAGTTTTACGGCGTGCTACCGCTCAGTTGCTCCAGAGCTGTCTTACAGATAGGTGACAGGTTCTGAGGAAAGAATTATGAGGTACGGGGTTTCACTCTTTCATAGCCCTTTGGTGTTGAAAGTTATTATTTCTTGTCTGAATATATTATTTCCACAAAAAGACTTTGTCATTTGGAGCAAGATAACCTAAAACGTTCGTTTTTGAACAGCTGATTCCTTCCATAACTTTAAAGGTATTTTCCTTTAACATCTGGTCGTTGCATTAACCAGCGTTTTCGACAACAACAACCAGCATCAACCCAAGGCCCATTAATTTTATAGGTTACCTCGATGAGTGGGCGAGGGGGGCGCCCGGGTGAGGCGGAGGTCGTCACATCGACTGGCGATCCGATCTGACAAAGCGGCCAGTTTATTGCTCATTCAGCTTGACGTTTTCGGTGCGATAGTTGTCAGTTGTGTTTTTCAGAGTATTTTTTTACTTCCTCAAGTGAAAGTTTTAAGACATTTCAGTGTTAGTTAATTAATATTAATATGGAATTAATAAGGAATGGAACCAAAATAACCGAAAAAAAAAACTATTGAAAATGATTACAAATAGACACAAGAACATAAACCTAGATGCCGCTAGTGTGTTCTTAAGACAAAGGTTATTTTTAAGAATGACATATTAAATGAACTGCCGATGAAAAAAAAATGTAAAGAAAACAAGCCATTCTGAAGGCGACACCCACGAAAAGCTGTATAAAAAATGAAAAAAATTATTAACTGAATTTTTAACTTGTTACCTTTTAAGCATAAATTGTGTGCTGATTTATTTCCTATTATTAAAAAATATGTTTGAACAGTTAAATAATTGTGTTTACTCCAAATAGTATATCTATAGTTAATAAAATATGAAAAATACTTATAACAGACATAAGGTGTCCCCATAGTGTGTTCTCAGTTGATATCTTGGTACCGGTTAGAAATAGAGAAGAAATTTATTAAAATCTAAATCAGGAAAATGCAAAACCGTTTTTAATTTGAAACGTTTAGACTCTAGAACTGTTCAAAATTGAAAATCCAAGTGTCAATATCTGGAAAACAATTAAACTTAGGCCTATGGACTTTATATGAAGTAGACATAGAATTTTAGATAAAATTCAAAAATGGTGTTTCATATATGAAACATTATTTAAGTAGGTATATAAGTCATGATATATACTAATATTTATATTTAAACTTTTTCTCTATCTATAGAGGATAGCATTGTCACCAAAACCGAGTACATCCTATTGGGACACCTTGAAAATGTACATTTTCTAAAGTTATACAACTATTTGTCAAGCTAAAACTTTTTACAAGAATATTTTTTGGAACTTTAAAATACATCATATTTTTTCAAATACGATGCGAACTTTTTGAATTATTCTCAGCAAAAAAATTTGGTTTAAATTTGAAGCAACGTCCCTAAAAGTAAGTTTAAAATTATAATAACTTATATCTTGTAGGCTGCATTTTATTGCACTAAAAAATTTAAATTTTCAAAAAAAAATGATTAATATATGCAATTAAACGCACACTGAGGCGATATGGACAATTCGGTGCTAAAGCATGCCCGTCGCCGAGTGACGTAGATCGCTCACACCGAGTTGGGATAGGTCAAGATCGCTCGAGGCAACCTATAGAGTTAATGGGCCTTGGTATCAACCAACCGAAAATCGCCTATAGTCGAATTAATGGCAGGCACCTGCATGACCTGCAAAGTATCCTGTGTTTTTCGCGAACCGAAAAAAGATGATGATTTATTTGGTTATCCTTGTGATAATTGCAGAAAGGTTTATTGCAAAAATTGCTTACATTTCAGTTCAAAGGAGGTTAGGACGCTTGTTTTATCATCCCGTATACTTCCGCTTTTCTGTACAAAATGCCTCCAGCAAATAAGGACGATGCTTAAATTAGAAAACTGAATTCAACTATTAGAATCGCAAATATCGAAACTTAACAAGAACACCATGAAAAATTCTGCATTAATTGATAGATTATTGAATAATGTGGACAGTTTACAACACTGAAGAAACAAAGTGAGAAAAATTCTGACACATTAGAGACAAAAAAAGCAAAATATTTGTGAAAATATTAGTATAGAACAAGTAGAAACTGCGGTAAGTAAAGCAATGTCTCTGCATTTGGAGAAACTAAATGAAGTTACAAAAAGGCCCTCAGTTAAAAAATATATGTCGAAAAAATTATCCACTGATTATGAAGGTTTCTTAAAAATTGAGCAGTTAAACACTTTGGGTGATACAACTCGTTTAAAATTGGAATAAAAAGTCAATTTTTTGACAAATTCAAAATAATCTTTATTGTCAGAAGAAGATACAATTCTTATAGCCAAAGCATTAAATTTAATAAATACTATAATATGTAATAAAATGTAATGCAATAATGTCAACAAAAAATGTATAAACATCAAAGGCTTAACAAAACGTATATAAATGGTTAGTGGTCACTGGCGAATTTTTTTTCTGAGCATACTATTCCAAATGTTCATGGAAGTTATTTAAACCTTTTTTCTCTGATATTGAGACCATAACTGTTAAGGCAGCAGAAGAACCTATTTTGGCATGCGATACTTACCTACATTAATCTTTAATTTTTCTCCAACTGAGGAATATTTAAATACTATTGATTTTGACTATGAATATTTCGATTTTAAAAATTCTGATTTTACTGCTATAACCAATTTCTTTCAGCATTCTTCCTAAGCATAGATCTAGAAATCCAAAGTTTCCTTTATGGTATCCAATGACTTAAAACAGGTGATTTTAAATAGATCATTATCATGTTCCCTGCATTTTGGAAAATATCTTATATTACACCCCTTCATAAGAGTGGTTCAAAGGCAGAGGTTACAAATTATAGGCCTATTTCTAAATTTTCTCTAATTTCTAGACTACTTGAATCCTTGGTAGCTAAGAAATTAATATTATTTCAACTTAATAGGATTATAGCTGAAAGCCAGCATGTTTTGCTAAGAAGAAATCAACAGTTACAAATCTGTTAATTTATGAACAGGCATTAGTAAATTCACTGGAATCTTGTAACCAGGTTGATGCAGTTTATACAGATTTTCATAAGGCCTTAGATAGAGTAATACACAGTACTTTTATTAATAAACATCGAGCATTGGGTATTTTTGGAAACTTATTGAATTGGATTGAAGATTATTTAAGAGGGAGATCCCAAGTTGTAAAAATAAATAACATATTTTTAAAAATAATTAATTATACATCTGGAGTTCCTCAAGGGGGTCATCTTTCACCAATATTGTTTAATATCTACATTAATGATATACCAAATTATATACAGTATTCTAAAGTACTTTCATATGCTGACAACCTAAAATTGAGGTTTGCTATAAAATTCAAAAAGATATAATAAATAATTTAGTACTGTGGTACGAACATAATGGAATGCCACTGAATGTAAGTAAGTGTAAAGTAATTTCATTCTCTTGTAAAAAAAACACAGTGGTTTTTTGACTAAGGTATCAACTCACAATCACTTGAAAGAGTAAATAATATTAAGGATCTGAGAGTGATTTTGATCGAGAACTTTCTTTTAGTGATCATTTTGAGTATATTACTAACAAGGCCTTAAAAACTTTAGGATTTATAAGAAGACACTTAGGGGTTTTTCTGATATTTTCTGTTTTAAAGTATTATGTTGTTCATATATTCGTTCTTCTTTGGAATATGTAAACCAGGTATATAGATCTGCACGTTTAGTATTGTTATGTTATTTTGTATATATTTTAAAATTTCGTCATGTATATTTTGTAATGGCTAGTCCGTCAATAAACATTTATTTATTTATTTATTTATGATCTCTCTATAAAGTTTTTGAGGCTCAGTAGATCATGGAATGCAACACTCCATTATGGCCCTACTTTCTTTAACAAGCTGCCGGTCAGAGTCAGGAAATTGCAAATAAAACAATTTAAGAATGTGATAAAAAGTATTTATTAAATAAAGTATTTTATAGTTTTAATGAATTTTTATGTAATAATGTATCTGACACAATTTTTGTTAGTGATCTTGGTAATGTTTGTTTTGTTTTATTTTGTTTAGTATTTAAGACCATTGTAATTTTATATATATACTTTCTTTTGTATGTAAAGTGATATTTGCAAACTGATGGTTTATTAAATAATTCTATTCTATTCAGGACATCTATAAATTATATATCCTGAGTGAAATTCATATTATCAGTCTTTTCCTACTCCGTTGGTCCAATATTAGTGTTATATATTATTAGGTTAGCAAGAGTTGTTGTTGTTTGTTTTCGTCGTGTGATTTGAGTTAAAATATTAAAGTTAAGTGCTTTATATTTGTGATAGTAGTATTTCATGGCGTTGATAAAAGTTCATTCCAACCTGGAGAGTGTTTGTGGCGCCTGGAATTGTGAAATAATAACAATAATTAACTAATTATTTTCGGCAAAATATCCCGCTAAAATTATAAACAAATTGACAATTGCATCTGAGGTTAGGAAGTACTTCTTCTTCATAACCTTAAAAGGTGACCGGAAACGGGAGTGGCTATATACCCATAATCCGTAAAGCAATTTCACAACCAAATGCCCGAACAGGGAAACTGTTCAATTTGTGAGAGAACCCTGAGATCAAATCAGCACGCAGTAGAATGCTCGCGCTGCTGCTCATGGATTCACAAAGGGTGTTCAGGCTTGTCCAATGTGGAATTTGAAAAAATTTGCACCCAAAACAAAAAATCGGGATCACACTCTTGGGTATGCAAAAACTGCTTACATATTGAAGTAAAACGCGTTTCCCTCGGTGCTCCTCTTTCGGGCAATACTTCTAATAATGCCCATGCTGATCAATGCGGATCTAACCAGAATCGCTCAAAGAACAAGGCAAACAACCAAACAGATATTGAACAACTAGTAAAATCCATAAAGGACCTTAATGCCGATATTCGTGAATTAAAGAATGATGTAAAATTCTACGCTGAACAATATGAAGAACAAAGATTGATTAATACAAACTTTAGAAGAGAGATAGATATACTCAAACGAGAAAATGAAAAACTGAGTGGTGAACTAATAAAACTAAAGAAGCCCATTCAAGAACATGATAATGAAAAAAGGAAAAATAACTTGCTTATTGTTGGCCTAAAATTCAAGACTGATGGTACAACAAACGAAATTATACAGAATGCTACAAAGGCACTGAAATATGTAAATCCTGCTCTAAACTCTGCAGACTACTCAGTCAGGGTAGCAAATAAAAATAAACCCAACTCTCTCATTATAACCGAATTTAAATCAATAGATTTAAAAAATAAATTTATGATGTGTCGAAAAGATAAAGGAAGAATCAAGTCTACTGATTGTGGTATACCAGGGGATGAAGTATATCTGTACTTTAATGATGACCTGACTAAGGAGCAGAATGACCTTTTTAGAAAAGCCCGTGAATTAAAGAAAAAAGGATATAAGTATGTCTGGTGTAAGGGAGGAAAGGTTTTTATCAGAAAATGCGATGAAGGTGAGGTAAAAATTGTAAAGCAAGAAAGTGACATAAATATTCTACTATCAGACTAATTTATTGCAAACTTTTACTCCTCATAAATCCAGTAGCTAGTGGTTATAATATATAGTTATAATATATAGTTATAATATATACTTATTTTTAACAATGGCTGTGTTTAACATATTAGATGACTACCAGCAACCTGTACTTAACTATAACTGTTATGACGTTAGTGAGATACCATTTTTAAAAAATAATAAAACTAACATTAATCTTGTACACTTTAATATACGTAGCTTAAACAAAAACTATGATAATTTGGTTGCCTTCATGCAGTCTAGTAGTATTGACATGGAGGTTATCATACTCTCAGAGACAAATAGAATTGTGAATCTCCAGGATTTTGCACTGGATGGTTTTGAGATTTTCTATAATGAAAGTCAAATAAATAAATGCGACGGTACTGTTGTGCTAGTTAGGTCGGAGTTGTTCCCGATCATGGCAGTACTACAGTATGGTCAGACTAAGTTTCTTAGAGTCTCGCTGATTAAAAACGATGTTCGAATAGGTCTTATTGCAATTTATAGACTTCCTTCACTGGATGCAAATTCTTTTATTAATGATCTGGATCAGCTCCTACATAACCCATTTGAAAAGTATAGCCTAGAAGTCTTCTGTGGTGATACAAACATAAATATCAAGGATAAAGAATCAAGAATAACAGTTGATTATTTAAATTGCTTAACTGGACACAGTTACATCAGTCACATAAATGCATATACAAGGATTGAGGGCAATTCTAGTAGTTGCATTGATCATTTTTTTGTCAAGAATAAACTTGAATATGCTGTAATTCACCCTGTTGTTGTGAGTTGCGGGCTCTCTGATCACCTCCCAATAATTCTAAATATAGATTTAAATAGTGAAAATAAAAAGTATAAAAACAATGAAATACAACTAAAAAAACTTGACTATAAAACTGTTAGTAATGCTCTTAAGGCTGAATGTTGGGACGATGTACTAAACTCTGAAGATGTTAATGTTTGTACAGTAACTTTAATGAAGAAAATTTCGAACATCATTAACTCTGCTACTGCTATCTCTAAAAGGAAGCGAATAACAAAAAAAAAACCGTGGATCACGCAGGGTATCATAATATCTATAAAAAATCGCGATAAATTAAAGAAAAAATTAATTAATGATCCATTGAATACAAATGCTCAAGAACAATTTAGGATATATAGAAATTCACTTACCAACCTAATAAAAAAAAGCTAAATATAGTCACTATAAAGATAAATTAATAGAAAACAAAAACAATATTAGGGGTACATGGGGGGTGATTAGGGAAGCTGGCAATGACTCAAAAAATAATAATTCTGACATTAACTATATTGTAGATAATGGGAAACAGGTTAAAGACAGTAATATGATAGCAGACATTTCTTGATTATTATGTTAATATGGGTAAGTCGCTAGCAAATAAAATTAAGGGCAACGACTATAAATTTAAAAAGAATATTATTGTTAACTCAATGTTTCTTGCTCCAATATCTGAATCTGAACTGCTTGATCAAATAAATAGCCTAAAAACAAAAACATCCTGCGAGCATGACAATATTCCCTCAGTAGTAATTAAAATGAATCATGTGGAAATAATGAAGCCACTCTTACATCTAGTGAATTTAATCTTTAAAAAAGGCATATACCCCGACTCTTTAAAACATTCAATTATTACTCCGGTGTTTAAGTCTGGTGACAGAACAAATAAAGAAAACTATCGACCCATAGCGGTAACAAATTGTCTGAATAAACTATTCGAAAAATGTATAAATTTAAGACTATTCAAATTTCTAAATGAAAATAATATTCTATCATCCTCGCAGTATGGATTTCGTGCTGGTATTAGCACTGAAAATGCGATTCAACATGTAACAGAGTATGTAATTGAAAATTTCAACAAGGGTTATAAAACTGTAGGCATATTTCTAGATCTAGCCCGTGCCTTTGACACTGTGGATCACCACATTCTACTTCAAAAAATGGAAAATGTTGGAATCAGAGGAATTGTACTAAAATTGTTTGAATCATATTTAAATAATAGATCTCAATGTGTAAAAATAAACAGGATATTAAGCAAAAAGGATGAGGTAGAATGCGGTGTGCCGCAGGGCACGGTACTGGGCCCTATTCTCTTTTGTATTTATATAAATGATATAACAAATATACTGCCTGTGTCAGATTGCTCCTGTGTGTGCTATGCAGACGATACCGTTATACTGATAAGAGATGTAACTTGGCAGCAAGTATTTCAAAAATCTGAAAAATATATCTCAACCATTAAGCTGTGGCTTGATCAAAACTTACTAACCCTAAACCAAAATAAAACACATTATTTAGCTTTTTCAACTAAAAATAAGTTCACTGAGACTTTACCTTATTTACGGATTCATGAGTATAAATGTTTGTTGAATTAGAATCACTGTTCTTGTAATAGTCGCATTGAAAGCAAAAAAAGTATCAAATACCTAGGACTGTATATTGACTTTAATTTAAAATATAATGTTCACATTGATTACATTACTCAGAAGATACGAAAAACCATATATAAATTTTATCAGTTGAGATAATTCTTATCTCAAAATCTCTTAAAAATGGTCTATCAATCATTGATTGAATCAATTATTACTTATGCAATTAGTGTCTGGGGTAGTACGCACAGTGGCATTATGGATCATCTGTTTATAACTCAAAAATATATATTGAAGGTTATTATGAGGAAACAGAGACGTTATCCTACTGAGCAACTATTTATTGACTCTGGACTGTTAACATTAAGACAGCTTTATATAAAAAATATAGTAAGATATATGAAAGTATCCAACAAATATAAAAACCCTGTTCATCACAGTATTGTCACCTGTAATATAACTAGTAAAAATCTTATGATTGCTGGCTCCAGTCATGCATCAACACAGAGACACATATTATTCATTGGCCCTAGAATATATAATTTGATTCCAAATAATATTAGGAATATAACTAATGTAAAACATTTCATGTTCCTTGTTAGTGAGTGGATTAGGTGAAATTATGCTTTTATAGTTGGCAAGCTACCTCTACTGTTATAATTATAGGCAAAAAAAAAACTACTATTATATTGTTAAGCAGAAATTTGTTACAATTAAAGAATAGATAGCACATATTTTAGTACTGTTTTGTACCCTAGGCAAGTTACTTTGTAACTTATAGTGTACACAATTGTAATAGGTTATACTATATAAGATGTATTTTTTTTGGAAATAAAAATATTATTCTTATTATTATTATTATTATTATATATATATATATATATATATATATATATATATATATATTGGCAACGTTGGAATGGCGTCCTAGATATTTGTGTCTTTAAGAAGTAGAATATGCAAGGTTAAGTAAGAATTATTGTTACAGCAATAAAACCCAGTTATTAAGTTTCTAAATGGTTTTCGTTAATGATCCTCTTGTTTCTATGTTAGAGTGGTGTATTATTTGGGGTTAGGATACAGTAAAAAAAAACAAGTATTTTTTTAAGTGGTCGACGTTCCGCAACATCATTGTTGCATCCTCAGGATACATATATTGATTCTATATCCTGCATGAAACTCATATTATCAGTCTTTACCTGCTCCATTGGTCCACAGATATTTCCCAGATATTAAGCGTCCAAACGATTTTCGTTAACGATCTCTTGTGATGTTAGAATGGTGTATTAATTGAGGTTAACAGGAGGATTACAGGGTGTTAGTTAAGTATGTGGCCAAACTTCAATGGGAGGTTCTAGTCCGGAAAGGCTTCGTTTTTCAAGATACAGGGTGTTAAACTTAAAAAAAATCGGTTTTTCGCAAAAATCTTAATAATCCTTTAGCTGATTTTGTTGAAATTTGGCAGTATTATTTATATTAGTAGGAGGCTACTTTGAACCTAACTAGATTAAAATTATTAAGTCCAGTGGCGTCCCGGGAGGCACTAACCAATATTTTTGACAAAAAAAATGTGCACCAGCAACTGAAAATACAACGTTTTTATCTGTTTAGTTTTTTCGTTTCTTGCTTTGTTTTTGAGAAAAAATAAAAGACACTTTATTGCATGTCATTGCTTTCTTGTGTGAAAACAAAAAAACTAAATGGTTCCAGGCAGGATCGTATATTTTCCTAGCTAAATTTCAATCAATTTAAGCTAACAATTTTTTGTTAGCTTAAATTAACCAGTAGCGTACCGTCAGAAATTAAAAAGAATCAAACAAGAAAAACCCTTTATTTAATTATTAAAAATTATTAAAAATATTTATTAAAATCACACTTAAACAAATATTACACATTATATTATGAACAGGCATTAGTAAATTCACTGGAATCTTGTAACCAGGTTGATGCAGTTTATACAGATTTTCATAAGGCCTTAGATAGAGTAATACACAGTACTTTTATTAATAAACATCGAGCATTGGGTATTTTTGGAAACTTATTGAATTGGATTGAAGATTATTTAAGAGGGAGATCCCAAGTTGTAAAAATAAATAACATATTTTTAAAAATAATTAATTATACATCTGGAGTTCCTCAAGGGGGTCATCTTTCACCAATATTGTTTAATATCTACATTAATGATATACCAAATTATATACAGTATTCTAAAGTACTTTCATATGCTGACAACCTAAAATTGAGGTTTGCTATAAAATTCAAAAAGATATAATAAATAATTTAGTACTGTGGTACGAACATAATGGAACGCCACTGAATGTAAGTAAGTGTAAAGTAATTTCATTCTCTTGTAAAAAAAACACAGTGGTTTTTTGACTAAGGTATCAACTCACAGTCACTTGAAAGAGTAAATAATATTAAGGATCTGAGAGTGATTTTGATCGAGAACTTTCTTTTAGTGATCATTTTGAGTATATTACTAACAAGGCCTTAAAAACTTTAGGATTTATAAGAAGACACTTAGGGGTTTTTCTGAGAATCAAACAAGAAAAACCCTTTATTTAATTATTAAAAATTATTAAAAATATTTATTAAAATCACACTTAAACAAATATTACACATTTTTTTTAACTAACGAAACATTTAACTATAGGTAACACGAAACTTACAATAGTTGCTGAAAATGTTCTCCCTTAACTTCAAAGCAAGCATTAACTCGTCTTAACATCGATTGCCAATCATTGCCGGCGTATGTCTTATCTGATTACAAGAGTTACTCATTCATTGAATTAATTCTTTTTCAGTGTTGACTGGAGTTTTATAAACGAGGGACTTTAAATACCCCCACAGAAAAAAATCTAACTAAATGTGGTGACTTGGGTGGCCACGATTGTGGACACAAATTGACATGCTAATATGCTAAAATCAGGTGGTACACCATCGTGCATGAATCACATTCCTTCTCTTTCTGCCAGTAGGACATTTTCTAATAGTTAAGGTAACACAAATTCCAAAAAGTGACGATAATCTTGACCATTTAATCTGGGGGGTAAAAAATAAGGTCCAATGATATAATCACCTACAATACCAACCCAAACATTCAAAGAAAACTATTGATAATTATTTTGTATCACCGCATGGGGATTTTCTTCAGCCCAGATATGATTGTTATGAATGTTCATAATTGAATTTCGGGAAAAACAGGCTTCATCTGTAAATAAAATAAGGGATAGAAATGTCGGAGATGCTATCTGTTGTTGCAAAAGCCAAGTACAATAATCGGCTCGTGGGGGAAAATCTGTAGGTAATAATGCGTGAACATGCTGTATGTGGTAAGGATACAGTTTAAAATCTCTTAAAATCTGCCATACAGTATAATGAGATATGTTTAATTGTAGCGTAATTTTGCGTGTACTTGTGTCGGGGCTACGCTCAACTTCATGTAAAACTTCTTCCTCCACCTCCACTGTTCTTACTGTTGCAGGTCTACCAATAACAGCAGTCGACCTTTGAAAGGTGCCTGATTCGCAATCTCATATATTTTTACAAATGTTTGCTACAAGGCGATGAGGATATCTCTGTTGATAAATTCGTCTAGCCGCTCCGGAATTGCCTCGGGCCATTCCATAAACAAAAACAAATTTGTTTTAACAATTGTTTTTCCGTCCACTGGCCTTACTTTTTTGTTACATCCAAAACATTGCAGTAGTAAATAACATTATGCATTTTATGTTTATTTGCTTTATCGAAAACTGTTAATCTAAGCAAAAAACTTCAAGATGTTAATACTTTAAGTGGTTCAAATACGAATATTTTATATGAACATAAGTCCAATATTTATGGTAGTAAGTGGCTAATCTAACCGTAACAGCCAAAAAGAAAAGATGTTTCCAATGTGGAAAAATACATCCACTGCAAAAGTGATCAACACATATCGATACATAGGAATTGCCCTGAGTTTTTGCATTAGAAAAACTTTAAAAAATTAATGGTCTTCGAGAATATTTCATAATATGGAGCAAACAAGCTTTACCCAAAAAAGGACTCTATTTCTAGCAATTTCTCTCCTCACCCTGAAGATTTTCAGCCCTAACAAGTAATTCATAACAAAGTTATACTGAAAATATGATACCTGTCTCACAAAGAAGAAACATTACACAACAAGAAGCAAGTAAACACAAAAGGTCCTTTCAACAAGTGCTAACAAATCCAACTAAAAAAAGTAAGGCACATAATTCAGTGTTAATAAATCCTGACTCCAGACCTGAAAAAAAAACACTTTATTCTCTACACAAACATCCTCTACAACGCCTCAACAAACAAACACAATTACATACCCAACAACCAAGCTTTTTAGTGCAAAGCAACTCAATAATGAAGATATTTCGTAGCTCCAAACCGAGGAATTTCTAAAAAAACTTAACAATATCTGCCCCAAAACTTTTATTAGAAAGGCGCTCAGACTGCTCCTCGAAAGATCTGAGGCTGATATGGATGATGATGAAAATAGCTCAGATTTTTAATCAAACAAAACAAATCAGAAAATATGACTCCTTTTCAAGACATTCTAACTATTTTACAATGGAACGCACATAGCTTAGTTGCTAACAGATCAGACTTAATGTCATTAATTTGGACCATAATCCGGATATAATCCTCATAAATGAAACATGGCTTAAGCCAGAACACAATTTTTATATAAACAACTATATCAAAATCAGGCAGATCCAATCTGACAGATATGGGGGGGTTGCAATATGATTTTAAAAAATATAATATTTTCTGTAAATAAGCTCATCTTATCTGGAGAAGTCAAAACAATAACACAAATGGCAAACAATTATGTGACTTTATAAATCAAAATAATAATTTTAAATGATGGTTCTCCTAACAGACTGTGAAAACTGTGGTTGTGGCAGCATCTTTTTTTATTAACTGCGGCAATTTATGGATCCTGATAATAGTAACCCCCTTTGTGTAAGACTAAGTGTGACGGTAAGTCCTTACAGGTTTATATAGAGTAAATTCTTACATATTAAACAATAACACAAATCAATTAAAAGCATTTTGTGGAAACATGGACGACCCGGGTGGGGGAGGTGGAGACCCCTCCCGCCACAAAATTAGTAAAATTATAGGCATTACTAATAACGAAACTTCCAAAAATGCTAACAACTCAGAAACAAGTGCAAATAAGTTGAAAATATTATATAATTCGAACGATTTAGGTCCGTACATAGTATATATGGAATCATCTACTCAAAGTTTGGATAACCACGTGGGCAGGTTCAGCACAATTAAAATAGCAAGGGAAATCTTTGATTTGAAAATAAGTGTCAAAAAAAATAGATAATAAAGGGATTAACAGAGTTTCAGTAGAATTTAACGATTACACCGAGGCTAACAAATTTGTAAATAACCCTACTTTCATAAAAAAATGTTATAAAATATTTATGCCCTTTAACTATGTTACCTGTAAAGGATTAGTGCGTAAAGTCGATTTATGGGTAGATATCGAAAATCAGGCTGAAAACATATGCAAAACTAATAACCCTAACATAAAAATCTTAAAGGCCGTAAGGCTAACAAGAAATAGTTTTAAAGATGGCAAGAATGAAAAAATCCCTACAGGGACAGTCCTATTTACGTTCAGTGGCACACTGATTCCACACAAATGTCATATTTTATCATAAACTTTCATTACCCGTAGCAATTTGCATACCACCGGTCACGCAATGCTTCAAATGTCTATTATTCGGGCACACTATGAAGAATTGCAAGAGCAAAGCAAAATGCCCAAAATGTGCTTCAGTATGTAACACTACTGATGAGCACATAAACTCTAAAGAACCTATCACCTATTCTTGCCAGTCACTATGCCATTCTTGTAAAGAAACCCATAAATCAACGTATAAAAAGTGCCCCGAGTATATAAGGCAGCAAAACATCAAAAAGCTAATGGCCTATGAGAATATGTCGTTTTTTGATGCAAGTGAGATGTGTCAAAAAACTTATATAAACGAAAATAACGACTACATGTACAATCCCCATGACTTTCCCTTGCTAAGAAATATAAATTCACAAATAAATAAAGAACAAAATTCGACGTTGATAACCATACCTCAAAGGAGACTAACAGACTTCTTTCTGGCAGCTAAAGAACCCCCAAAAAAAAGAATTGCAACAAAAGAGTATGATAAATTGGCCCACCAAGAGGCCTTGTATTCTCCGAATGGAAGACCAGCTAGAGAGATTTCGACCTCTTCCTCCTTCTTTGCTCTTAATACTACAAACTTGCCTAGTAATAGTGCCCAAGAAAACATTTCCAAGCTACATATTATGCCCTGCCAATCATTTGAAAAATTAGTACAACTCCTTCACGAGAACATTCCCAAAATCCCATACGAAAAAAAAATTTTTATTAAAAAGTATCATTAACGGACACATCAATATCGAAGATAGCAGATGGACTTAGATCCGTCTGCTGACGAAACTTATATAAGCAAAAATTATTAAAAATACATAAAACAATCATATGAAGCTAAAAATAATACAATGGAACATTCGAAGTGTAAATATTAATAGAACAAACCTCATAAACATAGTCTATATTCATAACCCAATGAAACTTGGTTAAAAAAAGAGCACAACTTTTATATAAAAAACTTTAAAATTTTAAGACAGGACAGGCAGGATGGCTTTGATGGGGTCGCAACCTGCATTAAAAATAATATTAACTTCTCTTTAGTGAAGACCCTTAATAACAATAATATACAATGTATAATTATTAAAATTGTAAACTTAAATATTATCAATGTATACTCTAATTCCAATATAAGCATAGATGAAAACTTTTTAAGTAATATTTTTTCCCCAACTGAAAACGATTTGCTAATGGGCGACCTTAATTCACATTACCCCTTATGGGACAGCTCCCCAGCCAACAATGGAGGTAAAAACATCAGTGACTTTGTATTAAAAAATGAACTTTCTATCCTCAATGACTAAGTGGGCTGCTTTTTCGGATCGGAATGTGCTTCAGGACTGTGGTAGCAGTGACCATTTCCCGACTTCAGTTACAATTAATCATAGTAGTGCCACTTTTAATCAATCTCCATTTCTAAAAACTTTTCAAATATACAATCACCATAAAGCTGACCTAGAACATTTCCACAATTCGCTCCTTTTAAACCTGGGAAACATTGATAATCTCACAGATTTCAGTAAATTTGAAAAAATTGTAAACAATGCAGCTTCGGAGGCAATACCCATGAAAACATGCAGTTCTCCTGCAAAAACAAATAACCCATGGTGGGACTCAGAGTGTACAATGCTAATCAACTCTAGATTACTGGTATTGAAAAATTTTAAAGAAAATCCTAATATTGCTAACTTTATTGAAGCAAAACGAATAATAGCTATAACCAAAAAAAAGTTAAAAAACAAAAAAATCGACAAATTTAAAAATTTTTGACATTCTCTTAACAGAAACTCATGCATAACCTATATTTGGAATACTATCAAAAAATTTTCTAATGTCATAAGAACATTTAACAAAGATAAGATGATGTCCTAATCGCTATACTTCAGACAATGGCTGTTGTGAATATAAACCCCCTTTTTACCCTAATTCAGAATGAAAATGTAAAGTTTTTTACTATGGTGGCACTAGAAAATAGTCTTAAAGATAAGAAACTATCAACAACAGGTTTAGATGACATATCTTATTCAATGATCAAAGCTTTCCCATTTAAGGCAAAACAGTTTTTACTACATACCTTTAATAAGTGCCTAGTAGGAGAACAAATTCGATATACTTGGAAAAAATTTAACATAATTAGTTTTTGTAAACCAGGAAAAAATCCAAACAATCCAGATAATTTTCGACCTATTGTACTATCCTCTTGTTACCTTAAAACTTTAGAAATAATGATAAAAAATCGCTTAGACTGGTTTCTGGAGCACAATAACACCTTCAACCCATTACAAATTGCTTTTAGAAAGGGAATAGGAATTAATTATGGCATTGCTTACATAACCTCTAAAGTCAATCTAGCCTTTGAAAGAAAATATAAGATAATGGCCGTATTTCTAGACATCAAGTCAGCTTATGACTCAACATAATATTCATATCCTTAAAAATAGACTGATCTACTCCAGGAATAAAAATGGAGAGTTATTAGGACCATTTTTGGCTACACAAGGACTCCCTCAAGGGTCGCCTCTGAGTACAGTATTGTTTAATATCTATATAAGTGACATTTTCAAATTACCCCTGGAAAATGTTGATATTGTCGGATATGCAGACGATCTAGCAATTATGAGTGAATACCACAGTTTGATAGATTTAACTTGTAAGATAAATAATGCATTGGAAAGTATCAATACTTGGTTGTCAAATCATAACCTGAAGCTCTCAACTGAAAAATGTGAGGCATTATATTTCACCAAGGGACGTCAAACCATTCAGCCCCCGAATATCGATATTAACAACACTCTTATTCCATTTAAAAATCATGTAAAATACCTAGGAGTCACCCTTCAAAAACATTTGAAATGGGATATTCACATTCAAAATATCATACTGAAAGCAAAAAAAGGTCTAAATATCCTCAAATCCTTTGGTAGAACATGGTGGGGTGCTGATCCTCAAATTCTTTTAACTACTTTTAATGCCTTAGTTAGGTCTCATTTGGACTTTGGTTCTATTTTCATTTACCCTACTACCAGTAAAAATATTTCTAAAATCAATAGTATATTCTATGAAGGCCTTCATTTTTGTTTAGGATGCATGAAATCCACTCCTACCAACACCCTCTTGGCTGAATCAAGTAACATGGACTTACATCATAGGAGACTTCTGCTAACAACTAAATTGCTGACACACATCTTTTCCATAACAAATCACCCCTTGGCAAAGCTAATAATTACCCTCCGCAGGTCTTAAATAAACAATGTGAAGGCTCAAAATGTGCATAATACCCCGTATCTGGTACAAGCAGCTGAATATTTCCTCCCTTTTATAAATAAAATGCAGAACACAACACAACTTCCGTGCCACCTTTTTGACTACCATCTCCAGCTAAAACCCCTCAAATTAAATAAAAATGAAACTTCAAAAATTGCACAATTATTTGTTGCTAACTCTGAAAAGTTTAATCTCTCTCACACTTTCGTCTACACAGACGCATCTAAAGACTCAAATAAAGTAGGGTCTGGAATACACATCCCATCCCTAAACTACAACTTCTCTTCAAAACTTCATAAAGAACTTTCTATATTTACAGCAGAACTGATAGCCATTGAAGAAGCAAGTAAAACCATAATAAATAAAAATATCTACAAAGCTCTAATTTTATCCGACTCTTTAAGTTCCATTACCAAATTAAAAAATAATTCTTACAACCACAAAAATAGTTATCAGATATTTAAAATAAAAAAAAAGGATTTTTGAGGCTATGGAGGAGGGATATGAAATCTTTCTAACATGGATTCCAGGTCATTGCGGAATACAAGGTAATATACAAGCAGATAAATTAGCCAATATTGGCAGAAATTTGAACATTTCCAAAAATACTAAAATAGAAGCTGGAGACATTCTCAATGAGATAAAAAATAAAATATCTTCTAAATTCATGCGGGAATGGAAATTAAGTCTAGAAACAAAAGGTAAATTTTACTCAAAGATTCATAATAGTTTCTCAAAAAAAAATGGTTCATGAATACCCCCTTCTATAGTCGCAGACACATTACCACTATAATCAGAATGAAAACGGGACATTGTCTTACTAAACAACACTTATTTCGTATCGGCATAAAAGATAATCCATATCGTGAATGTGGACAGGTAGAGGATTTGAACCACCTATTTTTCGAATGTTCGATTAATATACGTCCAAATTTCGATATATATCAGAACCTGATAAATATAGGCCTCCAATCCCCACTCAACATCGAAACTGTCTTATCCAATGTTTCCACAATAATGAATATCTTGATAAAATTTCTAAATGAAAACAAAATAAAACTATAATTAAAACTTTGATTACTTGTTATAGACCTGTAAAGACAAAGGTAGAAGACTTTGAACCCAGACGAGATACAGTATTTGTAAATGTTTTCCGTTTGTTTTATCCTATAACTAACTTTAAATTGCAACCTTCATCGTTAAAAATTACAACCACAGAGCACTATAAACAAGTATACTAAGAACAATTTTGTAATTGAGAGTTCAAGGGGTGACCGAGAGTAACAGTACTCGCTAGCCGGACATCCCACCGATAACGTCTCCACTCAGGCCACCTGAATGTAGAGCAATCTGGCAAATGGTCTAGTATCCGCGCCAACAAGCTAGAAACAACAACTCCTAACAGACGACAATATACTAACGTAAATCCAAGCCCACTAGATCTTACTTTTACCAATATTACTCTGGCCCCCGCTTTGAATGGGAGGTCCTCCCTGATTATGGATATAGTGACCATTTCCGAACTTTAACAAAAATCAATCAAAAAAACAAAATTAACAATATTGATTTGATACATCATTATTTAACAAGAAGAATTTTCTGAAAAACAAATTGTGACACATATATTGACTCTTTTTTATCTTTTAGGTGTATCTCGGAGAAAGATGTTTCAGTTTCCCTATTTTCTATAAAATCCTGTGCTGTCGGGGCAGATGGTATCTACATTAATTTTATAATTATGTGCTCTCCTTTTATTCTTAAATATTTAACGCATTTAGTTAATTTTTGTATTGAGCTGTCAGTTTTTCCATCTGATTGGAAAACAGCGCATATTATACCTCTGCTTAAGGTTAGTAAACCCTCAGGATATTGGAACTGGATACTGGAATATGCGGTCAAACGTCAACTAGTGAAACATATTGAAAAATTTAAGATCTTTCCTGAAACACAATCGGGATTCAGGGAGGGACACGGGTGCGCGATGGCATTACTTAATGTAACTGACTACATTTTTATGGCTGCTGATAAGGGTCTATGCACTATTTTAATTTTACTTGATTATTCCAAGGCGTTTGATACCTTGAATCATGCGGCTTTGGAAATAATACTATTTTTAGATTACTAGATTTTGCAGTTTAAGTCAGTCTGCTGTGCTTTTTTTCAAAAATTATCTTAAAGATAGGAAACAAGCTGTTGTGCTCAATGGCAAGTCCTCTCACTATCTATACGCTACTAAAGGTGTACCGCAAGGGTCAGTTTTGGGTCGCATTTTGTTTACTTTGTATACATCTATGTTGCCTACCTTCATAACTAACTGCAATGTACAAATGTACGCTGACGATACGCAAATCTTTTACTCTTTTCATCCGAATGCTGCAGAATATAGCTATCAACTTATAAATGCGGATCTGAGTATTATTCGCAGAGTTTCCCTTGATCATTGCTTGAGATTAAATCCGCACAACTGTACAGCTATGTTATTTGGAAGGCCGGGCGATAGAGCTAAAGTTTCGGGTAGATTGAGCATTCGCATTGACAACCAGGAGATACCATTTAAGAATGAAGCAAACAATCTGGGACTGATTTTGGACTATGATCTAAGGTTCGAAAAGCATATTTCGAATTGTATTAAAAAAGCAATTGTTAGATTAAAGCTTCTTTATAATTCAAGGCATATTCTTGACTTAAATCTAAAACGGATTTTGTGTGATTCTTTGGTGCTATCGATTTTCAATTATTGCGATGTTGTGTATGGAGCCTGTCTTTCAGCCGCGACGGCGCAGCGGGTGCAGAGGATACAAAATTGCTGTCTTAGATTTATATATGGAATAAGAAGACGTCACCCCGTGAGTCACACACTTTTCGAATCTCGATGGCTTAACATGAAAGGGCGACTTAGGTTTCACTGTGCAGTATTATATCATAAAATATTAACTAATAAAAGGCCTTCCTATCTGTATCGTAAAGTATTATTCAGAACAGACGTTCACACATTAAATATTAGGTTTAAGGGTACTCTGACTCCGCCTATGAATAGAACCTCGTTTTTTGAAAGGTCGTTTTCTTATCAGATCGTCTCTGTTTGTAATGCCTTGCCTCCTAGTCTGGCATGTCGCTCCGTTCCGTCGTTCCGATATAATTTTAAAAAATATTTATTTGATAATTAACTCAAAAAAAAAAACAAAGTAAAAATAACTATAATTAATTTTCGACCAGATAGTCCTGTTTTACTGAAATTTTAAAAAAAGTGAACATCAATTAAATTATTAAACGTCAGTCTAGTTATTATGCTAAGTATGTGTAGAGTAATATACATTTTTATTATTTTCTTTTGGGTTAAGTGTAAAAACACCTTATCGAGGCTTGTCTCAATAAGGTGAACTTTGCCTTTACATCTTTTATAAAAAAGTGTTTTGCATATTTGTACTATTTTTTTTTAATAAAGAGTTATTATTATTATTATTATTATTATATTATGACCATTTACACAACAAAAAACTTAGAGAATTATAGTAAATTTGAACAACTAAATGGCCTCATTTAAGAAGCTGCTGATACATCCATACTCAAAATAAAAGATATACAGAAATAAAAACCTGGAAACCCTTGGTAGAATAATGAATTTTCTGTAAAATTAAAAGAACGAAAACAAGCCATGGATGGATATAAA
Source organism: Kuschelorhynchus macadamiae (assembly GCA_030620095.1). Taxonomy (NCBI): domain Eukaryota; kingdom Metazoa; phylum Arthropoda; class Insecta; order Coleoptera; family Curculionidae; genus Kuschelorhynchus; species Kuschelorhynchus macadamiae. The sequence goes on along the minus strand of JAUTXW010002427.1, from coordinate 231,907 downwards.
AACTTCCCCTCCCTTAAAACTTACCTACACTTAAAACACACAATTGCAAAGTCTAAGTGCTTTTGAAAACTAAGAACAAAAACAAATTTATAACTTTTTGTTTAACTTTAAATCGAGACTCGAATGTTAAGGAAGTTCCGAGTAAGCTTCAAAAGTTCAATAAAAAACAATCAAAAATAAACAAGACTAGAAATTCTTACCAAAATGGCGATTTGTGACTTAAAACTAGATCTTTCATTAACCCCCATAAATGACTATCATGAATTATAAATGTTTTGATTAAAAACATTCCCAAGAACTAAATTTTATAACAACTTTCTAAAAGGCATTAAAAAAAAATACTTGATCTTACCTATTTGTAAACCGAAAAGAGAATATCCAAACCTCAGCCCTTGGACTTAATGAAACGTTTTGATTAAAAACATTCCCAAGGAAATTCAAGAACTACTCCTCAAATTTTATAACAACTTTCTAAAAGGAGAGTCATTACCTGAATTGTGGAAAAAATACTTGATCTTACCTATTTGTAAACCGAATAAAGACCCTGCAATATCCAAACATTAGAGACCAAATAGATTGGATTGGATACTTGAAAATAAAAACTACTTCCCCATACTACAAACTGCCTTAGAAAAAATATGAGTTTATATGATAATCTAGCCTACCTAATCTCATAACCTAAGCCATCAATCAAAAAATGCACATAACAGCAATATTTCTGGATATTAAGTCTGCATTTGACAGAGTTGACATATATAAACTATACTCAAAACTTATTGAAATCAATATTCCTACTGAACTATGTAATCTAATTTTCAAAATCACAAAATGTATATTAAAAACACCAATGGAACTCTACTGAGACCTGAAATAGCTGGACTCCCGCGGGATCCCCACTTAGTACCATTCTTTTCAATATTTACATAAGAGACCTATTGCGAGTACCACATAAAGACATTGAAATAATGGGATACACTGATGACCTTGTCATTTTCATAATGGGAAAATTAGTAAACCAAACAATTAAAATCAATCAGGCTTTATCACTAATTAATAACTGGCTTAAGGAAAACAATCTGCACCTATTTAAGAACAAATGTGAAGCAATAATATTCTCAAGGGGTAATAGAAAAAAAATTAATCCTGCAATACTAATACAGAACACATTAATCCCATATAAAAAGAACATTAAATTTCTAGGAATGCATATAGATAACAATATCAACTGGAATAACATAAACACCTTTATATACTCTGATGGCTTAAAAAAAACAATAGAATTGGTTACCATGTATTCTGCCCTAAAACAAACTGCAGTTTCTTTTCTAGACTACCTTATGAATTAGATATCTGCTCCGCAGGAATGCTATTTACTTAAAAATAATATAAAAAATGCAATCATCTTCACTAACTCTAAAAGTGCTATTGAAAAACTTAATAGAGACACTGTCCACCCTCATAACAACCACATAGAATTAACAACATAGAGACTTGTTATAGAAGCAAGCAAAACAACAGCATTAAATTGGCATGGATACCAGAACACTCAAATATCCCAGGTAATGAAAAAGCAGATAAACTGGCCAATATTGGAAGATTGGTGAACATTCCAAGAAATACTCTAATAGATTCATCTCACTTATTACCCATTATAAAAAACATCATAAAAAAAGAGCATTCCAAGGTCCCAAATACAAGGAGAATTGAATTTGAAATAAAATGGTACACAAAATTCCCATACATAGACAGAAGACATTTGACTTCACACTGGCCACTGCTTAACAAATGAACACTTACTCAAACTAGGAGTAAAAGATAGCCCATACTGCGAATCTGGGCAAATAGAAAACATAAATCACCTCTTTGAGTGAAAACTTTTTAAAGGAGGAAATAAAAGCTACCATCTGTATTACCAATGTTCATGCCAATCTTTCCCTCAATATAATCAATATTATTGCTTTATTTTTAACTCTAAATAAAATTAAACTCCGATATCTGAAACACTAAAATTGCAAATTTTAAAACCTTTTTTAATATTTTAAAGCTATATTAAATTAGCAAATAACTTAAAATACATCTCAACTTTTTTTTTCACCTTGCTTCACAGTCCTTACATTTGTTTCATTATTTCAGATAAGATCCTTAATTGCCCAGGATCGTGAAGAGTCTAAACCAACTGCTGTGTTTGTTTTGTCTTTACTAACTTACTCTCATCATATTTCGACGAACAGTAACCAATATTTTCAGAAAACCAATAGAATTCAATAGATAGGTGTCTAGGATATGGATGAATCCAGAGAAAAACCTAGATACCACCAAATGCGCTGACGAAATGGCCCTTTAGAAGCCGAACGACAAAAAGAGACATTAGAGAGGAACTTTTGAACTACTTAGAAATTTTAAATAGGGTTTTCACAGTTGCAAATAACTCTTAGAAGTATTTTTAAAAAAATGTATGACGTCTGTCAAAAAAGCTGTTTTTCCCTTCTTTACATGGAACTGTAAAAATCCGGTTTTTACAGTTCCATGTAACTTCCATTGCCATAGTTTATTAAAAAAAAATTGACATCTGTCAATAAAAATATTTTTCCCCATAATTTTTGAACTGCCTTAAATTTTTAAATATGGGTCTCTTAGTTTAAGATAATGAGGTAATTTAATTTAAGAAATAATTTTGCCAGCTGAGAAAAATATTTTCCGCCATAACTTCTGAATTGCTTAAAATTTTTAGATTCGCTTTTCACAGTTCCATGTAACTTTTAAAGACACTTTAATTTTGAAAAATATTTTGCTAGCTGTCAAGAAAACGGTTAGTCCTCCTAACTTTTAAACAGCTAATTTTTTTAAATGAGATTTTTTCACTTAGATGTAATTTAACTTATATAAAGTGGGATAATAGGTAACGAGAGTTTAGTCAAATCATAGTCGTATGGTTATGGTGTACAAAGATAGAAAAAATAATCTAACAAGGGTGGTCAAAACATCGCAACTAGACATTTGTTTTTATGTGAATATCAAGGAATAATTTTTATTGTGTGTTTGCCATATTATATGCGCGATAATACGCATTAATGAATTTCTCCACAATTATATGGTCACCCTCATATTCCGGAACTATTGAGAAAATTTCAGAAAGCTTGCAGGGTTCTCCTGCAACTGTTGTAGAACTTTTTGCAGGGTGCATTTTTAAAGGGTAAGATTGAATGGAAAGAGATTTTTCAAAAAAGGTTTGGGTAGCGATAAAAATATTTTTTTTGGCTTTTTCGCAACTGAATAAAAATATCTAACTTTAAATTAATTGAATCAAATATTTAATAAAATTACATATCTTAACATGTAGACTAGTCTGTCTATGGAATGTTTTGATACATTATATAAACAATATTATTTAAGCAAGCATAAAAATAAATAATATTGTTTATATTATATTATGTATCGAAACATTCCGTAGACAGACTAGTCTACATCATATGCAGCCCACCAACAGTGCAATCGATAAGAAATCAAACTTAGTGATAAATAGCCATCTTAATTACATATAAAATAAGACTAACACTAATTATAAAGACAATAGCTTATTCCTAAGAATTTTTGTAAATTGGGCATGAGAAAGATTGTTCATATCAATGTCATTACACATTCTGTTAAAAACTCTCATAGCTTGATATATTGGTGTTTTTGGTCAAAATGTTAGTTGCAGAAGTGGGCAAATAAAAAACAGGAGAAAATCTAATCAATTTTGAAGATACGTGAAAATTAACTTGTTATAATTCGGGACACTCTATAAAGCCTCTACACAATTTAAACAGGAACTGAGCTGAATGATACTGTCTATGTCAACTAAAGCTGGCATTTGGAATCGCGCAAGAAGATCACGTTGATCACAACCTCTAGGAGGAAAAAAAACCGTCGGTTTCGAAAAGGAAGAACTTTGGACGTTTTCTAATTGAATAATATATTTACTATATATTGGGTCCCATATAACCGAACCATAATCCAACCTTGAGAACACATAGCTGGCATATAAAGTTTTTATTGCTTGAGTATTGGAAAAACTGCTAGAATTTCGTAAAACAAAACCTAACATCCTTATGGCTTTCTTGCAAACCTGATCAATATGATAAGAGAATGAAAGTTTTGGATCAAAAGTGACTCCGAGATCCTTCAGAGTGTCGCAGTGCACAATTGTTTTTTCACCCAGCTCATATTGGAAAAGAGTAGGGCTCAGTTTGGTAGAGTATGTCATTGTAAAGCATTTGCCAATGTTTAGAGGCAGACTATTTCTCTCACACCAGTTCTTAACCAATTCTAAATCTCCCTACAAGGCAGCACAATCATCATGGCAATTAATGACACGAAAGAGCTTTAGGTCATCAGGAAACAATAGAACATTGCTCGAAATATTGTCGCCTATATCGTTAATAAAGAGTGAGAAAATTAATAGAGAGCAAGATTGCTTCGTTGGGGAGCGCCACTTGTAGCCTTAAATTTAAAAGATTTATAACCCCGAATTTCAACGTACTGTGTGCGGTTAGTTAAATATGATTTAAAAAATGATAAGTTTTTGCTGAATTCCAAACAAGCCAATTTATTCAATAAAATAGAGTGATCTACTTGGTCGAAGGCTTTTGAAAAATCATTATAAACTGTTTTCACCTGCCCATGTTTATTTAGAGTAAGTCAAAATATGCTTTATTGTTATAACAATACAAGTTAGTTAACAAAACTGTACGACTAAAACACTCTCCTAAATCTAAATCAAAAATATTACAGTCTAAAACATAAAAAAGTAACATAGAATTAAAATTTAAAATTTACAGTGTTAACAAGTATTTAACAACCATGAATACAACCAAAGCAGGAGACTGACACAGCTAAAATATGTCATTATAAAATTCTAAAATACTATAATATGCCTTTCCTACCAAGAACATTTTCAGGTGACGCCTGAAAATAATCAGCGATGCGGCCTCCTTAATGTCGCGCGGGAGGTGATTGAATATTTTTATGCCCTCATAGAAAATAGATTTCCGCGTCAATGCTGATGTGGGAATAGCCAGGTGTAAATTGTTTATCTGACGCGTAACATACCTCGGGTTTTCTATTGTGAATTTATGACGATTTTTGAATAAAAGGCTAGCGACCTCCAATATATAGATACACGTGACTGTGAGAATGCTCTCTCGAATAAAGAATGGTCTACATGAATCCCTAGGCTTTGCTTTGCATATCTACCGAAGAGCACGCTTTTGTAATATGAAGAGGGATTGGATGAGGCAATTGCTAGCCGATCCCCAGAAACAGGTTCCATACCGGAGTCGTGATTCAGTTAGAGCAAAGTACACAGATCTACCAACCACTGCACCAAGCTCCTGAGTTGTGACCCTTACGGCAAAACAACCCGCAGATATCCTCCCAGCAAGACTGATGGTGTACTGTTCAAACTTGAGTTCATTGTCCATGATCAAGCCAAGAAATTGGTTGTGCGTTCACTGTGTAACTAGAGCGCCCCCGATTAAAATGTCCTCCAGGTCATCCCTAAAGCATAATACTTTAGTCTTATTGGGATTCAATGACAGTAAAATTGAGACAAATCAGCTCTTTATTGCCTGGAGGTCTGTTGACAGGGTGGAGTGTAAAACAAGCTAGATTGCTAATTGTACTGCAAGAGGTGAAGAAACCATGTTGTTTCATAGAAATGAGACCCTTGACCTGTATAAACAATGACTCATACACTGACATTTTAAAAACCTTTGCAAATGCGCATAATAGTGAAACAGGTCTATAATTTGATATTTCATTTTGATTGCCTTTTTTGAGTATTGGAATGATCTTAGCCTCCTTCCATACTTAGTAGTATTCGTCTTTAGAGCTAAATTAAAAATGTGTGTGACAAGGAGACCAGTAACACAGGAGCACAGTCCTTTGCCAAAAAACAAGGGATATCATCTGGACCACAAGTACCTTTATTCTTCAATCTCTTCAGTGCCGACATAATGGTCTCATCAGACAGATTATCAAAGTTGATAGTTAAATTAGAGGTGCAAAGGTCATTTGGGGTAGTTCGATTAGATGGCTTGGTAAACACGCTACCAAAAAAGTTTGCAAATGCATTTGGTATTGGTATTTCTTTTGGGTCGGAAAACTGTAAATCATTGTTCCTCGCGACTTCAGGCAGTGAGGAAGACATTCTATCGACCCTGTCCACTGCGCCTCTTTGGCAGGCCCGGCAGATCATATATGACCCGAGTGGGTAGTTGAACGTAGGGATATACCCCTCCCCCCACCCCCCGATTTTGCCTTGATGAATGACCAAAAAGTACTTGGATCATCCGAAATAGAATTTTCCACCTTACTCAAATAATTCTTGTATGCAATATTGATCTTGCCTTTTATAGATCCTCGTAATTTATTGTACTAACGTCCATGAAATTCAGATTGTGACTTTAAATTTTTTGAAAATTTTATGTTTATGCTTAATGCATTTAATAATTTCTGGGGTAAACCAGATCGGAAATGTTCTTTGTATGATTGATTTGGGTACGTAAGCATCTATTTTTTTGAACAATGTTCTATATGCCTGATCACAAGCCTCATTAACATTTGTTATCCTAAAAATATCAGACCAGTCGACATTTAGCAATATGTCGTATAGACGAGGAAAGTTAGCTTTTCGGAAATTATACCTATGCTGTGCCATGTTGACAGGAAAATTGTTTGGTTTACCAGGATGTAGAAGCAGGAAAATATTCAGGGAGGGGTGATGACTATCCTCGTCAACTAATGGAAACTTCTCCCTGTGAACCCTACCACTAACATTTGAGAATACTAAATCCAGAATTGCATTATTTTCGTTATTAATATTATGCTCTTCGAGATCGCAAAAGTCTGTAAGATTACACAGAATATCAACTTTTTGATCAGCAATATCATGTCTAGTAAAATTAGATATGTTAAAATCACCTATGATTAATAAATTATTACCATAAAGAAATTGGAGATTTTCAGTGCACTCACCGAGTGATAAAAATTCAGCAGTAGATAAATTTAGTGGTACATATATAACAAGGACATATAATGTTGTATAATTTAGCCCCAACCATATCTACCTTTTTAACATTTATATGAACATCCTGAAGATCAATTTGTATTGGTTTAAACTCCTACTTCACAGCCAATATCACACCGCCTCCTCTCGTTACTCCCATTCCCATAAGGTCCCTGTCACATCGAAAAACCGAAACTCGGTCATCGAATAGCTCACATGAAGAGATGTTGCTCTGAATGCAGGTTTCCGTAATTGCGATAACATCACTCTCATTTTCACAGATCGACTTATAAAACTGGCTGATTTTGGTGTTGAGTCCTCTGACATTCTGATATAGGCAAGATAGCTCAAGTTTGGATGATGACGATACACTGTTAGACAAACTTTCTAGTTTAAATTACCGTTCGTCTTGGTAATTTTCGGAATACCATTAACATATTTGATTTTGAGATTAGTTTACCCGTGTTGAATTCCGGAGTTGAGAACTTCCTTTAATGCTTTAAACTCTTCTATTTGTTTGGGCGTTCTATCGAAGCGTAAGGAGATGTTCTTATAGACATCTGAGTTTTTTAGTTCATTTGCGTTCCGAATAACAGCTCTAACATCACTTATGGAGTCAAGTATCACTTTGAGGAGCCTGGTTTTTGCTGGACCTTCCCAACCAACACGAAAAACCTTCATATTCTGGATGTTGACAGCGGGGTAAGCTTTCAGAATAACATCAGCGGCTTTGTTAATGTCCTGCTCTTTCTTAGAATGGCCATCAGAATCTGAAGCCTTCCCAACATCAAAAATCATTATATTCTTCTGGCACACTTGCCTATCACTCATTTCCCGAATGGATTCGCTCATAATCCCACAAGAATTAGTGATGCCATTTGGCCCAGAAACATCATAGCCAGACATCTGCCTTTTAATATCAGCAATTTCCTTTTGTAGATTGGTGTTAATCTTAAGTTGGTCTTCATATTTGGCTAAAAGATTTTTATGCTGTGATTCGCAATCGATTAGTTTCTCCGTGATATCGTGTAAAGACACCTGATCGTTGCGACTCCGCATAGATTCAGTTTCCGTGGCACTAACATTTATTTCCATACCCGCCCCTGGACCAATTGAGAGGCGATTTCGAGGCACGTTTGAGGTAGAGTTCGCATTCCTTGTTGCCTGCAGCTCCATCCGTAGGGTTTGATGTCTCTTGGCAAGAAACACAAATCCAAGTAGTTTCATTCGATTTCCAAGACGTGACTTGCTTGTTAAATTCCCTGGTAGTGAGTCCGGACCAGCCCTTGTGGAACCACGATAAACAAACACATGAAATCGTTAGTGTGTTTTCTCTAATTACAACCTCACAATGTGATCACTTTAACGTTTTTGAGGGTTTAGGAGCCATACCAAAAAGATCCAATATTTGAACTAATTTAACTGTCCATGCAGATTGTCCGTTCCCACGACCCGGCCGCGAAGAAAAAAAACGTAAACCCAAGTTTATTTATGTTGATACCCGTACGTGTTAACTGCCGATATGAGAATTCCTGCGGTTTTACTTAAAACTTTATATCACTATTTGATGTTGGATATGTTATAAACCGACTCTCGTCCAAGAATTATATTTTTTGGTTCTTTAACATCGAAAATAAAACAATCACATTATGAGCTCAACAACAGGATTTGGCTTGGGACAGCGCACACGTTATATACATATCAAAGCCAATATTTATAAATTGTTGCAAAAATTAGCCATATCTAATTTATTTAAAATAAGGGAATTATTCTTTATTTGGATTGGTTTATTATCTTTGACAGTTTATTATCAGTGGCCTCAGCTATAATTCGATATATTTTCTTGTTATTTTTATTTTTTTCTATTTCTGTTTTGTAATAGTCATGTTTACATTCATTTATTATTTTGCAAAGGCTATTTCTGTATTCCTTATATCTTTTACTGTCAATTTCATTATAATTAGTAAGTAATCTTTTTTTTTAAGTTTATCCCTTTGTTTTATAGAATTGATATTTCCATTTGTTATCCATGGCTTTAATGTATTTTGAACTTTTACTTTGTACACTTTTTTATCATTAGATCTATAATGAAGTCAATTGTTTCATACAAATTTTCGGTAGCCAATTTAGAGTAATTGCATTTTGTAACACTTAACCGACTTTGTACTTGAATCAATGTAGTGAGATTTTGAAAATCAGTTTTTATTGTATAATTAGTTGTATGTTGTTTTTTAAGTTTTGTTTGTCAATGTTAACCATTATTGGGAAATGATCAGTGATAGCTGAGTTCAAAATAAAAAATAAATATTTTAGAGTTAGTTTTTAGCTTTCATCTGACAAATACATGATCTAAGCAAGATGAAGTACAATCAGTTATACTTGTAGGACTATTAATTGCAGATATAAATCCAAAATGGTTTAAGAAGGAAAGGTCTACACAGGCAGAGTATTCCAAAATTAACACAATCAATGTCGAAACTTACTTATATGATACTTACATTAGAGCTATTCAGTTTGATGTTAGTAATATTTACATTCAAGTTTAACTGAACAAAGACAGAGACTCCATCACTTTTATTAATCTAATTGTCACTAGAAAACGCTCTATGACTAGGAATATTGTGTGGAATATTGATGTGCAATATGCACATCAATATTCCAACAGACAATAAAATTATGTCACAAACATTTATTTTATAAGCCTCAAGAAAGGTTACCATTTCATTAAATTTTCTATTTATACTGCGAATATTGATGTGGAAAACATCCAGCAGTTTATCACCCAAATTCAGTATGTCACCAAGTTATCCCAATCAACCCTTTCTTCCTGAATATTAGATTGAAGTAATTCTAGCTCTCATAGCACACTGACTTCTGGATATTCAGTAGTCATAACCATAGTCAATCTTGCTTTTCAAAACATCAAGTAAGTACTGATAAGATGGGCCATTTGAAATGACTTCGTTTTTAAGATTATAATTAAGTTTGTATTTTGAATTAGCTCTTGCACAATTATTGCAATTTTTTATAGTTTTTGGGCAGACTGATATGTTGTGCTCCTCAGCACAATACTCACAGATGGTATCATTAGGACAAGAGCGGCTCTTGTGGTCATGATCTTGGCGCTCAAAACATCTTCGTATACTCACATCTTATACTAGACGTCTTTCCCAACCCATAAATTTATAGAACAAACCAGGAGAGCATTTGCCAAAAACCGTTGGTGTTTGTTTTTGTTGCTGTTTCTCTAAATTCGTTATTTTCAGTTCATCAGTTTCCATTATGAAGTTATTCGGTTCTCTAAGACATGCTTCAAGTTCTCTTTCATTTAAAGCTGCTGCAGAGCCTGTAATTTTGAATTGTGGTTTCTTCATCTTTGTCACCAATATTTCATAATTATCCATTCAGTTCTCTGCTTCACTCCTTAAGATTTCTATCTCCTTTTTGTTTTCACATTTAATAATAATGCTACCATTTTTTGTTATACATGTGTTCTTTACACCTACTTTCAGTTTATTAATCTTAACAATTTGCTGTTAGTGATTTTTTATCTTCTCGGCATTTTGTTGTGTTTTTGGCTTGATAATTAAACTGGGAATGTTGTTTGTATAGAGTTTATTCTATAGTATTTGATCTATTTGGCTATACAAAGTATTCCACTGAGACGAGTTTATATCTTTGCTCTCTAATTCTTGAATCCTCTGCTTAAGCACATCAATTAACTCTTCATTGCTGGCATTTACATTTATTTTATCTAGTATTATATTTGGCAGTAGATTCTGTGAATTAAATGTGTTGCATTTTTGGTAACAAAATTTCATTACCCTTTTTTTTAGTTGGATAACTTTTACCTTTGAGGATGATAATTTGGCACACAGCTTGCAGTAGCCCCTTTTACATCCATCGCACGCAAATGCTGTCTTGCTTGGATTCCTTTAGGTTACAGACAGACATCACATTCCATCACTATTTGATTTTTCCAGATTTTGCGGAATTTAATAGATGAAACAGACTAGACTTTTATCACTGTTGTGGAATGTAGGTTTTTAGATTTTAACAAATTATAACAAATATTTTAGACTCGGGAACAAAACAAAAGTACAATTTGGTGACGTTGAACAGAAAGCAGATGATCAAAACTTCTATCAAAAATCGAAGAAAAAATTGGCGAATTTATGCTTTAAACACCGCGCAAAACAGGAGTCAAAAAATATATGTTCAAATTAAATCATAATACTTATATCCCGGATAAAATGAAGGCATTTTATGTTATTATTCATTTTTTATTATTTCTACACTGCTACACTTATTAAAATTTAGGGATGTTCAGGCCTTTAAAAAGTCTGTAACATTTCATAGCCAGGTAGTAACGAATTCGCGGGATAAGCTTTTGTGAATATCGTTAGCGTGGTACTAGACAAGGTCTTAATTTTAATGGATAAAAGTCATTGTATAATGTCATTAGTTTTTTTTAGCTAAAACAAGACTTTCAGAGTGTTTCCTTTTTTTATATGTCATCAAACTTATTTTATCCATAGATTTAATCCAGAGGGAGTAAATCCAAATGACTTACAAGCTCTTTCCCCACCACAAATATCATCTCAGTATAGTAGGAGCACTTCTGGAGATGAAGACGGCCCTCTTTGTGATACGATTAGTCGCAAGACACTATTTTATTTGATTGCTACATTGAATTCATCATTTCCTGACTATGATTTTATGGATCTGAAGGTAAGGTAATGCTATTCACTAAAATTATACATTTGATACAATTAACTGATATTCATATGTCTATTGTGTAAAATGTTTTATTTATATTTAATAGATATCTCCAAAAAATGCAATTCAATGTTATTCATTTATAAAATTTATATTAATGCACTGACTTTTTTAGACAATCATGAATCTTGAAATTACCATTAATTTATTCACATATTCTATTCCTGTTTTGAAATGTAATTTTTTTATTGGAATTATATTAATATGTTTCTTCTACGGAAATGTTTTCTTTACATCATAATATATAAATACTTCCATAGATATTTTCTAATTAATTTTTTAAACATTGATGAACAGAAATTAAGGTTTTGTTGTTATAAATGTCTAGTTTTAGCTAAATGTTGTTATAAATGTCTAGTTAAAAGCTATAATGCATAGAAACTGTAAATACATTATAAAATTATGAACTATTTATGTTTCTGAGGTTTATCGAAATTGCACTATTGGAATTATATTGGTCTTATTGAGAAGAAACTAGGTAATTTCGAAGTTACATAAAGAAAAATTGATTTTTATTTAAAACTTACTGCTGTTACTCATGTTAATACAAAATAATGAGACTATGTTTTTTTTTTTTTAATTGGCAAGTAGTTACTAGCTTAATCATTTATTTTAAGCTTATTTAAGTTTTTCAACAATAGCTTGTTGGTAATACTTAAAAAGGTTGAAGTAATGGTTGCACAATATTAAGATTTGTTTCACTGGCATTTTATTAACTTGTCAAATAGATAAGTAGTTGGCAATGGTGTTACAGGTCAGTAAAATATATGTCACCGTTTGATAATCCTTGAAGACCTAACATCTCTACCTCATCTGACTTTGGATTCTTGTTCAGAGCAGTCTATTGGTAACATCCTGTTTACCCCACAAAACGACTAGGAATTATTACAAAATTTGAAACTCACCATCAGTCCTGGGCCAGACGATGTATCGCCAGTACTGCTTAAAAACTGTAGAAATGTTCTGAGTGAAGTTATTGCATCAGCCATGACTGAATCCTTTACTGCTGGTAAGTTGCTGGATTCATGGAAATGAACTGTTGTCATTCCCATGTATAAAAAGGGAGATATATACATTCTGTTGAAAACTACAGACCCATTAGTTTGACGTCGATCCTTTGTAAGTGCATGGAGAAAATAATAGCTGCTGATATCAACGAATTCTTCCAAACCCAACATCGAGTCCACCGCTACTACCAGCACGGATTTCTCCGGGGATGCTCTGTTATGTCCAACCTTTTATTCGCCCCAGACCTGTGGACCAAAGTGGCTGAAGATCTATACCCAACAGGCGTAGTATATCTCGATTTAGAGAAGGCCTTTGACACAGTCCCCCTGGAACGGCTTATAAAGAAACTGGAACACTTTGGGATCCGGGAACCTCTGATGCGTTGGATTCGTGACTACTTAACGGATCGCACATACCGACAATTCCAAGTTAGAATTAATGGCTCTCTTTCCAGTAACCACAAGGTACCCAGAGGCGTGCCACAGGGCTCTGTGCTCGGGCCTCTTTTGTTTGTGGTCTACGTCTCAGATATGGCACAGAGCATGTCCTGCAGGACCAGCATGTATGCCGATGACAAAGAAATAGTGTGACCCTACAATCCGACATGGTAACATGGTTGAAAATCTTGCTCAGTTAGAAATGTGGACTAAAAAGTGGTTACTAGGACTTAATGTCTTTAAGTGCTCAGTACTTCACTTTCGTTGTGAAAATCCTTTATTGGATTATCATATTAATGGCAAACTGTTGAAAAGTGCAACTGAGCAAATGGGTTTCGTAGTAATGGTGTCACATGATCTAAAGTGGGAAAATTACATAAATTTAATTCTCAAAAGAGCCAGTACAACTATTTACCTTATTCGCCGCAGTTTTAAGGATATCTCGCCAAAAATATTCATCTGAGCATATAAAACTTACGTCAGGCCGATTTTGGGGCATGTGGTGTAGTGTCCCTACTTTATTGATTGGATATTGATCTCCTTGACAGAGTCCAGAGAAGGCTACAAAAATTCCTCATGCTCTCAGAACACTGTTTTTTGAAGACAAGCCAAAAGCCTTAAATTTAACAACTTTAGAGGATCATCGAACAAGGATATACTAAACTGAAACATTAAAAGTCTTAAATGGGCATTATTTATGTGATATAGATTTCTTCCATTGTAATACAAACCAAAATCTCCGTGGACATCACCTTAAAATTTTCTCTAAGCTCTGTCTTAGATTTGCGAGAAAGAACTTCTCCACCAACATAGTTGTTCGACAGTGGAATAATCTACCAGCACATGTTGTGATTTCACCTAACATAAATGTGTTTAAAAATAGACTAGACTCATACCTGCAAAACTAATGCACATTTAGTGACTGTATATGAAGTGACATTGTATCATAGTGTAAAGACGAAGTGGCAGTTCATCAGTTTCACCGCCTACTGTCAAATAACCCACTATAATAATAACAAAAATAATAATCTAAAGGTCTAGCTGATTACAATCAGCTACTCGACGTTAACCCTTATAGAGGTTTTATTTTCAGTATTTTCTTATATTGTTATTTAATGACTCTAGTTCAAAAATATTATAGATAATAAGTTATACCTAAACATTTTAACAAATTAATGAAATTATCAAAATTTACTACTTATATGAATAATCATCAACCATTTAATAATGTAAGATAAAACATTTTTCTCCAAAAAAAAATTAGGTATGCAAAATAATCAAATGATTCAAGAGAGCAGAGCAAATAAAAAATAGAATTAATCAGTTAATTGGTAGCAAAATCTTAGTGTTTTAAGCAGCTGATCTTTAACCAGTTTGATGAAAGTAAATGAAGTCCTTTCGAATCATACAAACAATGTAAGTCATTAATGTTCGGTACTTAATATAGCTTAGTGTTTAACAGCTCATCTTTAATCAGTATGATGAAATTTTACTCACAAAAAAATTAAATCCTTTCGGTCATACAAACAATGTAACCCAACTTATGACCAGTTGATAGCTGACCTTATACAAAATTTCTATGTTGAAGACATTATTTCAATAACTGGATTTTTAAAATTTAAGCAAAATTTAATAAGTTAAGAAAATGTTTAATACTAAACCCACAGATTATTATATCCTATTTCAAAGTTACATAAGAGAATTTCAATTATAGTAGTTCATATATAATATCAGAGATAAATACAAACAGCAAAGTAAATTTAAAAAAAAATCACAATTCCCATAAACATTTTATGTCAAATTTGAATCAAAATATTGATATTTTTTTATATTTAATTTACTAAAATACCAATGGTCATATTCAACTCGAATGATGTCAGGTAAATGTAGAATTTATATAATTTTGATAGACAAAACACATTAATAATTAGGAGGAAAACAGAAAATCGAATATACAAAATTTTAACAAGTTATTAATAGTAATAAAATTTCAATTACTATATCAATGCCAAACAATATGTTTCATGTAAATTCAGTTCATCTTATACATGAATTTTGATGTTTTACTTAATTAGAAAAATGTATTTAAATTTTGATTTATAAAATACTAATATATAATAGGTATACACTAATTTGAACAAAATACAATTTACAGAAATTTGGAAATAAGTATGTATTAATTAGGTGTAGACAGAAGAGGTAACTATAGGATTTTTTACTCGTTATGTAATTCCTATTGAATGAATGCAGTGCCACTACACCAATTCACAAAAGCGAATATAAAAAAAATACAAATTACTTATCTAACATAGAACGAAAGCTTTCGCGGCTATGGTCAATTAAAAAATCATGGTTCTTGGGATTAGACCGTTTCAAAATGGAATCACTTTCCGACGTTCCGCCTTCCAGTGCACGAGGCATCTTCAGTTTCGATTTAGAATCGCTGTATACGAATGTGCCTTAAAATGATTCAATTTCCATAATATCAGACTTGTTTCACCATAATAGTATTGACAACTCACTTTTAGATCTAATTGAAACATGTCTTACATTAACGTATTTTGTCTTTCAAGGAACTTTCTGTGAGCAAACCTCAGGAGCAGCCATGGGATCTCTGCTGTACCACTGGTGCCCAATATCTTCATGGAAGCTTTTGAGGAGGAAGCCTTAGAGTTGTCTTCACTAAAACCAAAATCATGGTTCAGATATGTAGACGATACTTTTGTAATATGGCTTCATGATCCAGAAAACCTCCCTAGGTTTCTTGATCATCTGAATCAATTACATGCTAATATAAAATTTACAATGGAAATACAGAAGGTACCATTCCCTTTCTAGATGTTCTTGTACAAATAAAAGGGTATAGTTCTTTAGGACACTCTGTATATAGAAAACCAACGCATACAATAGGTACTTAAATGCAAATTCCCATCATCATCCAGCACAAGAGCAATCAGTTATTAATTCGTTGGTTTACAGAGCCCTCACGATTTGTGATCAGAACTCTTTACAATTGGAAACAGAGAAACTGACTTGAGCTTTAAGAAGGAATGGATATTGCACTGATGATATTAGATGATCAATTAGAAAATATAATAATCCTACTCCACGAAATGATACTAATAAGGAATTACCGATAGGAAATGTAGTTCTTCCATTTATACATGGAACCCCAGACAAGATTGCAAGGTTATTTCGCAGGTCCAACAAACGTACAATCTTCAACACACACAAGAAAATTGGACAATGTTTGCGATCGCCAAAGGACATTATTCCTTTTCAAACGGAAGGAGTATAGGCAATTGCTTGTTCCTGTGGTGATGTCTATATTGGAAAAACTGAACGATCCATATCGACTAGGCTTAAGGAACATGAACGATGTATCAGAAAGAAACAAATTGTACAATCTGCTGTATCTGAACATCAACATTCTACTGGACATGTCATAAATGTAAAAGAAACCAAAGTTCTTGCATCGGTTTTGGGATTCTATAAACGCAAAATTAGAGAATCTATTGAAATTTATAATCATCCTACCAATTTTAATAGAGATACGGGCTTCAGTCTACATCATACGTGGAAACCGATCGTTACACCGAAGTCACGCTTCGGTAAACACAGGTCGACTATAAATAGCCGGCCTGGGTCTCTCCGAGCTCATTCAGTGTTCCGATCTTGCGAAGTGAAGATCCCTGAAGATGCCTCGTGCAATCGAAGGCGAAACGTCGGAAAGTGATTCCATTTTGACACGGTCTAATCCCTAGGACCATGATTTCTTAAATTACTTATCTTTTCACAACTCAAATCTGGAATTTGTCCTCGTTACGGCGTCACATCACAACCTGTAGACTACCCAAGCCCAGATCAGGAACTGTAACACCCTGGAACCGGCCACACGGCACTTGTCCTGGTTGATCCGCCAAATACCTCCCTTTAATCAGAAAAAGAAAAAAAAATAAGGAACTACCTTGTGATCTACAATAATTTACCTAAAGCAAAAACTACAAGATAATATAGTCGTATAGAGATAATAAGCTACTCAAAATATATAATATATATATATATATATATATATATATATATATATATATATATATATATATATATATATATATATATATATATATATATATATATATATATATTGTTCACCCCACATACTTGTTTGTATTAGTTCAAATTATTAGAATTCATTCAATTTATTTTAGTTTATTAAACATTGGGACATTTATCATTCTCAGATTATTTTTCATTTCTATTTTTCTGTACTTATTGTTAGGCTATTAATCTTAATTAATTAATTTTTAACTATTATTCTTAAATACTACTAACTAAGACTAAATTTAAGTTCCAGTTCGACTGCGGTACCGTTCGGGTGTGCTTTGTTTTGCGTTCCTCGCAGTCGAGCTGCTTCGCAGTACGTGTGTTTGTTCTGTTTTGTTTTCGCTGTGTATTTTTGTTTCGAATTATTCATTTTCTAAATATGGCTGAATACAAGTGTGACAATTGCCGTAAAGAGTTTTCAGAGAAAGACAAATACAATAAACTTCGTTGTAGTGGCGAGTGTAAACGATCTTTTTGCATGAATTGCACGGGCCTTGATAAGGCTACCACAAAAATCTTGATATTACAAAAATCAACCCACCTCCGATTTTTCTGCGCCCTGTGCGACTCCCCTAGTTTGAAATATCTCAACGATAAAATCACAAAGGTATCTCAAAATTTGATTCCACATGAACTTTTTGATTCAGTCGCAAACCGTGTATCTCAATTGTCAAGTAGTGTACCGACAATTTCTGAAATGTATGACATTTTAGTGAAGAGTGAATCCAGGTGGGATCTCATGGAGAAAAAAATTGACGATATCCATAATCTCTCGAGGGAGTTTTCCGCTTACAAACCAGATATGTTATTAAAGTCTCTAAGGGATATGGAACAGAATATTTTCAATATTTCCCAAATCCTCTTCAACAATGCCGAAGAAGTGATAAAAATCCAAGTACAGGACTCCTCTTCAATTGAATTAAAAGCAGGTATTGCTAACATAAAGAGCAACCTAACTTGTGTAACTGACTTGGTAAAGGAGTTATACTCCAAATATGAAAGCCAACATAAGTGTAAGCATATCAAAAATACATACCCTACCACCATACCCTTGCCTACACCAACTATGGAAACTACCTGCTCCACCGCCTCTACACAAACTGAGGTAACACCTACGGATATTCCCAGTACTACTGAAGGCTCCAGCAAGCTGGCTTGTAATAATACACAACGGTGGCACTATGTAGTCGTAAGAAATCTTCCTGCAGGGTTTACGCCTAACAACATAGTTCACTACGTTAAGGAAAAGCTTGGGACTACAGAGTTTATTCGATGCTACCACCTAATAAATCATATCTCAAACATTGATTTTAAAATTGGAACTCAGTCAAAAAAGTCAGCTGAAAAGCTTTTAGACAGCAATCTATGGCCACATGGCGTAGTAATAAAACGGTCAGCTGTATCCGAACTTACAGAAAAATCTACACCGAACCTCCCACCTCCCTCCACACCGAAAAAACTGCCCACCAACTCGAGCTCCGTCAGTTCACTGGTTGTCTCCTCTCCAATTTCTCAAAAGGGCACTATAATATCTTCTGACAAAGAGGCCATTGCTGCCTGCAAAGCAGATGTCTTGTTGAGCGACAACTGCTATAGTCTTTCCAAGAAAGCTCCTACTGACCAAGAACCTATTTTTGATCCAATGTCTCCCCCAACAGTGAAGCTTACGCGAACCGAAAAAAGTTCTGATAACCGTTTCCTCATGTCTAGACTAAGAGAACCAGCCATTTTAAAGGCCTTCAAGTTATATCTCGCCTTCCTGCACGACCAACCTGCGCCAATTCACTTTGAAGGGTTTACAAATACAAGCACCAGGCTGTTTTTGGCTTCTGAAGGCATTCCTATAGATTATAGAACCCTACACAAGATATATTTCGATTTTCATGCTGCTTACGGATTTAACGCAGCAGAAGTGGAAGCGGATCTTGCATCCTATGGATCCTACATATCTTCGGAGAGATCGATTCATCTTCAGAGGACCAGAGAATGCCATAAAAATTATTTTACCAGCAATTCTCCCAAAAAAAATTTTTAGAAAACACGACGTGTCCTGAGGAACTAGATTCCTCAAAACTTCCTGTTGTTACTAGTCTTAATATGGTTCTAATTAATATTGCTTCTCTAAGAAATAAAACTGACGAGTTGTACCTATTTCTGGAAGAATTGGAGTTCCCCCAACTTGTTGCAATTACTGAGCACTGGCTGAATCTAAACGAACCCTTTTATATTGAGAGGTATACCACAGTAGCTAGATATGACAGAAAAAACTCAGCTCATGGGGGAACACTGATTCTATCCCTAAATGGAGATTTCATGTCGGTATCTAAATATGATCATTTGTTAGCGGATAGCTCTTTTGAATTCTCTATAGTATATAATCAAAACCTTGATCTTTATGTAATTTGTATTTATAGATCACCAAACTCTGATGTACAATCATTTTTAAATAGCCTGGTAAGTTTGCTAGACAGCCTACCGATTAAAGGTAAAAAAATTCTATGCGGAGACTTTAATATTGACTATGCTACTGTTTGTGCCATCCAGAAATATCTAATTTCTATATTCGACTCTTTCGGTCTTTCAATGCATGTATCCTCGCCAACTAGAATTTCAAAAAACTCTTCTTCTATCATCGATTACATGGCGTCTGATTTTTCTCCATCAGAGGTGCAATCACAGGTCTATAACTCAGGTTTTTCCGATCACGAGGCGGTAATTTCCAGGTTTAGTTTACCTATTAGGCCCTTACCAAGATCTCGCCATCGGGGCAGAATTTTCTCGGCCGCAAATTTCTCAGTATTTCATAATATTTGCTTTAACACCAATTGGAATTTTGAATCTGATAATGTCAACACAAACTTCAGAACTTTTTTAAATAAAACTTTAAGTGCTTTTAACAAGGCCTTCCCGCTTAAGAATATCAAACCTAAGCGGCATAAACCGTGGACCACGAAAGGAATACGAATTTCTGCTAAAAATATGCGCTCGCTCTCATATATAAAAAAATTCACCGACTCCTTTCTTATTCTCGACTATATCTCTAATTATAGGAGGATCTACACTACTCTTATTAAGTCAGCAAAAAAATTACACTACCGAAAACGTCTAACAAACTCTAATAACGTTTCAAAAGAAACCTGGTCCATCATCAATAACCTCAGAAACAAATCAAACCCTGTGACTCAGAACTTGCCAGGGGCTAATGATCTAAATGATTATTTTATTAATGTAAGCAAAAATGTCACCTCTAGTATCTCGCCAAGTTTGGACCCTCTTTCGTTTCTCCCTCCTTCAAAAAATTTAGCTGATAGCTTTTTCTTAAGTCCCGTTAGCAACACTGAACTATTGAAGGTAATACATAATATTAAAAGTAAATCTTCGTGTAGCACTGATGGCCTATCAATTAGAATATTCCTGAACTTGCCACTCCCAGTCATAGAGGCCCTTACAACATTAATAAATGAGTCCTTTATAAAAGGTGTATTCCCTGATTGCCTTAAAACAGCTATAATTATTCCACTTCATAAAGGCGGCGAAAAAACTAACTCTTGCAATTATCGCCCAATTGCACTACTACCAGTGCTATCAAAAATCATCGAAAGGCTACTGAAGAACCGTCTTATGCCATTTCTCCTGAAACATCAGATAATATCCCCGGAGCAGTTCGGATTTCTACCCAACAAGTGCACCAGTGACGCCATGTTCACGTTGCTTAGAGGCGTCTACTCATCTCTCAATAACAACCACCCAACTGCCTCAGTTTTTTGTGACTATGCGAAAGCCTTTGATTGTGTTAGTCATGAAATTCTGATAAACAAACTACATTTTTATGGAATTCGTGGTACTTCTTTAAATTGGTTCAAATCTTATCTTGGAAAAAGGCAACAACTTGTAAGGGCTAATGGTTCCGATTCTGATTGTAAGTTGATTACAAGTGGAGTTCCTCAAGGTTCAGTCTTGGGACCTATTCTTTTTTTGTTATACATTAATGATATCACGAACCTTAAAATTAATGGAAGAATCTCCCTTTTTGCTGATGACACAAGCATAACATGGAGTGATTTTGATACAACGTCTTTACACTCTAGTATCTCCAAAGACTTGGTTATAATTAAGGCTTGGTCCGATTCCAATATGCTTTGTTTTAACGTCGATAAAACGGTGGCGTTATCTTATAAGGGAACTTTACAACCACTTCAGGTACATAACAGCAATATTGAATACGTAGAGTCGGTTAAATTCCTGGGTTTAAATATAAATAGCAACCTAAAATGGTCTAATCATATTGACACCTTAACTAAAAAACTTTCTACCGCCTGCTTCGCCATTCGATCAGTTTCAAAAGAACTAGACGTTCCTTCTGCCAGACTTACTTATTTCTCTTTATTTGAATCCCACCTCCGCTATGGCCTTCCCTTTTGGGGCTGCTGTACCACCGAGCAATTTCGTAGTATTTTTATGCTTCAAAAGAGAGCCATTCGTTATTTGTTTGGTCTAAATAATAGAGCTCACTGCCAATACTATTTCAAAAAACATAAAATATTAACACTTCCTGCATTATTTATTTTGGAAACGGTATGTTTGCTGAGAAAACATATAAACACCCTCCCAGAAAGGCCACAACATGTATACCCTACCAGAAACTCTAGGCATGATATTTATCTTCCCATTCCTTCCACAGAATTAATAAAAAAATCAATTATTTACAACGCCATAAAACTTTACAACAATCTGCCAGTACATTTAAAATCTATCCCTATGCTTGCACAATTTCGAAAAAACACCAAAGCATACCTCATTGAGAGACCACTTTACAGCGTTAATGATTTTTTTTTCAGTGAGTAAGTCTCTTTAAATTGTCACTAAACTCGCTTGTTTACTTAAATCTTTTGTGAGTCATGTCCTAACTCATAGCATAGAATTTTGTAAATCATTATATAGGGAAAAGAACTGTCGAACATTCACTTAAAACTTAATTATTTTTGTTAGGTATTGGATTAAAAACAATTTAATTCTTTTTGTATACTACATTCTGCACTAGTTCAATATACCTTCTGTTTAACATCACAATTATTTGTATAACTATAATAACATAGAGTTTAAGGTCGCATAGTTGCAATTTTGATTTCAATGTCATCGAAATTATTCACCTCGTACATGTGTGTTTGTTTACTTTTATAAGGTTATCATGATTCATTTACTGTTTGCAATGTTATGCTATATTCTAACGTGTGTTTTACGATTTGGTAAATTGATAATTTACATTTTAAAAATAAAAGCACTGACTTGTCGAAATTATTTTCGATTAATGTTTTGATATGTCTTATTTTTAGGTATATTTTGCTTTGTCCATAAAATTGTAGAATTTTTCTGCGGCAATAAAGCATACTTTTGTTTGTTTGTTTGTTTGTTTAAGTGCTATATTATCTTATATTGTTCGGCGTGATTTGCCCCTAGCAAAGGTCAAGGATGACGCTCTCAAAATCAGTGCAAGTCGATCGTTGGTACTATCGGCAGTAAATAAATTCGTGCTGCCGCTGCCGGTACGTAAAACTCCAGAACTCGCTCGTGTTCCCATTCAAGATTAGTACCTAATTGTGCATCTAAGTACTATATATATCGGCCGACAGAAGACAACCAGGTGCCATGGATTAAGTCCACTACACACAAGGAAACACTGGCAAGGATCCCAAATGAGTCTGGAGCTAGTGGTTCGTACAAATTAATATATACAGGTCCTTCGATTTTCTCATCTCTTTCATTACATACTTACAAAACATTTTTGATCCTTCGACGCCGAATTTTGATTAATTTTTGTCGGTTATGATATATATGGCACTTAATTTGTAGTTGTTTATAAAATCTCATGCATAAAACGGTATCGATCTTCAAATTTCAACTTAGTTAAACAAGTTTTTTTGTCGTCTCTAAACCGGAGAAAAAGAAAAAAAAAATAACATTTCTCTATTATTGGTTATATAATTTTAGACATCTTTCTCATTTTCTAAAAAATAAACTTGTATTTCTTTGACTGCAAGTTTTTGTGTATTTACAAAAAAAAATCTCGTTTCGTAGAGTGGTCTATATAATTTAGAAACAGTTCATATTTTCTAAATTAAAGTTTATTATTTTTTTATTTACAGATTTTTCTTCTCATTTAGTTGTTATAAATATACATATACTGTTAACAGTTTGTATTTTTTAATCTGAAGGTTATTTGAAAATAATTTACGAATTTTAACGTTAATATAGCAAATATTAAAAAATTCCGCGCTTGTAGAGAGCTTGCTATTGATCAGCTATATTGTGTTTACTCAATTTCTCAAAAGGCAATTAATGAACCTCTTTTTCGCTCACGCTTTAAAATGAGTTATAAAAGTCTTAAAGATATTTTATCTGAATTTGAAAAATATCACACATCAATTATTACTTCCCTTTCTGTTACTGAAAACCCCAATTTTAATGAAGATAAATTAGTTCGACAATATTGTTTCTACGAATTCACCTCATCAGTCACACTCGGTGGCTAAATTGCCTAAAATTACTCTACCACATTTTGATGGTTCTTATAAAAATTGGCCATCTTTTATTGATTTATATAATTCTTTGGTTCATAGTAATAATTCATTAAGCGAAATAGAAAAGTTTCAGTATTTGGTTTCCTCTCTGCAGAAGGAACCTTTGTGACTTGTTAAGGCTATAGCTTTAACTAGCGATAACTATTCTATAGCTTATCAAACTCTCAAGGATCGTTTTCAAAATCCACGTTTACTTACTTGTACTTATTGGTCTCAAATCATGAATGCACCCAAATTATCTAACGATTCAGTATCAGGTCTTCGAAATTTATTGGATATATTTACAGAAAACCTAGCTGCCCAGCAAACATTTAACTTAGATGTAGCCAGTTGGGATTTCATTCTTTTTAATATTTTAATTCAAAAATTAGATAATAACACAATCAAGCGATATGAATTGCAGGATGCATCAACCGAAATACCCTCTTATACGATTTTAAAATTATTTCTTGAGAAACAGTGTATTGCTCTTGAAACTGCAACCTTAACTTGTACAAAAGGTTCACCTTCTAGTCAATTTCAAAGAAAGTTTCAAAGTGGATTTTTGGTCGCGTCTGACAGTAATGATAAAACAAAAAATTCTCTTAAATGCACCTTTTGTAGTTCATCACATTTGATATACAAATGTCCTTCCTTTTTGAAAAAATCTCCCATGGAAAGGGATCAAATTGTTAAAAACAAACGGTGGTGTTTTAATTGCCTACATTCAGCTCATCATATTAATCAATGCCAATCTCATTCTTTGTGTCGTTTGTATCATGCAAAACATCATACTTTGTTTCATATTCAAAGGTCTACAAATCTCTCTAATTCGCAGGCAAATGCGTATTCCCCTGAAGTTTCTTCCCAGGTACCAAGTGGTACTTCTCATTCTGTAGACATTGTGAATTCATCTCGGATTGTTCCCAATAGCAATAATTCTAAATGTTCTTTACTCTCATATTGATACCTCTAGCGGTCCTACCACAGTTTTACTCTCTACTGCTCTGGTGGAAACACTCCAGCCAATTCGAATTATGATTGACAGTTGCAATCAAGTAAACATAATTAGCTCACATTGTGTTATATTTTTGGGTTTAAAACAGTTTAAAGGCTCTGCTCCAGTACTGGGCTTAGGCAAATCCGCCAACGCAACGTCTGGTGTAGTGATTTGTACTATTCGCCCTCAGAATAGTCACGACCCTTATTTTCAATTTGAATCTGTGGTTCTAAAGAAAATATGCTCAGACATGCCTAGTATCAGTTTACCTTCTGAAAATTGGAAAACTCTCTCACAACTTCAACTGGCTGATCCTAAGGTTCACATACCTGGGCCAGTTGATTTGTTACTTGGTGCTGATCTCTTTCCGTCGATTTTACGTGATGGAAAAATTCTCGGCGATGGAATTACTCCTTCTGCCCTTAATAGTGTCTTTGGTTGGTTGCTCTTAGGCAAGGTTCAAGGTATTTCTAATTTGGATTCTCCTCTCAGCTCTTTTCTTGTTTCTCTAGACAATTCTCTTGACCTTACCTTAAAGAAATTTTGGGAAGTTGAGGAAGTACCCTCTCTTCATCTCTCTTCTCCAGACGACTCTGTTTGTGAGAATATTTACCAGGATTCGGTAACTCGTGACGCAACAGGGCGTTATAATGTAGCTTTACCCTTTAAGGATGGTAATCCTACATTTGTTGACTCTTATTCTCAGGCTCTACGACGTTTTTACTCTTTAGAACGGCGATTATGTCGCGATTCAAATTTATCTGAATCATATTGTGACTTCATGCGTGACTATCTTGATTCTCACCATATGGAAGAATCTTCTTCTGATAAAACAATTGGGTATTATATTCCTCATCACTGTGTTATAAAATCCGACAGTACTACCACAAAACTCAGAGTGGTCTTTGATGGTTCAGCACGAGATGCTCAAGGTCATTCACTCAACTATACACTTCTCAAAGGTCCAAAGTTTCAAAAGATATTTTTAATATTCCTTTAAATTAGAATTCATAAATATGTATTTACTACCGATATAAAATAAATGTATCGACAAATTCTCCTAAAACCCGAACATAGGCAATATCAAAAAATTCTTTGGCGGTTCTCTCAAGAAGACACCCTTCAGGAATATCAGTTAAACACTGTTACCTATGGTGTCTCCTCAGCCCCATATCTAGCCCTTGAAACTTTGGCTCAGCTAGCTCAAGATGAAAAGGTTAATTTTCGGCTCGCCTCAGAAATTATCCTTAATGATGTTTTTGTAGATGATTTGGTTTCTGGCTGTTCAGATTTGGAACAGGCCAAACTACTCTGTTCGGAAATTTGTAAGTTGACCCTGAGGGGAGGTTTCGAACTAAGAAAATGGGCCTCAAATGAACCCTCTCTTTTAAGTACATTTCCGAAGACTCATCGACATCAACTGGTTCGTAGTTTTGAGTCACCTGAAAATATTTCTCTTAAAATTCTTGGTTTAAGTTGGAACCCCTCCTTTGATGTTTTTTCATATTCTGTTGATGTTTTAGATGGATCATGTACAAAACGTACAATTCTTTCTGAACTGGCTCAAATTTTTGATCCACTTGGGTTTCTATCCCCTTTGACTTTCTTTGCAAAATATTTAATTCAACACCTTTGGAGTTTGGGACTTGGTTGGGATGATGAAATTCCATCGTCTACTTTAGAAAAGTGAGTCCAATATAAATCTGAACTTCCCCTATATTTCTGAAATTCAAATTCCGCATTGGGTTAATCTTTTGGACTCTAAGGTTATTGAACTCCATCGATTTGCTGATAGTTCTGAAAAGGGATTCACTGCTGTTGTTTATTTCAGAAGTCTTACTCAAGATAATATAAAAGTGTCTCTACTTTGTGGTAAGTCAAAGGTGTTACCCTTGAAAAAGATCTCATTGCCACGGCTGGAGTTACGTGCTGCTTTACTTCTTTCTAAATTGATAAAATTTGTTCTTGCCACCTTCATAGGCAAAATATCAATACACAAAGTTATTGCCTGGTCTGATTCAACAGTTGCTTTGCACTGGATTAAGTCATCACCACATAGGTGGAAGACTTTCGTAAGCAATCGAGTTAGTTTAATTCAAGACATAATTCCTCCTTCGTCTTGGTTTCATATTCGCTCGTCCAATAATCCTACGGACTGTGCAAGTCGAGGTCTCTTGCCTCTTAAGTTATCTCAGTTTTCATTATGGTGGGCGGGGCCAACCTGGCTTCAGCTTCCTGAAGACCAATGGCCCAAATCGGCGTTTTCTCCCGTTAACCCTATAGATTCTTGTGAAGAGGAACGCAAGGAAATCTCCTGTCTCTCGACTCTACTGATGCTCTGTTGGAAAGGTTTTCAAATTATCCAAAATTAAAAGAATAATGGCATTTTGTTTGGGATTCATTAGAAATCTAAAATCCTCAAAATAATGGTCTCTTGGTTTTGGTCAAGCGTGTGCAATATTTATCTTTTTCTGATGATATTGAAAACCTTGAGAAAAATAAACCCTTATCTAAACCTCTTAGAAGGTTAAATCCTTTTATTGATTCACAGGGTATTCTCAGAGGGGCGGTAGACTAATGTTTTCTGGGTTAAGTTACGATCAAAAACATCCAGCTCTTTTGCCTAGAAATCATCGCTTGACTGACCTTTTAATTGAAGATGTTCATGCAGAAAATCTTCACTCAGGTCCACAAATGGTTCAATTTCTCTTATCTCAAAATTTTTGGATACTCTCTGCTTGTCGAGCCATTCGACACTACTTGAATAAATGCATTAGGTGTTTCAAGGTTAGACCAAAATCGTTGCAGCCCATGATGGGACAATTACCCTCTTTTCGAGTTAATCAAATAAAACCTTTTTCTATTGTATGTGTCGACTATGGCGGTCCTTTCTTAATATCACTTTCTAAAACAAGAGGAGCTAAATCTCAAAAGGCTTACCTCTGCCTTTTTGTTTGTGCAGCAACGAAAACGCTCCATCTCGCTCCATCGCCTTGAGGCTATTTATAGCTCGTAGAGGTCGATGCTCAAAGCTCTTTAGCGATCAGGGCACTAACTTCGTAGGAGCAGTCAAGGAGTTAAATCGTCTCATGGGTCTTGTCGCAGCTCAAGAAACAATTGAGTGGTCTTTCAATCCTCCTTCCTCACCCCATTTTGGTGGTTTGTTTGAAGCTGGTATCAAATCGGTAAAATCTCTTTTAATTCACGTAATTGGAGACCAAATTTTCACATACGAAGAATTCTACACAATTTTGTGTCAAGTAGAATCGATCCTAAACTCTCGTCCCCTTTGCTCTTTAAGTGACGATCCTAATGACCTTTCGGTACTGACGCCCGGTCATTTCCTTACTCTTGAACCTATTACTTGTCTTCCTGATCCGGATCTCACCACATTAAATATTAATAGACTTGATCGTTGGCAGCTTCTTCAAAGATTGCATCAAGATTTTTGGAAAAGGTGGCATTCTGATTACTTCAATACCCTGCAGCAGAGACACCGGTGGACTACTAACAACACCAATCCAAGAATTGGTTCTCTATTTTTAATAAAAAACGAGCTTACTCCTCCTCTCTCGTGGAAGCTTGATAGGATTGCGGAGCTTCATCCAAGACGAGATGGCACTTCGCGAGTGGCCACTGGTTAAGTTGTGTCCCTTGCCGTTGGACTCGGATTAGGTAAAATACTTCTGTATTTTAGGTGGGCGGTATGTTCACTTTATTGTATTAGTTCAAATTATTAGAATTCATTCAATTTATTTTAGTTTATTAAACATTGGGACATTTATCATTCTGATTATTTTTCTCATATATATATATATATATATATATATATATATATATATATATATATATATATATATAGATAGATAGATATAAATAAATCTAAACCTAATACCACTACAATGAAATCCAACTAAATTTACATAAGGAGCTATATCAGGGAATCACTCTGAATCAGACAAATCATTAACGTCATCTGGACCAGCCTTTAAATCTTTAATATGAAATCTACCAATATGTTTATCGTTCTCCTCTATAAATTCATAAATCAATGGAGATATTTTTTTAATAATTTTTCATTTGTTAAATTTCTTGGCTAACTTCTAACTGCATCTGATAAAATAAAATTTTAAAAAAAAATCATAGTATTTCTTGTACCTGTCATATGAATTTTGAATATTTTTAGTAAATTACGCTCAAAGGTTAAAAGTGCTGGAGAATAAGACGTAGAACAGTGAGTAGCTGTGTTAATAGCACTACATATTTTATGGATATATTTATCCCATTCTCTATTTGCTTGTGCAACATTATCAGTCTGAGGATGGTATCTAGCATTGTACCAAACATTAGTTATTTTGTATTCATTTAAAAAAAATTTTGACTATTATTTTGTCCTCAACAATAGTTTGGGGAACTCCAAAGTAAGCAAGAACAGTTTCCTCCAAAAATTCACAAATTTTATGTTTAAAAGTAAATTTAGTAAACCAATCAACTACAACAAGGAAATATTAAAAACCTGATTTTGATTTTGGATAAGGGCGTTGAATATCTATGGAAATCAGTTTAAATGGTACTGATACATTTTTAGGTGCTCCCATTAATCCTGCCCTAGGTAATTGAGATACTTTTTGTTCATTACATATTTGACATTTAAGAATATATCTTTTTAGGTCTTGCCTTATACCAGGCCACCAGAACTGTTGAAAAATCTTATCAAGGGTTTTTTTAAAGCCAAAATGACTTGACGATGGATCGTCGTGAAATTGTTGAAAAATTTTAACTCGCTCTGATTTTGGAACAACTATTTTCCAATCTTTTTTGTTAATAGTGATATCGTGATTAGATAAGATATGTTTGTATAGTGTACCATCAATTACAAGAAAATTGTGATATTTATCTGGATTGTTTTGAACATTATCTAACATTTTCAAGTACCACTTATTAATTTTCGAAGCTGAAGTAAAATTTAAATTTGAAATAAGTGAAATTTCTATAGGTGCTGTACTAAGAGCATCTGGAACATTTTGTGCTGCTGCATCTACACAGCCTACCCATTGGGTTTTCCAATTTCCTTAACCATAATAATGTATTGTGATCAGTAACTACTTTAAATTTTACACCTTCAATATATGAACGAAATTTTAATAATGGTCTATAGCAAGCAATTCTTTTTCAGTAACTATATAATTGATTTCTGATTTTGGTAAAGTTCTTGACATGTAAGCTACAACATACTCTCCATCATCCGTGTGAGTAATAACTGCACCAGTGGCATAATTTGAAGCATCAGTTTGAATTTTAAATGGTTTTGTAAAATCTGGATTTCTAAGAACAGGTGTGGACATAAGTCTTAATTTTATATTTTCAAAAGAAATATTAGCTTCTCTAGACCATTCTATCTTTTGTTGTTTCTTTTTACCTTTTATTAAGTGATTTAAGGGCACAATTAACTGACTTTATCAGGATTTGCGTGCAATTCACTACGGTCAACTATGTATCCTAAGAAAGAAGGACTAGGCGTTTATAGTTAACCCTGCAGTTTTAAGAATTTTATAAACTCGCTCGAAGTTGCAATATGAGACTCAAGTGTACTGTTAACTATGACTAGATCATCTAAATAGACAAAAATGTTTTGTTCTATACAAGGTTCGAAGAGTATATCTGTTAATTTTTGCAAGGTTTAACCTGCATTGCATAACCCAAAAGGCATACCCACAAATTCAAAGTGTCTACGTCCAATTACAGTAAAGTCTGTCTTTTCACAGGAATTTCTTGATAGTGGAATTTGCCAAAAGGCATGTTTAAGGTCTGTTAAACTCAAAAACCTTGCGCCTTTGACTTTATCAAGTATTCGGGACAACTTCGCGAGTGGATATCTATTTTTTATAGAGACCGCATTGATTATATGTGAGTCCAAGCATAATCTATACTCTTCTGAACCTTTTTTAACTAAAACAATATAGAAGGTCAAACTACTCCTAATTTAAGCATTCGATCTAACTCTGTATTTAAGTGTTCTTGCATATAAGAGGATCAAAGATACGGTTTTTTTTCGAAATTATTCTTTAGAAGGTACTTCAATTTCATGTTCAATTAAATTTGTAACCCCCAAAGTGTCAGAAACCAATTCATTTTTAAATTTTTCGATAATATTTTCCAAAATATTTTGTTCCTTGATAGAGAGATCAATTTCAGACTGAATTGAAATTTTTTATAACATTATTTTACTATAATTTCATTTAAATCAAGATAACATTCATTATTTTTAAAGTTCAATTGAAATTTTTTACGAAAATTGACAACCAAGATGACCGTTTGACAAATGCTGGGTATTACAAGAGATTCTAAATACTCAGTTTGGCTTTCTAGAGTGATTGGTAGTTTAATAGAACCTAATATGGATTGAGATTTACCATCTGCAGTTGTTATAACTTTAGTTTTATCATGAGGTGATAACTTGTAACTGAAATTTGATATTAAGTCTAACCCTCTTTTTCATAATACGCTTTGCATAGCCCCTGTATCTATCAAGGCAGTTAAAATTCGATTACTTATTGAGATATCCAAATAAAGTCTAAAATCAGAGAATGATTTTAAATCTAATAAAGGAGATACTTCCTTGAAATTTTTTATAGTGTTATATTTCATAAAATGTGCCACAGTATTCAACCAAGAAGACCAATTATCTTTAATATTTATTATATTTTTTAAATACTTGGTGTCTTTTTGCCCATTAAATTTAATTTTATTATTTTTATTTTTAGTGAAATATTTATTAACTAAAGTCGGTTCAGACTTGAAACATTTAGAATAACTTTTGCCGAACTTAAAGTTGTGCCTATTTAGTTTTTTGAACACGTTTCACAAATTGGTTTTATAACGTTTTTCTTCCCACAGCTAAAGCAAAAGACAGTGTTTTCTTTACTACAATTCCTGACGTGATGACCAATTCCACCACAATTAAAGCATTTTAAATTTTTCTTTAATATTGACCTAGATAAATTATTATTATCATTTTTAGTACTTGTATTAGTTCTACTTCATTAAAGGGACAATCTTGTAATTTGTCTTGATTAGAAATACTAGAATAATTAAAACAAGAATTATTAGATAATTCGGAAATGTTTTTCTTTGTCACTGACTTTTTATACCAGTTCAGATTCTATTGTTGTGTAAGAAACAGTAGGAGGACTTTGGAAATGTTCTGTATGGATCTTCCAAAATTCTACAAAGATTTTTTAATTCTGGAAGTGACGGAACTCTAAGTGCTAATTGTTACTGATAATACAGAAGCAAATTTCTTAGAATTAATTTTAATTGAACGGATTCATCTATTGGGTTCACAAAACGTTTAAAAAAATTTTCATTACTGCGATAAATATTCGGTACATCCCTGAGGTCTGGACCTTACCTCATCCCATAATTTGATTTCATTATCAATTGACAAACATCCAAGATAAAACTGTATGCCTAATCATGTGATACCAAATTAAAATGTCTCTCTCAAAAAATTGGTGAGCAAAATTTAAAAGGTTATTTTTTGATATTCTATGAGCCAAGCAAAACTCTTCAATTTTTTCCAAAATATTATGCAGGGTTTGATTTTGGCCCTTAAATTTTAGATTATTTCTAATAAATGGCGGAATTCTATTATCAGTGTAATCAGAATTGATAGGTATACTTGTGTATGTTTCATTGCATGAGAGACTATTACAAGTTTGAGTTTTATTATTTGAAATAAGGTTATGTTGGCAAATTATTTAATTTTACAGTATTATTTGTTGACACCTGTGAAGATCTTGTTGGTTTACACATGCAGAAGGGTTCTTTAATACATAATTATTGGATCCTTTGTGTAGTGTTCTATGAAAATTTTTAAATTTTCTTTCAAACTGAGGTGCAGATGACGCATTCATGAAATGCTTGAATGAAATGGTTGTAACCTACTTATACGATTTACAGATGGGACGGTATGTTGATTATTACCATTATTCTGAGTCTCCTCGGATCTACTACTTTTATTAGAATTCAACAAAACATTAGAATGAATTATAATATTTTCAGATCTCTTTGAGTTAGAATTCTTATTTTCATCAATAAATGATACTTTAAGAGAGCTAGATTCAAGTGTCATTGCTCGAGACAAAAGATTTTGATCACTATCACATTTGATCGCTTAACTCTGTGTCAGAAAAGTCTAACAAATTTATTTCATTATTTGAGGCTTTAGATTTTAAATTGTCTATTAAAGACATTACTTGAGAAAATAATTCTGATTTACAATTTTTTTGTTCGAAATATTTAGGATTTAAATAACAAATTCTTTTTTTGAGATTGATTAATCAAGAGGATAATTTTTTATAATCAACATGACGTCAGCCAGAATTAAACAGTGTTACCAATTCCTTAAAAATGGATTGTTTTCTTTCGCAAATGACAACTTCCAATTTAAACTCCAAAGGAACTAGAGATGAGACAAAGACTTTGCTCCTTCTTTGTCTTTTAATGAATTTCTTAAAACTACTTTAAGCTGGTCAGGAGTGTCTTTAGGATTAACTTGAATGCATCTGATACATGTAACCCAACTTATGATCGGTTGATAGCTGATCTTATGCAAAATTTCTATGTTGAAACCATTATTTCAATAACTAGATTTTTAAAATTTAAGCAAAATTTAATATGTTAAGAAAATGTTTAATACTAAACTCACAGATCATTATATCCTATTTTAAAGTTACGTAAGAGAATTTCAGTTATAGTTATTCATATTTAATATCAGAGGTAAATACCAAAAGCAAAGTAAATCAAAAAAATTCAATAAATATTTCATGTCAAATTTGAATTAAAATATTGATATTTTTTTATATTTAATTTACTAAAATACCAATGGTCATATTCAACTGGAATGATTTCAGTTAAATGTAGAATTTATGTAATTTTGGTAGACAAAACACATTAATAATTAGGGGGAAAACAGAAAAACTAATATACAAAATGTTGACAAGTTATTAATAGTAATAAAGTTACAATTACTATATCAATGCCAAACAATATGTTTCATGTAAATTCAGTACATTTTATACATGAATTTTGATGTTTTACTTAATTAGAAAAATATATTTAAATTTTGATTTATAAAATACTAATATATAATAGGTATACACTAATTTGGAAAAAATACAATTTACAGAAATTTCGTAATAAGTATATATTAATTGTAGACAGAAGAGAGGTTTTGATTTTGTTTGGAGTTTTTACTCGTTATGTAATTCCTAATAAATTAATGAATGGCCACTACACCAAATCACAAAAGGGAAAATATAAAAAAAAATACAAATTACTTATCTTTTCACAACTCAAATCTGGAATTTGTCCTCGCTACGGAGTCACATCACATCCTGCAGACTACCCAAGCCCAAATCAGGAACTGTAACACCCTGGAATCGGGCACACAGCACTTGTCCAGAAAATTTAAACACACAGTACTAAGGCAAGGAACTTTCTTACTCAAGAAGTCAATAAGTAACACCAAACATTAAATTTTCTCTCGCCCAGGAACTACTTTAGATTTCTTAGTATGAATGGATTTATTGAAAATTTTGAAAAGATATCTCCATATTGAATTTTAGAGTGAAAAAGGAGAATAGGTAAAAGGAAAAAAGCCTGAAACAAAATGGTGAATATAAGTCCACATTTTTAAACTCAAGAATGGAATTTTTTTGCACATATCAATCGAATAAAGAGCTTACCAGATGTTATAGCTTATGAAAGCATTTATCCATCACTGAATAGAGATTTTATCGGATAAAATCCAGCATCTAGGCTGACTAAGTTAAAATATTAACTAAAATCCAATAGAGAATTATCTCATGTTGCTTTCAACCTTGAAGTTTTGCAAAAGAGACCTAAAATGGCCGTCCCATTCGATTTTATTCACTCGGACTATACAAAAAAACAGAACCTTTAGTAAAGTAAAGTAAATTTATTAGTGCCAATAAATATATAATATTTTACACAAGTCACAATAGCTTAAAAATAGTGATAAAAATGTAGTCAAACATCTTAATTTCTACGTTTTCAAAAATCCTAACCTCCACGATACTTGGCAGCAGAACTGAACAAAACAATCTATCCTGTGTACAAATTGGCGTTCAAAAATCCGTCTATACTATAGAATGCATTTTTCAATAAAATCCTTTTTACATTGATTACATATTGTTTCTCTTCAAGATTACTGATTCCTTCAGGTAATTTATTATAGAACAATGGTCCGTAATATTGTGACCCAATACAGGTTCTTTTTAGTCTATGAAATTTTATATTTAAATCATTTTTTTGTCGAGTGTTATAATCATGATGTTCTTTACAAATATTAAATTTTGTCATATTTCTTTCAACGTAAATAAGACATTCAAATATATACCTACTTGGAAGAGATAAAATCTTTAATTTTTTAAAAGCTTCTCTTACGTCAGCTCTGAAACCAAGGCCTTCAACAACTCTTATAGCCCTTCTTTGAAGTTTAAAAACTCTTGCTGACTGTGGTGAATGACCCCAAATCATGAGCGCATAGCTACATGCAGACTGTATGAAAGAGTGATATACCATTAGAATAACAGATTTCTCTACGGTGTTTTTAAGTTGTTTTAGAAGAAAAATATAGCGTGACACCTTCCCAGCGACATAGTTCACGTGGACACTAAATAGCAGACTGCTGTCCAGATAAAGACCCAAGAATTTCACATGTTTATCATTTAAAATGTCTCCCTCGCACTCATTGCTGAAAACATCGTTGCAGTTCCTGAGAGTAAAACATATTTCTTCTGTTTTTTTACTGTTTAGATTAAGTCTGTTTGCCAAAAACCAATCACTCAAGTTGGACAAGTTGTATGTCATGGCAACTCTCAAGGCATCTACGTCCCTATCTCTACAAAATGCGGTGGTGTCGTGGGCATATAGCACTAACTTACCATCTGTCGACCACACCACATCATTTATGTAAATGATAAATAACAATGGACCCAAAATGGAGCCCTGTGGGACACCATGTTCCACCATTCTCTCATCCGAGCATTCTCCTCCGAAAAGAGTTTGTTGAGTTCTCTCATTCAAGTAGCTCTCAACAAGCTGAAGGCTTTTTTGGCTTAGACCATAGTACTTTAGTTTTTTTATAAGTATTTTGTGGGGTATACAGTCGAAGGCTTTCGAGAGATAGCAGAGAGTAGCACCCACATGCTGCCTATCCTCAAAGCCGTCAACTATGTACTCCAGCATCGTGCTTATTGCCGATGTTGTGGACTTGGCTTTTCTAAAGCCATGCTGATCATTAAAAAACAAATTATTGCTCTCGAAATAATTGTAGAGTTGTTTTTTTAACAAGGATTCAAAAATTTTTGACAGAGTTGGAACTAAAGCGACTGGTCTATAGTTTCCAGGATCCTCTTTGCTACCCTTTTTGAAAATAGGTACAATTTTAGAACGTTTCAAGCAGATTGGAAATGTGCACTCGATAATACATTGATTTATAAGTTTTGTTATTGGAATAAGAAGTGGTTCTTTAACTTTTTTAATAAGATATGTGTTGAAGCCATAGATGTCCCTGCTGTGTTTAGTTTTTAACTCGTTAAATACTTGCCTCACCTCATTGAAAGTCACCCCAGTGAAAGAAAACCCGTCCCTAGGTATACTCAGCTCAGATCTTTGCAGATATTCCTCGATGCCCACAGGAGAAACAGGCATTCCTCGAAGCAACGTTTCGGCAACCCCTGTAAAAAAGGTATTTAGTTCATTGGCAGAGATTACTGTTGAACCCTCAAGGCAAGGTGTCACTCTATGTCTATTTACTACTTGCCATGCTGCTCGAATTTTGTTATCTGAATTATCAATATATTTTGAATTTGCGTGTTTTTTGGCTAAGTTTATTTCATTACGATAATGGTTTCTTAATTTATTTTTTTGAAGGGCTATTTGGGGAGTCTTATATATGATATATAAATCTTTTAGGAATTTTAGTTGTTCCCTAATATTAGCTAAGTGTTCGTTGTACCAAGTTATGGTTTTTTTTTATGTTTACTCTTTTTCTTTAGAGGAAAAGCTTCTTCATAAAATTCTAAAATGAGATTGTGAAGAATACTACATTTTTCTTCAACCAATATATTAGATGTTATGAAACTATAGTCCACATTTTCTAAAGAGTGAAATATACTATTAATACCTGATTCTGTTATTGGTCTATGCAAATAGTTTACCCGAGGTGTTGTTTGGTTCTCAGCTGGAAAGCTTCTTACGTTCAAGTCTACTGCCAAGTGGCCCGAGACCATGATATCCAAAGTATCTACACTAAAATCTAAAACATTCATAAAGTTTACAAATATGTTATCTAGACAAGCATTTTGACGTGTATTATTAAAAATTTGTTGGTTAAAACCATATGAGTTTAAAAGGTCTGTAAATTCATTTTTTTTGTTATCGAAACATAAATTAAAATGTATATTAAAATCGCCTGTGATGACTACATATTTAAAATTGAGACACAGATCTAAAATTAATGTCATTTGCTCTACAAACACTTCAAAATTTCCATTTGGAGGACGATAAACAACAATTATAACTAGATTAAATTATTTTATTTTCACAGCACAAACTTCGCAACACATTTCTATGGACAGATTGGTTATTTCGGGTTTTTCTTCGTATTCCAAGTTTTGTCTTAATAGGATGGCAACTCCGCCATGAGCATGTTGTAGTCGGGCAAAGTATGATGAGATCTTGTAGTTCTCTATATGAACGCCTTCTATCTCGTGAGGAGCCATAAAATGTTCGCTAAAGCACAAGACATCATAGCATTCCTCTTTTTCATAAAGGAAATGTTCAATATCTCCTATTTTGTTGTAAAGTGAGCGTATGTTTTGATGTATTAAACTGAATTGGGACTCGCATTTGGTTTGCGCCTCTGGATGTTCAAAAAATGGTTAATTATTATACCACTGGGCCACATTTCAGGGGCCATAACATTATTTTTGTAATTGATCGGAACCTGTACTTTAAATGAGCTCTTATATTTGTCCTTAGCAGTTTTTATTTTATAACATGCACATTCCGCAATGTTGTTTTAGATAATTTATTATTTGTTCCTCTGTAGTGTTAGCTTGAAATCCAGATATGAAGATTGATGACCGGGTTTTTGAACTTGCTACTAGAAGTTGTGTTACGTTCTCGTTCGTGCCTTTTTTCGGTTCTGGACGCTTAATTCTAGTTTTTCTTTTGACAATCTGCCACTCGGATTTTGATTTTTCTTTACCATTTTCTTTTTCTTCATTTAGTTCGTTTATCATTTGGAAATCCTTCTGTTTTTCATCGGATTTTACAGTTTCAATATTCGAAATTTGCTTGTCATTTTCGGATGTCAACGACTTTGACATTTCTTCATTTTTGCCGCTTTTGGACTGGGCAACAACTACATGGCTGACTTCGTTTTGAACGAGATTGACAGATGTGACAGCACTGACAGAAGCATGTTTTTCTACGTCATTTTTTGGCGCATTTACTGGATTTTGGATAACCTTACTTTTCGAAAATGTTTTAAGTTTTTCTTCTAAAAGTCTTATTTTCCTCCAAGAGCAAGTTTTTACCTCTCATTTCTTCAATCAATTCCCTCAGGAGTGCAATTTCTTTGTTTTTCTCTTCAAGTTCATTGGTTATTTCCACGCTGTTTGAGGTTGTGTCGCATTCGTTGCAAATTAAGCGTGTTTTATCGAGATATCTCACTTTCCTGGTCAAATCTCTAGTCACACATGATTGATGGTACCCTTTTCCACATTTTACACATATAATATAACTAAAAACTCTGGTTTTGCAGCACTCGAAAGAATTTTTTGTTTTAGCCGTACTTTCGCGTTCATCTTCATTCGGCGCCATCTTTGTATGTCACTCCGAAACATGGGGAAATATAAAATTATTTATTAGCAGTCAAGATTTTTAATTACAAGAAAAACAATAATTGAACAGTATTTAATCACTTGAACACTCTCAATTGTTCCCAATACCAAAATCTATGTAATATGCTTCAAAAGGAATCAATTAGAAACCATATCCTACTATATTACTCAAATTATAAATATTATGTATGAAATAATTTTCAAATGCAGTGGTTATTATCCAAACTAGAATATTTTCTTTCGGGTATTTCCTGTCATGCGAAACTCTAGGAATCAGTTTATTCCGGATCGATAAAATACTTTAGTACCTTGAACGTGCACGCAGTGTCTGATATTAATCCAGGCAAATTGGGGTGTAATGCTGGTATTTTAGAAAACGTAGAATAGTTTTAATTTAAATTGGCATTTTTGCTTATTCTGAACCAACCTTTGTAATGAACGAAAAAGTTTGTTACAGTCTTAATAGTCCAAGAAGTCGAATACAGTATTATCAAGTAATATTATTTAGTCTATGTTACAATGATAAAACAATGAAACTATATGAACCGCACAGACCACATGTGGCATCACTCATAAACATGAAAACACTATGATAGAGTACACAATATCTCTACATATATAAAAAAGAAAAGAAAAACTAATGCTAATTTCGAATTCCGACGTCCCTCTGTCGGCCTAGTAAAATGTTAATTGTATTGGTTGTAATACTTCACAGAATTGTAAGTGAAAGATCGCTGAAAGAGGGACGTTGTATGCAGGAACATTGTAAGAAGGTTTGATCTGATAAATACATGATGTATTTGGCTCCGAAAAACTAGTTTGCATCTTTAGTACAGCGGAATCGACGTACTTAACAATTTAAAAACAAGCAAAAGCAATAAATACTGAAATAAATAATTCATTTTAAGCCAAATTAATTATCTAACTTTTTCAGAGATGTGATCAGTTGTTCTGAATTTTTTGCAAATTTTGCAATAAGAAAGGGGACAATATATATGCTTCACGTAGTTTTTGAAATTAAGAATATCTTTGTTTACATAGAGTGATCTTAAAGCATCATACAATTTGTTGCTTAGGTTTGACATATGTTGACTAATCTAATTTTTAGCAGTTTCAGTAAAAGTGAGCATTGCCATATATTTTAAAGCTAAGGTATTCTCATAGGAATTTCAAGCACGCAGAGGGTCCAAAGATTATTGTCTGCGTTTTTTAGCATTTAATTTAAGACTGTGTTTCCTACTTTGTAACTGTACTGTTGTACTACTGTAATGCGAAATTTTTTGTAGGTATGAGTTTATATTAGCCTGAATTTCACTGTAATCTGAAGGGTTAAATGTGTATAACAGCTGGGTATCGTCAGCATAGGAGTGAGCCTTGAAGAACTGTGTAGTAATACCCAAGTCAAAAGTATATAATAGAAACAGAAGCGGGCCTAAAATGGAGCCTTGGGGGGCACCCGAACTCACGTTTTCAACAGCTGATACTCCAGCGCTCACTGTTAGCAGCTGACGCGTACCCTCCAAGTAATTTTGGAAAAAAGAAGAGCTCTTGATCCTCCAAATCAAAATAGTGGAGTTTTGCACATAGTAGATTGTGGTCAACGAAATTGAATCCTCTCGAATAGTCAAGCAGTATCATAACCGTAGCCATACCCTTATTCAGACCTCTAATGACCAGGTCATTGACATTCAAGAGAGCAGTTGCCTTATATCTGGAAAATATCCAGATTCCAGACATTCACTATAGCATTCA
Source organism: Kuschelorhynchus macadamiae (assembly GCA_030620095.1). NCBI lineage: Eukaryota > Metazoa > Arthropoda > Insecta > Coleoptera > Curculionidae > Kuschelorhynchus > Kuschelorhynchus macadamiae. Next base: position 191,285 of record JAUTXW010002427.1, on the reverse strand, counting down.
CTGCAGCATTTGACTTAAGATCTTGAATGATCGCGCGAACATTCGTTGGAGAAATCACGTGAAAATCAAAATGTGCTAAGCTATATCAATGTATTTGGAAATGGACAATAAGCTCAGCATGAGCATCAGAAAAGGTCAAAAGAAAGTCCATATTGATTAATTTTGGATCTTGCAGATTGTTAGGTAATTCAGGTTTAGATTTGGAGTGCACCCCAGCAACCTTCAATCGTTTTCACAAGGTTGAGGTATCCTGTGAATTGAGTTATTCTAAATAGGCTGCCTTTTCACATCTAAAAAATGCCAAGGCAAAATTACGCAATCGTTTGTAGTTGTCCCAGTTCTGTGCAGTTTTATCCATCTTATACTTGGATGAGCTTTATCCATGTCATCCCACTGAATCCGACTCATATCTTCATTAAAGACAAGTTGATTGAAATATTTAAAACAACTGTAGGTGCATATACTTTGAGGAGACCTAGATGACAATAATGATAACTCACAAAAGATCAGGCTATGGTCTGAAATAAAGTCAGTATTAATAACACCATGGTCCTTAACTACATAAGGGCTGCTAAGAACGATTGCATCTAAAAGAATAGCCGTCGGCCAAGTCACTCTTCTTGGGTCATCTGTGATCTAAGTGAGATCATAAGAAGCAAAGCACTCACCTACAGGATGGGGTGAATTCATTAAATTAAAGTTCACATCTCCTGCTATCATAATACAATCAAAAACTGGAGTAACTTCAGATAAGATGACGATAAACAACGCCAATGAGCACACTAACTTTATTTACCTTAAAACTTATCTACAAGCACTCCATTAAACCACTATCACAGGTTGCCAGGGAATATTGCTCTACTTCATACACATTCAAAACATAAATTGCTACCTCATCCCCTGCTCTATTCAAACGGACGTTGCGCAACAATTTTTAGCCCGGAATCTGAACAGCGGATGACAAAACTTCTGGTTATAACCAGGTCTGAGATATACAGAAGTCATCAAAAACATATGCTGCTGCCATTTTAAATTTTAGAAATTAACTTTACAATAAACCATGTCATGTAAAGATAAAACTGCGTGTTTCTAATTGTCAATTAATAATTATGTACCATCTTATCCCATGTACCCAAAATATCCTTCAAGTGCGCACTGTCCCGTATTTTAACTGCTTCATCACCATCATTTTTCCTTATAAATACAGATCCATACCTACTCCAAACATATCGGTATCCTTTTTGTTTACATTGCATGGCCCCTTAAAAACATATATGTGAATCTATTTAGTTCTTCATTAACATGCATTCTCTGTGTTTTGTTATTTATTCCACATATTGTTGTATCGAGATTAACTTTTTCTTTCCTTTTCATACGCATGTCAGTTATCATGCTCTTCTGCTTCATGGATATAGTGACCAACGCCACTTTATTTTAATATTTTCAACAATACATTAAATTCCTAATCTAATAAATTTTACATATAATACATACCTACCTAGAACGTATATAGTTTAAAAATTCGGAGACAGTATATGGATCTATTTGTAATATTAAATTGAATAATTTCTTTTTAAACTCTTTAAACCCATCTTCCACCTTAACCTCATTGGGTAGTTTATTCAAACATTTTATACACGAATACTCAGTGGCTTGCTTTGTGAGGGCTAGTCTGTGTACCAAGGAAGTGAAACCCATGGATTTGTGTCATGATCATGTGGAATTTCATATGGTGAAAATTTTTCTTTGTTTTTAAACAGCAACAGTAGACACCCGTAGATACCAGGGAACATCAAAATAACCCAGAGATCGAAATTTACCTCTACATGATTCTGATTCTTTGTAGCTCATGCTTAACCATATCCAAACCACTGCTTTCTGTACTAAAAATACCCTGTTGGCGTTGGTCCCGCCTCCCCAGAAAATAATGCCAAACTTAAGCCTTGAACAAAAGTTGACATAGTATACAGCTTTTTGTGTGTTTATCCAGATATTTTATTATGACTCTCATTTAATAGTAAACTAAATTAAGTCTATTTATAATTTCCTTGACTTATATACCCCAGTCTAGATTTTGATCCACGTGAATACCGAGGAACTTGGTGCTTTTTGCTAGCTCTACTTCCTGCGAACAAACCAGCATCGTCTCTGAGAACAGGGAAGTTTTTGTTTTGTCCTGAAACATACAAAATTTGATTTACTATTATTTAAGACCAGTCTGTTCTTTAAAAACCATATATATATATATATATATATATATATATATATATATATATATATATATATATATATATATATATATATATATATATATATATATATATTATATATATATATATATATATACTATACGCCAACAATTGAAGTAATAGAAAATCTATTACTTCAATTGTAAAGGTACATGAGTCTCGGGACGGTTTCGCAATTTTTTAGCCAACGTCCTTCTTTCCTTCTTAAGAAACTTACAAGGTGACTTAAGATATTTTAGTCATCTGAAAAGTTGGCCTTTGTTATTGTATTGGCTGCCAGGGTACTTAGCATTTAGAATAAGTTTAGGTAGACAACTGTTTTATTGTATTAGTTAACAATAGTTAATTAACCAAAACTAAGTTTAAATACAAATAAAAACACTAAAATATCAATAAATACAAAACAAAATTTTAGTAGCGGGTTCACCATGAACCTGCAAATAAGTAAATTCTTGGCCCATAGTATACAGGGCTGTCAGATGAAGGCAGTCTGCTGATGAGGATTCCCCAGGGCAGTATGATTATCTTGTTAGTTATGCAGATGACACTAATATCCTGGTTTGTGATTTTGCTTTCCATCGCATGTTGAGGTCCGCAGATGCTGGTTTGGGGTTTGGTTTTTAAACAACAGACTGGTCTTAAATAATAATTAATCAAATTTTATATGTTTCAGGACAAAATAAATAATTCTCTGTTTCCAGAGACGATGCTGGTTTGTTCGCAGGAAGTAGAGCTAGAAAAAAGCACCAAGTTCCTTGGTATTCATTTGGATCAAAATCTAAACTGGGGTACACAGGTCAAAGAAATTATAAATAAACTTAATTCAGTTTCCTATTCAATGAGAGTCCTAATAAAAGGCGGGACTGACGTCAACAAGGTATCTTTAATACAGAAAGCAGTGGTTCGGATATGGTTGAGCATGAGCTACAGAGAATCATATAGAGGTAAATTTCGATCTCTGGGTTATTTTAATGGTCCCTGGTATATATATATATATATATATATATATATATATATATATATATATATATATATATATATATATATATATATATATATATATATATATATATATATATATATATATATATATATATATATATATATATATATATATATATATATATATATATATATATATATATATATAAATATATTATATGAGTGTCTAATGTTTTTGTTTAAAAACAAAGAAAAATTTTCACCATACGATAGTCGCCATGATCATGATACAAGATCCATGGATTCCACTGTCTTGGTACACAGACTAGCCTTGACAAAGCGTGCCACTGAGTATTGTGTATAAAATGTTTCAATAAACTACCCAATGGGGTTAAGATGGAAGAGTTTAAAAAAAAAAATTTAATTTAATATTACAACTAGAGCTATATACTGTCTCCGAATTTTTAAACTCTACTTTGTAAAATTTTATTAGATTAGGATTTTAATGTATTATTATAAATATTAAAATATAGTTCCGTTGATCGGTATATCCATGAACCAGAAGAGCATGATAACTGACATGCTTATAAGAAGGAAAAACAGAGAATTTATATTAATGAAGAACTAATTAGATTCACATATATGTTGCTAAGGGGCCATGCAATGTAAACAAAAAGGATACCGATATGTTTGGAGTAGGTATGGATCTGTATTTATAAGGAAGAATGATGGTGATAAAGCAGTCAAAATATGGGAGAGTGCGCACTTGAAGGATATTTTGGGTACATGGGGTAAGATGTACATAATTATTAATTAACAATAGAAACACGCAGTTTTATCATTACATGACATGGTTTATTGCAAAGTTAATTTTCTAAAATTTGATATCTCAGACCTGGTTAAAACCACAAGTTTTATTATCCGGTTCAGATTCCGGGCTACAAATTGTTGCGCAACGATCGTTTAAATAGAGCAGGGGATGAGGTAGCAATTTATATTTTGAATGTGTATGAAGTTGAGCAATATTCTCTGGCAACCTGTGATAGTTTATTGAAGTGCTTGTAGATAAGTTTTAAGGTAAATAAAGTTAGTGTACTCATTGGCGTTGTTTATCGCCATCTTATCTGAAGTTACTCCAGTTTTTGATTGTATTATGATAGCAGGAGATGTGAACGTTAATTTAATGGCTCCACGCGATCATGTAGGTGATTGTTTCGATTCTTATGATCTCACTTAGGTCACAGATGAGCCAACAAGAGTGAAACTATTAACATTTAAGAAATTAAAAAAATATTCTTAGAGGAAGAAATTTCCTATAAAAAAGTCCTAATACGTTTCTTCCTTTATAAGATTTTTTTTACTTTTTAAATGTTAATGCTTCTGAGTTATTTGCAAAAAAACTGAATTTCTTTTTTTAAAATAGTAATTTCTTAATAACATTTGAAATGGTAGGGGTTTGAAACTCTTGCACATTTTACTAGACGTCATTCGGAATGAGCCTTCACTTGTATTTTTACTAGCTGTAACAAGAATTAACAATGTTTTGAGTTTGTGAAATATGCTATTTAAGAATTTTTAGTTTCTTCAATTTCTTCATTGGCCTTTTTAAAGTGTGCATATACCTTGATTTAAAGGCTTTAATTATATTGGCGTTTTCTGCATTGTTTGTAATGTGTATTCCAAACTAGTATTAATTCTAAAACTAATTAGAAACAATTCCAGAAGAATTTTATGTTACTGTCAAAGTTATGTCATTGTCATATTGTGGCTTTATTCAAACATTTAAATTCACTTTCTATCTAAGAAAATGTTAAATGCGGAACAAAAAAATTTCTATTGTGCAAAATTATGGTAGTGGAAATAGTGTATCATTGAAAGTACATTTTACAACTTTTTCGTGAAAAATATCCGCATATAGGGGTAACAATATCCACTGCAAGGCGACTATTTAAGCTATTTGAGACCACATGTAGTGTTAAGAAGAAAAAAAAAAAGAAAAAGAAATGCTACGGTGAAACCGACGCTGCCACAATTGTTGCTTTGGAGTCGATTGCTGAAAACCCTCGGATGTCATTAAGCAATAGGTCGACGGTGTTGAACATAAGTAAATCTGAACTACAACCAATTTGTAATGCCAATAACAATAAAGCATTCAAACCGAGATATTTGCATACTCTAGAAGAGACGGATGATGTGCGACGTTTATGTATTTGTGCTTGTTTAGGCAAGAAAATTTTAGAAAACAGAGATTTTCATAAGCAAATAATTTTCGCAGACTAATCTACTTTCACTACAATTGGTCCATTTTTTTACAAAACTATCGCTTTTGGGCAAAAGAAACACCAGACTCTGTTATACATGGTAAGCAGTAATATTTCCAAAAAGTCAACATATGGTATGGTGTATCCTACGATTTAAGTATCATTGGAGCTTACTTTATTGAAAGAGTTCTTAATCAAGAAACGTAAATTCAAATTTTGGAACGATTTTTTCAAGAGTATTTAGAACACTTGCCAACTTAACAAAGAATAAATCTTTATTATCAACACGGCGGGCGGCTGTCCGCCAATAGATTGGAAGAAACTTGGCGATATGGTCTCCACCTTTTCCACCTTTTAATAGATGTTATCCTGTGTTGTACAATAAAGATTTTTTTTATTCCTCTTAAAGTTATAAAAAACGAATTTATACCTGCAACTGCAGAAAAAATCCATAAAATAACAATAACATACAAAATATAATATTAATACCTTTTATTTGGTAACTTCTAGAAACAGCGGTTTAAATCCTGAACATTAGACGTTTAATAGAAGAAAAATCAATAAAACCAAAAAACTCACTGGTTTATATAGATAAAAGAGGTGAAACATAAAAACCATCAACAGTTTGGATGACAATTATAGATAAATCTAACACCAACACTTCAGTCTTCAGGACGCGAAAACTTCGAAAATGCCAAAGGCTATTTTGAAGAAATGTCTGCAAAATGTTTCTTTCCAGGACGAGAGTAGTGAACGGATGTACATCCGGAATGAAAGCACATACAAGAAAAAAACATAATAAACAATATTAATTATAAATTTAAACGAAAATATCCAATATTTAATGACTAAATGTCACCAGTTATCACAGTGTATGGCCAAATAGTTGTCTCTTGAGGCCTTGCTCCCAAGCTGTTGTAATAGCTACTTTTCTTCTACATGTCAAGGACTTCACAATCACAAAGTAAAAGCCTAATAGTCAATTTTTGAAAAATTTTATTTTTGTTTTATTGAAGAATTTTTACTGTGATGTGTAACATTTCAATATCCTTTCTTACAGAGCCATGAATTTAGCAAAGAACCATCTCTTCAGTGGGTAACAAATGCAATTGATTCGCAGCTAACAGCCACAGTAGGTGAAACGTACAAGGCCCTAAGACCGGCGTTGTGGGCTGCAATTGACAACGAAATATCTTTGGAAAATTGCGACATCTATTCCTACAATCCTGATTTGTGTTCTGACCCATTTGGAGAGGATGGTTGTCTTTGGAGTTTCAATTATTTCTTGTACAACAAGAAGTTGAAACGGATTGTATTTTTCACTTGCAGAGCTAGCAGGTATAGTATCAAATAAATTTATAGGGTATTAATTATTTGAGGTCACACATTTCAGAAGAGTCCTCTCATAAAAGTAAAAAAAGCCTGAAAATTTTATGTTTTCGAGGGTTAAAATTATATTTTAGTATAACCATAGACCTAATAACAGTAAGAACCAACATCTTGTGCTGTTTCATAAAATCGTGTATGATTTGATGCAATGATTAAAGTAAATAAACATGTACTGCAAGTAAGTGTAACAAAGAAAAAAATATCTATCCTCATTGTCGCATCCCACAAACGGCAACGCTGTAAAGTTATAATGGCTACGAGCGTAATATTATTATTAGTAATATATTTAACCTATTTGTATAACAATCGTTTATTTTTGTTTACTTTGTTCAGACTGCAAAACAACGTACTATTTTACCTCTCAGTATTTTATAATAATTTATTGTGAGAAATGTATATTTGTTTTGTCAAATATGTATGTATACCCGTGTTTTTTGTATCTGCATACATCGGTTGTCTCTCGAAATTTATGAATATGTAACTTAGGGAAAAAATGCAGATATGCAATTTTGCTTTCTAAACAACGATAAATTAGCAATTACAAATCATATTAACCCTTAGAGTAATTAACCGTACTTACAAATTAATAAAACATTAAGAAAAAATATCATATCGTGCACGCCAATTAATAAAGAAAAACAAAAATATTTTGACTTACCTATGAAAAGAAACGCCTAAAACCAATGCTCTGACTCAAAGCAACACCGCTTTGTTCGATCTACGGTTTACTAATTTTTGTAAAATCGGGTGCTCGGCGATTGACAAAAAAGCAGCGAAGTTGTCGGTTTATGGCACTTTATGGAAATAAATAATAATTTTACAGCGTGTGTGTGTTAAAAAACACATTTTTTACATATTCACCATTAATTGTCTCAAAAACTAAGTATATTATCAAAAAACTTCTTAAAACTTTTCGACTTGTATTTACAGGCTCTTTAACTTAGCTATCTCAAAAGTTGAAATTTCACATCCTGTATATAAAATTATATTCTTTTTTAAATCAATTTTATTTTTCAGATAAGCAAAACTTTTTGTGAAGAATAACTTTTTCGCCTTAAATCACAAATAAAATGTTTTCCATATGTTAACCATTTTCCACTCATTAACTATTAAAATACCTAAAAATCTACACCTCTTACAAAAAGAACTTTTTATCTCTTATTTGTATGCTCTCTAATTTGGCTATCTTAAAAAGTTTAATTCTCAAATTGTTTTGTTTTACCTACTTTTGCGTTTTTTGCGCCACTCGTATATTATATGGCACGTTTTTAAGCTAAGCTTATTTTTTTAATAAGAAATATTACAGAGATTATTATTAGAATATTAGAACCACTTAAAAATTTATTTTAATATTATTAACAAGTATAAATTTTGTTCATAGACATCAATCTATGATTTTGTTCTAAGTAAGATAGTACGAGACCCAGTTTGGCCCAGTCATTATTTTATTTTTTATTTTATTTAAGAAGTCATATTAGTAAACACAAAAGAAAAATCTATTAAACGCAACTTTTGTTATAATAATTTGAAACATTATGTAAATATTTTTTACTAAAACAAATATTAGAACGCTTGAAATATGCACAGAATACTGAATTAAATAATATAAAAGTGAATCATTTCGTTTGGCCCAATACTCATATTAGCGATTCGGTGATTTTAGCACCGGGTAACATCTCCCTTTTGCTTCAGAACTGCTTGAATTGGCTTTGACATGGTGTCTACTAACTTTTTAGTCTTTAGCAGTAAATGAATTCCAAATTTGAGTTGGTCTGTGTTTTAATTCAGGAACGGATCTAGCAGGTGCAGCATGTAACTTCTTTATATGTTATGCTACAATGTTTCAATAGGTGACAGATCGGGGCTACTTGATACCCAGTCTAACATCAGAATATTTTTTGCCACATCCATTCCTTTACTATTTTGGCAATATGGCAAGCAGCACCATCTTGTTGGAATAATGGTACTAATTTTCTCTAGTTTGTAATGTTTCAATGCAGCATTAACAGTGTGTAACTTTCCAACCCCTTGAGCCAACATGCAAAACCGATACAGATGCCGGAAATTTTACTTTTCGGCGCAAACACTCCGGATGATATGTTTCATTTTTGCTCCGTAATACCTTACTTCGATAATCTCCAACACAAACCACAAACCTTAACTCGTCACTCGAAATAACACTATCCCATTCTATCTGTAACCAGTTCTACTGATTTTATTGCCCATATTCTTTTTTTGTCTTGGAGTTAACAAAGGTTTTTCTTTAGCCTACGAGTTAAAAATGTTGTATTTAGTTTGTATAAAAAAAAGCAAAAAAAACTTACTTTATAAAAGGTATAGCCTAATCATTTCAGAGCGCTGAGACAAGTTGATCTTGAGAAATGTTCACCAGTTGCTCTGTTCCACGCTAAACTTAGTTCACTACAATTGGCACGACGGTTTTGTTTCACAATACGCCGTAAGGCTCTCATATTGATCAGACTTATTTTTGAAGTTCTACCCAAATTAGGCTTTTCTTCAACTGCTCCTGTCGTTTTATATAATTTAACGATATTTCGCACAGTGTAGCGTAATAATTGCAGTTGCTTAGCGATTTTACCACAAGAATTAGCACATTTGAATACATTAACAATAACTTTACGTAAACCGTTAAATATACTCACAACAACTCGCTGATCTGTCACTGTCAACAATCAACAAATAGTAAATGTTTTGTTTTAACTCAAGGCTAATTTGATAAACAAATGGCCATGTTTTTTGCAACGGCCAAATGAAATGATTCATTTTTATATTATTTAATTTTGTGTTCGGTGCATGTTTCATGTGTTCTAATATTTGTTTCAGTAAAAAATTTTTACATTAATGTTTGAAATTATTATAACAAAAGTTGCGTTCAATAGATTTTTATTTCGTCTTTACTAATGACTTCTTACATAAAATAAAATAATGACCGGGCCAAATGATATCATTCTGGGCTCGTAGACAACAAACGCCCGTTCGAATGAACTAAATCAAACTGATAGTGCTCAAACAATATTCATACATGTTTTTTTATAATGACAATATTATAACATTTTTATGTTTGGTACTGGGAAAATCTTGGAATTTTGAACGCGGTACTTTTCATTTTGGAATACAGAACGAACTACAACGTTATCTAATGAAAACGAAGCATTTGGTAACGACAAATGAGGTTTTACGATTCTGCCGACACAGGTTTTCAATAGAGAGTTTTGTTGTTTTCTATTCTCATATATTCAACAGACGGTTTAAGAAATAAAAAGGGAAGAAAATGCCAATCAGGATACAATTTACAACTTTAAATATATATAAGAAAAGGTATAGTTCATTGTTTCCTCTAGTGTCAATTAAACAGATACAATAGACCAAACAAGTAATAATTTTGGGAATGTATGATTGTGTTCGAATCAAAAGAATTCCGACTCCCTGTTATTATGACTATGAGTATAACCTTGTAGTAAGTTAGCATTTTTGTTGTAGTTTTTTTTTCGAAATGACATACTTTTAACAGACTTCAAAAATGGAGGAGGTTATCAGTTCGACTCTATGTATTTTTTATGTATATTCATCAATTACTCCGCCACAATAGACCACAGAATCGCAGTGGAGGGTCAGTTTGATCCACTCACTTTTAACCTAACCTAACCTATTCCGCCATGGTTTGACCAATTTTAATGAAATGTTCATGGAATACTCAGGATATTGCTGGAATGATCTTATAGCACAAGTATAATGAAAATATTTTAAAAATGTCGGAATAGCATCATTTTGAACTGTCTACACGATGCTACGTTGAATAATATATGCGTTCACCATTCATTCAGGAAAAATAGTATTTGTATTACCATTGTAAAATAAGACATCTTATTATACAATGATAATACATGCAGTGGACCCAATGACTTTTTGTTAAACCTAAGTTTCACAATAAAACTCCTATAAATAGAATTAAAAAGGATGAAATATTTTTTTTATATAAATAAAAATGCAATAAGAAATGAAAAATAATATTATATTCCATCTTGAAGATATTACTATGTGAAGTCAGCGCCGAACTAATAAAGACAGTAAGACATACTCTTGGTATTAAACCTCAAAACACTCAGTACATAAATCTTTTTTTCGCGATTAAGTAATTAAGAATAAGTTTGGCGCCGACTCGTCAGAGTAAAATTTTGGAGATGGAATAAAATATTATTTTATTATTTATTTAGTGCAATTTTTTGAAGTCGGTTTTATTATCTTTTTATAATTATTTTTATCACAAATGAGTGGCTTTTTTATAGATACAAAAAAATTAATGAAAATTATATTTTTAATTTATTTTGGCTTCATATAATCGCAAAGAATTTCAAGTCATCTAATTTTACTTTTCTATTTTCAGCCCAAGCTATTCTATTGATTCAGGTTTCGGCAGTGACTTTGTCATGGATGAAGACGAAATTTGAATAATAAAATGAAGCAGAGGTATTTATAAAAATCTGCTACTAATGAAGAAAATCTGTTTTCATTAAAGAGATTTTTTCAAGGAAATTTACCTCTCAAAAATGATGTTTTGTTTGTGTTCTGTCTTTAAAGCACTACTTTTTTTAAACAACAACCTTGATTCTTGACATTATTGCATATTTAGAAGATAAGTTTGTTAATGATTATCTGATTATACATATTAAATTTCACATACTTTTTTTGAAATGTAAAAGTGACCATCAAAACTGTAACAAGCGTATATATTTATTCAGTGACAGTCAAGAAGCGATTAAGGGTTCGACTTCCAACAGGATCAATTCGGGATAATTTTAAATGCTTTCCAATAGTTCAAAAAACATACACGTATTTTTTTATTTTTTGTTTAAATAAATTTTACTAGTTGCTACCATCAATTGACGGTTCGAAAATACGCAACGTTTTCGGCATGGAATAAATAAAACGCAGTAGGTTGAATATGGCCCTCTCATAGCCTTTACATTGTTCTATACAATAGGAGAGTTTGGAGTTGCTTGCCAAATTTTGTGAGTTTTTTTACTACCTTTGGGAATAATTTGCCAATAGAATGACCAATATATGTGATACAATCACCTTTTTGGGATCCTGTATTAGACTTGGGCTTTTGGCCGATCCAATCTAAGAAAAGAGATACCATAAAATGCAGAATTGTAATTATATTAATTGATTTACATTTCGAGATTTCAACGCCCTTCTCAAAAACGTAAAAAACACTAAAATGTAAATATCTAAAAATTAAATGGAAATTTAAAAAACAAACTTTTGCAAAGTAATGATTATTTTAAGTAATAAAGTACTTTTGTTCTTTGTGCTAGAAAGAAAGAGGACTTTCTACCTTTTAACACATAAGTGTGGTGGCAGTAGCCATACATTACCCCTTATGGCAGGGTTTTTGTTTTGTAATATATTTATATGTAGAAGAAGAAACTCATTGGCATTTTTTTTTCTAAATTTTCAATAATGATCTCCATTGGGCAAAATTTAACCAATAAGATGAGGAGCAATATTTACTTTTGTCGGTAAAAAACTCGATGAAAATGTCCTGACTCGAAAAAGTTCGGTTTGACGTCATATTAAATGATTACTTCTTTTTTTTTAGTTATGTTTATTTTTAAATGTTTCATATAATTATCCATTTATTTATACTTAAATCTTGTGTTATATTTATAGCTTACGTCTTTTATTTTTTTGATAATATTTACCTTTATTGCTGGTAGCGATCCTTAAAACATTTTTAAAAAATCTGAGAAAAATAGGGTATATGTTTTTAGACGTATGAAAGGGAAAAATGAATTTTGAACTAGTCTGAACCACTCTAATATATAAAATAAACATAAAGAGAAACTAAAATAAATGTGATTATTCTTTAATGTGAACATTTGTGGGGTTGAGTTTTCAGTAACCAACTTACCTGTACTGGTCTGAATATTTGTCTTTGTTAAACGAAGTAAATTTGCTAATTATTTGTATATTAATGAGCATTTATATTTGGATTTTATTATTTTTCTTTTGGAAAAATATGTAATTCCGAATATGGAACATATTTGAACCGAAAGTTTCTTAGTTTTCGGTAACGTTTATTTTCAAGCAATTCAAAAAAATGAATCCCAGATTCAATTATGTCTTGAAAGAAAGGGTCAGATTAATAATTGCATAATCTAATTGAAGGTTAGCAATTACATTTTCTATGGACATAGTTATGGGTTAATTAAATACTGCAGTTTCTTCTTCAATTAGTGTAAAATTACCAAATCTCGCTTGGAACTCTTCTATAAGTATTTCAGTATAATTTATGTAAGCCGCATACGAAAATTTCTCAAAATCCGCAACTTCTTCAAAGTGTTCCTTGCAGATATAAAAAAATCTAAAACTAAGATATTCTTGAATGGGCTTAAAAAGTTTGAGTTTATTTGTAAATCCTTTTGTATTAGCAACATTATGTTTCTTGCCTTGTAGTTTTAAATTCAGTTCGTTCAAATGTAATGAAATGTCATTAAGAAAATCTCGTCTCACATTTGATCTCCCAGTTCTGTAGTATCCAGCTTTACTTGGTTTTGAGGAATAATTATGGATATTTTTATACAGGAGAAAAAACGTTGCAATCAGTTTCCTGCACTTAGACAAAAAAAAAAGTGTAAAAGTAAATCTCTATACGCTAAATATAAAATGTATCATAAGGTCGAAGTTTACAGAATATTTTAGGCAAAATTTATTTCTTTTTTTTTCAAAATGATTTTTTTCAACGTTTTTTCCTTTCCATCTTGTGCTAGAAAACTTTCACTATTATATTAAATGGAAGAAAAGTTCATAGACTGCATTTGCTTGAAGGCTTGGAACCCTAGTTTTATTAGTACCTTCCTTGGCTATAATGTTTTTTCCCTATACGCGAAGGCAATCTGCCAGTTCAAAGCCTTAATCAAAGTATTGAAAATTTCTGATTTATCTTGTAAAGTTTTGTAAGGCATTATGGATTGCACTTTGTTTTTTGGTGTTTAATAAGTTGCCCTCAGATCTAGGAAAAAACCAGGACAGGGAAAACCTTATATATTTTACAAATATTGGATTCTCCGAAAAATTGTGATATTAAATATGCTTCATACCTTATATCTAATTAACAGTTCTCAAGAAAATGGCGATTAAAAATGTCATATTAATCCTAAATATTTCTTTTCAATATCAAATTTATGAATGTCGCTAGGAATGTGTTTTTAGCTGCTGGAATATTATGTTAAAACTGTAAGATATTTATTAGCTTCGATGTGATTTAAATAGGGAAATATGTATAGTTGGGAGCTTCATTCGAATTTTCATGAAAAAAATCTAATCTAAAATCATAAAATAGAAGTAGATTTGTCCATTTTCAACCATTTTTGGCCATCTTTTGACGCAAATGCCGCAACGCAAATAATTTTTTTCCACAAAATGGCTCTGTACCGCCTTCGTCTACGTAACTGCAAAATTTGAAATGTTAAATCGTCCTCACGTCTTTGTATTTCTGCAGCGCATGAACTCTTTTGAACCCATTTTTATTCGAAATGTAATTTAAATTGCCTATACATAGCACAATTTTTTAAGGTCGGACGTGCAGATAGTTTTTTCTATCACGTAGGTAACTTTTTATCTTACTTTCGACATGTCTAGACCTTGTCGCTGATTTTTCATTTTGTTGAGTGCAGTTCTCCCTTAACCGCAAATGCTAAAAGCATTGATTTAAAACATGAATTTCTTCGACAATTTTAATGGGACGCTATATAGTGCCTAATGAATTTAAACTCTACTACTCTATTTTTAATACTTCTTGTCAACTAAATATCATCCCAGCTGTATGGCAGATAATGTCATAATGTTCAGTACCGTCTATTGCGGTTGATTCTGAAAATTCCCGTATGGATCACCCTCTTCCTTATTATTTTCCCTTCGATTTCCACTTAAAAAACCGGTCCGCGCTCATGGTTTTTCGGGTCACGTACAAGGTTTCAATGTCGGATTTTTTCCTAATCCCAGTACTCTTGCCGTAGCCGCGGTTGAACTTAAGGCGTGTGAGTAGCCATAAACCTTCATTCAAGCATTTCCTTAATATGTCTCGGGCAAGGTCTGTGGTGGCTCCGAGGACTCGGATCTTGGATGCCCCGGTCTTTAAAAGAAAACCTTAAACTTCATAAAACTACCAATAGCTATGTAGTTAGGTCTCAAAAACAAATAAAAAATGGGATGAGACCGAAAATAAATAGAGCTCCTAATCTATCTATTTGATCGTCTAGCGATATGTACGAGGTAAGCACTTCGCCTAGGATGCCTGTAGCTACAGGGGTGCGCAGTGGTTTATACCAACTGGAGGATTTTGCTGTTGCCAGTTCGATGGCGACTCATCGAAAATCGGAGCTGTACTTATAGGGGGTCAGATTCGGTAACAATAAAACAAATTCAATAATTAACCAGCTTGGATAAATCGGTATTAAATTAACATTGGTTATTGCTTCATCATTGCAATTTTACAAAGCACCTGACTAATTAATTGTCGATATATCAGAAACTTTAGACATAAGAAAATATAAACAAAAAATATTCAAAAATATAAAAATTTAAATTCAGCATGCACAGTAAGGTGTTCCATTAAAATGATTGAAGAAATTTCCGATTTAAAATCAATCTTTGTAGCACTTCCGGTTATCTCAGAAGTCAGACTTTTATGGTAGTTAAAGAATTTCTTTTTCTTGAAGCGTAGCATCCGCCATATAAAGTATTCGTATATTAATTTGTTTTATGTTGAAACGGAAAATTTAGGATCGATGATGCATTTCGCCATTTTCTAGAGACCTGTCAAAGATAGCTAAAAATAATGATAGAGAATCTTAGAATCTATTGTGTTTCATATGATACGAGCCCAGTCGCATATGTATTGGACCAAAGGAATACGTAAGTGATATTTATTTTTATTACCTAGTATTTATTGTAGCGATATGGATATACGATATTGTTAATTAATTCTTAATACCACATACTATCAAATAAACGTAGTTGCATTTGTGGAAGCTATGTTACATGCAGTAAATACTAGGTGACAAAAATAAAATTATTTTAAATGTGCTCTTGGTCCAATACATATGCGACTGGGCTCGTATATCAAGGTTGATAGTGCTCCTGGTTGATAAGTCAGTCAAATGTGTAAATCACCAAAATTTGTGTCTGAATCTAGCTTTGTTAATATCCGATATGTGGCAAAAACTGAAACAGTAGGCAATACTCAACTAAAAGTCATTATATATATTCCGATAAATTTTTTACAAGAAAAATTCTATGAAAGAATCTCTTTTTTTTTTTGTTAATAATAGTAGAGTTAAATACTAGTTAGTTGCTACAAAACAGCCAATATAGGTATGTTATTACAAATATAATGCATTATAGAAATATTTCAGAAAAATTACAAAAAATAAATTCTCAGAAAAGTTGAATTTAAAACAAATTAACGCATTTAGTCGTCTGCACATTAAATTGTTTGTTCTTATAGGACAATTTTGTCGTAAATTAATGATGTTTCGAGCTCTAGTTTTATCAGAGTTTCTATAATGTATTGATTCTTGAAAATCTCAAAAGTGTGAAAGCCCAATTTCACAAATTATCTTTGAATAATGTATATTTTTTTCTATTCACTTATATAGATTTTCTATAATGTATTGATTCTTGAAATTTTAAAAATGTAAAAGCCCAATTTCACAAATTATCTTTAAATAATGTATATTTTTTTCTATTCACTTATAAAAAATATGCATTTTTGGAATTCCTATACAGATTTGCTCTTGAATTGCAGCAAATCTCAACAAACCATATATTACACCAGGACACGTAGGAAATTGAAAAATATTGTAATGCATTATAAAGTTCATTTTCACTAATTTAGATATCTAGGGGTTCCAAATAATATTAGAAAACTTTTGGTGAGAGCAAAAGTACAAAATAGTTTAGTCGTTTAACTTTAAGGATATATATAATATGTATTAGTAGTTAAAATAAATATTTGTCCATTATGTTTTATTTTGAATTTGAGAAATGGATTTTATTTTGGTCTTTTCTGCAGCCTTAGAATACTTTCAGAGAACCTGAAATGCGCGATTCGTAGTGTTTTTTTTTTCTGAAAAGACATATATATATATATATATATATATATATATATATAAATATATGTATATAACTATTTATATATATATATATATATATATAAATCTAGTGATAATATAAACCTGACGAACTAACTAGACAGCAGAGTACAATATTAGGTCTGTATAAGGGCTGGTTAAAAGAAGACTCTTTTGTACTATGCGGAGCTTTTGGAAATTTTTATTTCCTTCTTGAAGGCTACAATATAGAGTTGAGGGAAAATAAAAAATATATATATATAATCTGTGAACTAAACTTACTTGTAAAGTGAGTGCAATTAAATTGGTACATTTTTTAAAACTTTCTGGACCCTAACAATTAGCATAAATTATTTAAAATACATATATAAATTAAATTGATTATTATTTTTAGAAAATAACACCAAACGCCCCATCAACTTATTTAATTGTCAATAACAAGACGTTTGGTGTTATTTTGAAATAATAACAATCAATAATTACTAGTCAAGAAAATTTGAAAAAATGTACCAATTTTAACTGAGTTCACTTTACAAGTAAGTTTAGTTCATAGGTTTTATATATTTGTTTAATTTTTCATCAACTCTCTATTGTAGTCTATACAGACCTTTACCCAATATTTGTACATATATATATATATATATATATATATATATATATATATATATATATATATATATATATATATATATATATATATATATATATATATATATATATATATATATATATAATATATATATATATATATATACATATATATATATATATATATATATATATATATATATATGGTGGCAAATCTCTGACTCAAGTATCTTTAACATTAAGTTATAATTCAGTGTTCAAATAATTTTAAAATCCTGCTGATAAACAGCTTCTTAGTTTTTTGTTTTTACTAAAACTATTAGACACAAAATTAAATGTAACTAATTTATTATTTCAAACAGGTTATCTATTTATTTTAATAATATATATTCTGAAATTTTAATTAACCCACGAATCGTGCCATTTTAGTTAACCCAGAAATAGACTTGAAGTTTTAGAAAATAGTACTTTGCCGCCTTAGTCATTATATTTCGAAATTACATACTAGCCCTATTGTGAAAATGTAACATTTTTACAACTACACATGACAGATGTATACATTACAATATACTGTCACTTTGTTAACATTTCTATTTAAATATTTTACTTACAAAAAACCTTTTATCCAACTCTTGCAAAATGAATGTTTTAAGCAAGCAACATGAAAAACAACGTAAATCAGCTCCATTTTTTTGCAACTTGTGTCATAAATAGCTATTTTTTATAGTTTACTTATTTATTTTTCTGAGGCCTCTATTTTTTAAATATGGAATTTTAAAACAATTATAATGATAGTAGACTTTTCTGATCTTCGAATATTACTGTTAAAGTAGAATTTGGTGCAGCATTTGACAAACATTTATTTGTCGCAATTTTTACATAAAGGAATGTTTTTTCTTAGAATAATTTCAGAAGTTATTATGGTTAACCTGGCCTAGTAAACACAACTAACACTGATTGTATTTTTAGTATTTTTTGTACTTCAGTTATTAAAACTGAAAATTATCTTTTTGATACTGATTTTTAATGTCAAAGTGGTTCATTTTGGCACTAGTGTTAAAATGTTTCATTTAACCAGTAGTGCTAAAATGAGTTAGTTGATATAGCCGCTTTTCTAAGACAATCATACACACACGCTCAAAATCTAGGGATATGGAAGAATTTTATGATTAAATTATCATTATTTTTTATTTCAACTTCTGTTTGGCGGCGTAATAACGTAAATGAATGATACACTGGCAAAGTAAGTAATTTACATAAAAATGTGATTTTTCTGAAAATTAAGCGAAGTACCAAAATTTGTTATAGAAAATTCTTTTACTAACTTAAAAAATTATTTAATATGGAATAAGTCCTCGTGCATTTATGGTAGCTCTGCAATACCCTTCTGTGCTCTGGATTAAGTCCAGATCTTCTTGGGGAATTGCAATCCAGCACTGTTGAAGATCCTGGGATAACTGATTTCGGTTTTGAAAATGTTTGTTGTTCTGGGGAACTCTTCGCTGAAGCATGTGCCAAGCATGCTCAATGGGATTCAGATTGGGAGATTGCACGGGCCAATCTAAAACGGTGATATTTTGTTCTTCCAGGAAATTACTTGTGACTCTCGCTGTATCTGGAGTAGCATTATCATGCATTAAGATAAAAATCTAGGCCAACAATATTTCTATATTGAATAACAATAGGCTCTAGAGCATTCCTAACATAATCGTTTGCCGATAAACATTGATCTATCAAAACGAACTCAGTTCTACCGCCAAGCGAAATTTCAGCTCACACCATGATTGTGCCTTGTCTGTACTTTTGAACCTCCTGGGTATGTAGGATTCAATTACTTGTGCCAAACCGAGGTCCATCAGTGATTAAGACATTTCTTCATTGATTTTGATCCCAGAGGGCATGTTCTTGACCCCATGCTAATCAAGTGACGCGATTTTCCCGATTTAGAGGTTGGCACCTCCAAGGCCTTCTGTTGACTAGATTACCTTTTCTTAACCTTCTGTAGATAGTATGTCTGGAAACAGTGATATTATGAGCTTCTCGTAGATGATTAATTAATTGGGGTGCAGTCATAGTGTTATTTCTTCGAGCTGCTAACTGCACATATCGGTCCATAAGAGGAATTATCCTCCTGAGACAATCCAAATGCCTTTCTCGTACGCTTCCAGTGTCATGATAACAATTCCAGGGGCGCGAGATAACGTTCTGAGTGGTTCCCATACCATTTGCGACATCAACTTCAAGCATTCCGGTCTCAAGTATTCGGGCGTGTTTAAATTAGCACTAAAACACCTTTGTAGTACGATAATCGATCAGCAACTAATATTTTCGGGATATATTCTTATTGTATTTTTACATACCTTTAGAACAATTTGTTTTTGATAAATATTGTAAATATCATGCTTCACTGCACAACACACTTTGAAGTAGGAAATAAATTATTAGGGACTTGAAATATTTAATATCTCTAGATTTTGAGCATGTGTGTATCACGATTGTTGCATTGTCATCTCAATAAAAACAAACAAAAATAGCTTTAGTGATATTTTAGTGTAAATGAAAATGAATCGTAACGAACTTTTTTATTTGCTCTGTAACAACTGAATTACAAAAAATCTTGTATAAAACATGATGCAGATTGTCTTTTTTTTGCACACGGCGTGTTAGACCACTCACGATGTTCGTTGTACAATTATCACATCTAGAGCAAAAACACACTTAATTTGCAATTAGTTATATAAATAGCTATTCTCAAACACTTGATTTTTTTTGTAGCTTTTAACGTAAACAGCAAAATATAGTGTGGATGCCTAAACCACCAAAATTATTGCAGATATTTTGATTATTTTCTAATATACTAGAAGAAAACCGAAAATTTGAAATTATTACAAACACTAACTCCAATTTAACTTTAGGATATTTATTCTAAATTTGAATAATTTCGTTATTACAATCGTTTGATACACACAAGTAATAACAAAACCAAACGCAAGATCATTGTTGAATAAGTACTTAATCTTAAATGTTTTTTGGCGTTTTAAAGGTGATGCACAAAGTGGCAGTCGGGTTGGCAAGCATCGGGATCTACTCACATATGCTAAATATTCATATCAACATCCGCTCTACATTTTCCAGCCATTTTTTTTAGAATACAGCCACTGCAAACGACTTAAAAACAAAAACAGAAATGATAATTACCAACAATGGAGAGACGGTTTTTCAGATGAGACAAGTGAGACACGGACTTACGGTGCTTTTTCTAGAAAATCAATTTTTTTTTAATTTATTGTTGCCTATTTTAAATAATATTCAAAAATGTAAGAAATGATATTAGATTAATATGATAATAAAATTCCTTTCGTTAACAAATAGTACAATGTCCTATGTCACTACTCTGTTAACTCGGCAAGAACCTACTGCGGCGATATAAAATTCGTCTATAAAACGCAATTTTATGAATGAAACGGACGACAAGAGCTGACAACCAGTAACATACAAAAACAATTGACGGATTTCTCAGTAAGTTTGAGGTGAGGTATGAGTGAGAGTTCTTCATGAGGAATAAGTATATGACAGCGGAGTTTTTCCCGACTTCTTTAGATGTTTTGACGTTAGGAAACACGCTGGTTAAGCGGTTGCGTAGGAAAGATTTTTAGAAATGGACAAGTCGGCCAATCGTCGAAAAAGTTTATGCCGAGCCAGTGGTGTTAATATACCAAAAATAGTACAGTTTTTTTTGTAGTGTATAGTTTTTCACCGGTGTACGGTCACTGATCATCATATTACATAACTGTAAATCCGGTGCGTGATATCGTAATGTCACTATTAACAGCTATATTTTCAAGTCGCGTAGTCGAAATATAAACGTTCATTCAAAATTTCTTGGTATAGTAAATTTCAAGAAAAATGGTTCTGACTGAAACGACGTTTCTTAGTAGGCGGTAAATTAACTTCCGAATTCATTTTTAATGCCTTTCAATGCACCACTAATTAATTATCACGAAAAATACGCACTAAGAAAAACGCGACAATCGCTTACGAAGCAGCAGTTCGAATAAAACTACAAATCAAAGCCCACTCGAACTGACCTAACAGATAACCATATACCGCGACACTATACTGCCGTGTTAAGAAAAAACGCCTTATCTGATGAAAAGTAAAATGCGCAGGAGAACGCAATACATTTATAGAGTTCTAGCATCCCTATTTTTAAATAAAAATAGTTTAAAACCAATTTAAAGCAAACGTTTGATGAGAATGTTTCTTAATTTGGGCACTTTTGGACCCGATTTAATAACCAAGAATAGTAACTGCAGATGAGGCATTTTTGATACTTGTGCCAATTGGTTTAAAACGCCTTATGTACGCATGAGAGGTTCTCGTGTCAAACGAGGAGGTTTTGAGACCTGTATTTGTTGCTTAAATACACCTTATCTTTCAAGACAAACCTGTGATATTTAAGTCAATATTATTTAATAATTTAAAAAACGGTTTTATAATTTTTAATTTTTTTTATTGAATATATTTTAAACAAGGGGAACTTAAATAACTGCTCAAATTATAATATAATGAAAATAAATGGAATGATTTAACAGTCAATATCCTTAGACAAGTCTGCAACTTGATCGGAAACCGGCAGTTCCTTCCAAAAATGTCTCCGATTTTCAGGCATCAAAGGGCATAATTTTTTTATAATATCTTCCTTTCTTGACTTAGTGACACCTCTAAATTGTGACCTCACATTTGGTTCGATTGAATTTTTCAGATATTTGGCTGTTAAAAAATTTAACTCGGTGTATTGAGAATTGTATTCATAGGAATACCATAAATTAAAACTGCCTCTTTCAAATTTTAATTTGACAATGTCACTAAGGTATGGCCTTGGAGAATGCTTCTTAATTTTCATTAATGAGCTGTGGTCTTTCCAGTCTTTAAAGTCGCTTAGCTCCATTGATAGGACATTTACATTTTTCATCTTGACTTTCTCTACGGCACCTTGAAAATCATTAAAGTCGTAAACTTTCCCACCAGCTCCAGTGTTTGAAGACGAACCATAAGAATTCAACGATTGCTCCACCTGATGATGGAAACTGTCAGCGGACATAAAAGAATGTCCTGGTTCAAAATAGTATATTTCCAATAAATTTGCAGCTTTATCCGACGAGTTAATAATATGTACCAAAAAAGAAAACAGAGTCCAATTTTTATTTTGTGCAGCACAATTATCAAGCCAGATTTTAATATACAAAACGTCACGCTGGCTGAGCAAATATTTATGAAAAGCGCTACAAAGTTCTTCCTTTTTGCGCCCAGCTAATCCCTCGTGCCATACTACAGCTGATGGGCCCAACATTTTTTGATGCTTTCCCACTGCGACAAAACTCTCGTTGAACGCAATAATCCTTTGGGTGAACAATACCTAAAAAAAAAATTATTTTTAATCTTATTCAACGACAATTTTCAAAAACCATTATTTGGGCAAATGTAATAAGCTACCAGAGAAGAACTACTAAATTAAAACGGAAGAACTACAAGTACTAAAGAAAAGACAAACATAAACAACTAAGAATTTTCACCGAATTTTTTTTATAAATACCTGCTTAAATGTATCGATGCGAGGCAGCATTATAACTTTTTGTAGGTCTGCGGAAACACATATTTTCATTGGCGTCCATTCTGTAGACTCGGCGTCTTCTCTATAATTCTTCCTTGCATTAGTAGCCTTTTTGATGTGAGCATTCCACTTTTTGCAGATGTCACATTTATCTAAGTCTAGGTTGTTTTTAGTATGAGTATTATCATGTTGTTCGAACACCTCACACTGCTCGCATTCTTCGTGGCCCAACTTTGTGAACGAAATCTTCATTTGGTCTCTAACAAATGCTCTGTAGGTATAATAAGAACAGTCAACATTTTTATGCTTTTCTATAAAATCTCTATGCATTTGTGTAACAGTTATATCAGAAGGAAGATATTTACGAAGTGGCGCATGCTCTCTGCGGTAATGAGAGACGCACGGATGAAATGAATTAACATGCCTTTCTAGCAATTTTCGGTCAACACTTTTTCTGTTAGAATGTTTACCTCGATTATCATTTACTGTTATGGAAGTCGATGAGTTTTTGGAGGATATAGACGATTTAATAATAGTGTTATTGTTTTTAGTGTAACCAAGGGTCGTTAGAAAAAATGTACGACAGACGGAAATCAAAGTTCCTTTTCTGTCTTTCAGCAAAAAATTATTTGTATTGTTTCTTTTTTATTTGTTGTCCTCAGATGGAATATCAGTGGTGGTTCTTCGTTTTACAGCAGTTTGCTCAATGCTTCGATTCACAAACATATGTCTCTCTTTCCAGGATAGATTCCAGTATTCTTTGTTAAGCTGCTGTCTTCCTTCCTCGTCTATTTTCATGAAGCATTTTTTCTTACACGTATTTGTACATGGAGGCAATAAAGGATGGGAATTTCGCAACTTGTCTTCCATTTTTTGTTTTTTAGCACTTCTTGATTCACTGCATCTCTTTCTTTTACGCAAATCTCCTTTTTTTGTATACAACAAAGTTCTGTTTTCGTCTTGCCCTGTACCTTCTTCATACTGATTTTCCCCCACAGCTGATTCTTTTTCGTTTTCCTCTTCGCTTGCTTCATTTTCACCTTCCCTCATATCTGCTGCGATTTCCTGATGTTTCCCTACATTTCTTTTATTCTGATTTTCTTGATTACCGCTCGGTACTGCGAGATGTACACATTCTTTCCCTCTAAGGTTCTCTTCTAATCTCCCATCAACTGTTTTAAAATCATGGACCACCTCTGTAGGTTCATTAAGAGCTACTTGATTTTCAGCCAGGTCAACATTTTCGATAAATAATTCTCCAAATTCTTATTCTGCACTCCATACTTCATTACCGTTTTGATAAAGTTGCATTTCATCTGTGTTTTCGGGTATATTTGGTAAGTTGTTATCTTCATAACTTAAATTAGTATCCTCAACTCGGTCAGGATAACCAGCCATATTTTTCAAAGTACAAATATTTTTATTTTCACTACTGTCTATATCACAATTTAAAGGTTGCTCCACGGGAATATCAGTGGGAATTGTGTTTTCTTCAACACTATTTTTTAATGCGACATTACTATGAATAATAATTTTTTGGTACTGAACATTACTATTATCATCGTTAAATAATTGTTGTTAAGACACGGTGTTTAGATTTCCTTGTTGAACTATATTTTCAGCAGAAGAAATATTATTACTACGAATTGGTATTGGTGGACCACTGTCATCAAAAATTAAATCCGAAGGTTTAAAATTTTGAATCAAATTGAGATCTTCGTGATACTCTGGTACAATCACATCTGAAGCAACTTTCGCCATTTCCAGAATTTTCTTGCCACGTGACATTCTGTAAGTAATATAGATTTCAAATGTTGAAGTCTTAAAAGATCACGGCCAAAACCAAATTTTAGAAAAAATAATAACTGTATAAACTAAAAATTTAAAATATAAACAGTTGTATTTGTTTAGTTAGTTTTAACTACGTCTATGGCAAAAACGTGCTTGATGGGTTTAAAATCATAAAAACCTAATGTACCTGAAGTCAGTTTTATTCAGGCTCTTTTTGCTAGTCGTGATAATAATGAATTGCTTTAAATTGTTTAAGCAATGGCCTAACATTATTGAAATAATTCCTAGACATGTCAATATTACAGCCGGTTTTATAGTTATGTATTATAAACTTTGATGTTACGAAAGTATAATTGTCTCTTTTTCTTTTTACACATGGCAAAATGAGACAAATATGATTTAACTCTAATTTGCATTTGAACAAAACCTATAAAATCAGCCATTAGTAAAACGACCGTGTGTTAGTACCGGGCACAGGATTCGTACGAATAGAATTTATTCTAGTAATATTGCAAACAATTAATAGCATGAAACACTTACTTGTCTATTATTCCATATGGTTCAAAACTTTTAAAGCCACAAATTAATAAACTTACAACTTTATTATCTATAACTGAACGTTTGATTAATTAACAAACAGTATTTAAATCTAATAAAATCAAACTCGTCAAAATGTCAAAGCGGTTACTGCTCTGTTTTAAACCAACTGAGCCTTAACTACGGCGTAAACACGACTAGTACGCATGCGTGGTAAGATAAGGGGTTTTAAATTAACACGATTATAAACGCTGCGTCGAATTGAGGCGTTATTGTAACTAGATGAGGTCTTTTTCGTTAATATTTGTAGATAGGGCACTTTTAAATAACTTAGCCGTCAGATTTACACTTAAGGTGAAACTATATTTGGTCATAATTCCCAAACTAAGGCAAGATAAGGTGTTTTTGTTTCTCAATTAGTTGTAAAATATCATGTTCTTTTAAATGGCACTGGTATCTCAATTTTAAAAAAAAATGTAGTTAAGGCGTTCTTCCTTAACACGGCAGTATAGAGGATTACATCCGGGGGTGTAGACCGCTTCGATCGATGCTTACTAAGTATGAAATACAAAATATGTAAGGAAATGCGATCGGCGAATTGTTCGGAGGGATTTTTTGCTATGGAATTGTTACTTTTATTATAAATCCAATGAAAAAATACATGCATTAAGAAAATTAGATAATTTTTAATATATCCTACGCAATGAGAATAGTTTGTATATTTCGCGAAAAATTGTTGGGTAGGCCCGGCCTAATTTGCCCGTTCGCACTAATTGGAACTAAATAGATCTAGAAATATTTTCTCCCAACACAATTGCTGAACTATCTTTCATCCAATGCTATTTTCTATGTATACTAGCCCGAGTTTTGATTTGGATAATTTGTGGTTTGATATCTCTTAAATGTAGTAATGTGTCTCCTATATGTTCAACACATAAATTAGTGACATTTTCTTAACTGAACTGTGTTTTATAGAACATTGTAATAATGTTATAAGATGAAATGTTGGTCAGTACTTCGTATCTTGTTCTAAAAGTATAAGAATATAAAAACCGTTCGTTAAAAGGTTTTTCTTAATCTTTAATTTCGGGGATGCAAGAATGTTTGTCTTCAAAGATTTCTGTTATTTATATTCCCCTGTTCAATATCAACAGTCGCATCTCTAGCTTGAGAGGTTTTTTTAATTATTCTGGAAATTGTTTAAAAACTCTATTGATATCACTATGGGGTTTTAAAGAGACATTGCAAGAAGGTAGAGCTGTGCCCACGGCTTAAATTACGGTCACTTTATATTTTGTGATTATTAAATTTTGATTACAGCTCTGACTTGTTGAATTTGTGCAGTTTGTACTCCAGGTCCCTTTGAACCTTGGAACTTGTCAATATTTGAAAATATAAGAAATCGATTTGGAATCCCTATGAAAACTGGCAATGAGGTAGGATCGTCCCGCGGTTATAATATAATGGATAAGGGATAAACTCGACCTCGCTCGGAATTGGTCTTGAGTTCGTTTCATAGGGATCAGCGTTAGCCAGGCCAGGAGCTGGCCCGGCAGGAATTATGTGATACAAGGTGGTAATCTCGCTTAAAATACTATAGTTCATTGCAAGTGTAGAACCTAAGTTTTTCTCGTGTGAGCACGGAAAAAACCGTTTATAGATGTGTATTGAACGATATTTTTATTACATGGCACCGAAAACAACGTGTGAAAATAGACACGTTAAATTCAAATTACAAATAAACCAGCATTGTTTGAATTGTGCGTTGCCATGGAGATTTCATTATGATTGTCTCAGACTCATTCTTAATTGGGTTGGCCGTGATATGTCATACTGAATTACTTCAGATAATTGTTAAAATGGAAAATTAAATGTGGACTCATAATAATTATATTTAAGGTGAAATTTAATTAGGAGGATATGTAGTCAAT
Source organism: Kuschelorhynchus macadamiae (assembly GCA_030620095.1). NCBI lineage: Eukaryota > Metazoa > Arthropoda > Insecta > Coleoptera > Curculionidae > Kuschelorhynchus > Kuschelorhynchus macadamiae. The sequence continues at coordinate 163,826 of JAUTXW010002427.1, read as the reverse complement.
CTTAGAGTAATATGGATATAGGATGTCTCCTAAAAATAAGATGATATGTTCGTACATATGAACATGAATCCGGAAACACGTCCTTTTTAGGATACAGCATGTTATCATTTTTAAAATTTTTTAGTTTCTTACGTGCCTCGTGCATTTTTAAAGATATTTTATTCAAATTTGCCACAGGATAAACCTTAATTAATATCTATAAAGTTTTCATAATACATTTTAGAAAATCGTGCAGGGTATAACTTTTTTCGAATCGCAACCCAAAAAAATTATTGTAGCGATACTGATCTCGTTTGTATTTCAAAAAGATTTCCTGCTTCTGTTTACAAATTTTATGTTCTTTTGTTTTCTTTTTTTTTTTTTTTTTTTTTTTTTTTTTTTTTTTTTTTTTTGATACACGACACCATTTTGAAGTAATTTAGTAAAATGTGTTTATAGAAACATGGTTTTTTTTCATGGTTTTAGAATTAAATTGTATTATTAATGGCAAAAAAACCATCAAAAATGCCAATGTTTTCAAACACATTTTTCAAAATTACTTTGAAACGGCACAGCGTATGTGTTATGGTGACTTTATAGACATTAATAACAAGAAAACTAAAATTGTTTAAAATGTTAACACTTTGAATGTTGAAAACGAAACGTTTCGGATATGAGGGGGTTGACGATATAAAATTCGAAACTGATTTTTAACTGTCTAGGATTGTTTTAAAGCAGTGATTCTTGATAAAAGTGGTTGCAGGCATCCTTTCAAATAACGATGTTTAATTTTAAACTTTATATATTTAGTAGAATTAGTTTAGGTATATAGATCGATCTCTGGTTTATTTATGTTTTTCTCTTTTCGGTACCACTTAAGTGATCTAACATTATAATTTCGCAATTATTTGTAAAACTTTATAAGACTCGGACTGACATTTTTTGGCGTATTTAAGGGTGTCATAATGAATCTTATAAGAACAGATTTAGTTTTATATAACCTAAAAGGAAAAATTTAGAAAAAAACACCTTATGTTACTTATTACCTACCTATTTCTAAGGAATATGTATCTTAAAGTATAAAAAATATAAAAGTTTTGAAAAGCAAGTTTTTTTATCGCTTAGTTAGTTCATAATCAATTATGAGTCCCGATAGGATGAAAGTATTTGTACAATTACAATGTGTCTATAAAAACTTAAGATAAATGACCTAATTTCTTATACTTGTTTAAATAATATTGTTTATATTATGTATCGAAACACTCCGTAGACAGACTAGTCTATATGTTGAGGTATGTAATTTTATTAAATATTTGCTTCAATTAATTTAAAGTTAAATATTAATATATTTTATATATGCCACATGATGACCTGGCCTGAGAATTGGCCTGATGAACCCCATTTAGGAGGAAACGTCAATCATGCTGTTGGAGATGATGGAATTGCATATATTATACAAAAACAGTAATAATTACGGATTATGAAAACGTTAAATAATTCGGTTATTTTTATATTTTTAACACGCTAAAATCGTCTCAATTGTATGATACTGTTCTTTTTATAAATCGCAAACATACTCTGCGTCTCTCTTGGTCACCCAATCAACTTTAATTTAAAAAAACTTACAGCTTTCCTTGGTCTTGAGTATAACTGATTTTACCAAACACTGCAGTACTTGTACAAGCAATTATTGTGTACAATTGCAACAGGGCTCCAACAACTTGGAGTCTAGGGGTGACCGACTTGTTTTTGTAGATCAACGTAACACAAAACTACCTACTGGGATTGGAGATACCAAAAAATAAACGGGATCGTCGTTCACTTGATCTGGCGCTAAGCCTTTACAGGGACGAAACGTACACAGCTTTTTTTTTTCAAACAACGCAACGTTTTCAGACCTACTGTTTCCAACTCGTTGGGACGCGTTCCGTCGTCTTTTAACTTTGCGAAAGTGGGGACAGTGTCTAAAACAAGAGTCTGCACAAATTTGTAGGAGCTCCGAGTTTACACGATTGGCATCAACAACACATGTAACGCTCTTGTGTTGTGCGACTGTGTAGCGTACAGAAAATAGTTATATTTTAGTGTTTTAAATCTGTTTTCAATTAAATCACAGAACACTGTTAAGTATTAAATTAAATTAAATTTGCTTTTATAAACTAGTTTTGGGGAAAGTGATTAACCATTCTGAGGTGCGTAATATTATTATACCTAAAACGTTTTCAGTTTTCCGTTACAAACACTTAGCTATATGTAACATTATTTCTAGGAGAAACAAGGTCAACCAGTGGAAAATTTGATTGCACAATAATTGAAGGTATAGTTTATACCATAGAGGTGATTAAAAAACCTAAACTATGGACGACCATCATGATTTAAAGATATTTAAAAAATCGTTGGGATGCGTAAAAATGTAAAAATTATAGAAGGAATCCTTTTGTTTGGTTTTTAAATATATTTGTTTGCATTTTAGGAAGAATTTCAAAGAAGTTAAGTGATTTAAGGCAGCGACATAAGACAGTAAAGAAAGTATGCATTGATAATACATCAGTTTTAACAAATGAATACGAAACTTGGACTGTGCTCTCTTTTCAAGAAAATGACTTATACAAAGTTGAGATTCTAAAACCAGATTGTACCTGTGCTCTTAAATGCGAATAATGTGATGCATATATACGCGAGTATATATGCATGTGCGTAGATTCGGCTATAACATGTAATACGTGCAAACATATTCACAAGCTTTGCACATATTTAAAAACAACGCCCAATGATGCAGCTTTAGATATAAATTCTAGTTCATACCAGGTACTGGAAGATGATAATCTAAATAATAATTTGATTATTGACGAAAATCCTCAGAAAGCAGAACAGAGTTACTATAAATCAACAGGATCCACACAAATACCGAACTCTGATACAAATCAACGTAAGGCAAAAGTTCTAGAGACATTTCATTCATATTTGAATGCAGCCACTACAATAGAACACTGCAAAATTATTGAAAATGCTCTGTTTCCCATTGGACCGACATTAAGGGTAATTAAATCTAAATCAGCAATACCGGCATTCGAGTCTAGTGCTGCTGTTAGCACAAAAAGAAAAATACAACCTCAGGGAAGAACATTATTTTCCACCAAAAAGAAACAAACTAACAAAAAAAAAAGTTTAAGCTACCGTCTACCCATGAAAAAAATCAATTCGCTGTGCGGCTTTTATTGGTAATAACGTATCTAAATAGTGAAAAACACTTACTTTTAAATTTAGTTATATTCTTATTAGTAAAAATGCAATACAAACAAACAAATTTCCCTCTTTGCGGACACACGTTTTGCCCTAATTCGTGATGATGCTGTATCTAGTTATTAATGATCGAAGTTAAAATCTGCCCCCCTGCCTTAAGTTATCAAGTTTTTATAAGAAATTCACTTGTTGCACTTGTAACACGTTATTACTTTTTAAAATTATTTATAAATGCACATTATTCTACTACTTTTAAATTTAATTATCTCCTTTCATTTAGTATTTTTATTATTTTTTTTATTATGTTACTTGTTAAAATTATTAATAAACACACATTATTCTACTACTTTTAAATTTAATCATGTCCATTCATTTCGCGTTTTTATGTTTTTTTTATTATACTACTTGTTAAAAGTATTAATAGATACACTTATTCTACTTTTTCTTTGCAAAAAGTAGATAAATCGGCTATTTACCTCGCATGGTGCGTGGCCATGCACACAACATATCAGCTAAATTTAACACTAGCACCCTTGTATAAGGCGTGGATGATGAAGGTACAGGTGTAAGCATTAGAGTTAAAATACAGATTGATAAGAATGAACGTTTCTAATTAAGACAATTATTTAATGAAATAATGAAGTAATTTTATTCCCCGTTCGGGAAGCCTGTGTCCCGAATATACTCGCCTCTCGAAAGAAGATTCCATCTTCTTTAGTATAGAATAAAAGAATTTTATTCACGTCAGTGGCGTGCCGAGTTTTTAGGGGGGTCCCCCCGCATAATGTCTCCAAAAAAATAAGTAAACAAAATATGTCGTAAATTCCCTACCAAAAACCATAACCAATAAACACAAATTAACTAAACATTAAAAAATAATAACTATACTTTGGTTCAAGCAAAACTAAAAAATAATTAAAAACAAACTACTAGACTAGACTTACTTTATTGTTTTTGTATCAACTAGATAAATACTTATCAACTAGTTCGTTAATATTTACTTCAATAGTCCTTTCGTGCTCTATTCAGATAAGAGCTAGAGAGCTAAGACGGCTTTGACCTCGACCTAAGGATATTTTTAATTAATTTTAACTTTGAAAATGATTTTTTCGATTGACCTGAGGTTACAAGATGGACAAGAAATAATTGGAATGCAGAACACAGTTCTGGCGTACTACTATTCTTATTTTTTTCGAAATGTACTTTGTGAATTAACGAGTTATATTAAGGTTTTTAACGTTGCCATACAATAATGATTTTATCTGAATTAGCTCAGTTGTTAGTTGAGAAGTTAAATCATTTAAATATTTCTCTACTAATAACTGAGCTTTTTCCAAACTTTTGAGTAATTTAATTTAACCAATATCTGAGGATTTAGAATTGAAAATATCGAATAAACTGTTTTAAATGGAGTAAATATTTTATCTAGCTGACTTACTATTACATCTAAATACGAATTAAATACTGTTACTTCAAAATGTTTCATAGGGTTTATATATTCCGTTATCTTATTGTCATTTCCAATGTTGCAAAAATTGCGAAATCCGTGACTTTTCTTAACTATGAAAAATTTATTTTATTTGAATACCCTGTTTAATTTGGGGGTCTTTTAGACACGCCACTGATTCACGTGATTGAACAGTCATAGAAACTGGTTTATTTCGAATAATTTGAGTAACGACTTTTTCGGGAAAAGCTGTCAGGCTAGATCCTATCAAAACATGACTTGGGAGTTGGAGTTAAAGGTTGATAGTCATTAGGACCGCTTGACATAGCCCACAAAGATTAGAATTTGAAACTGTCTCTGTTTGTCATTCGGAAAGTAGTCTATCCCTGCACGACGATGATCAGTAGAATTGGACTAAACTTTAATCAACATTCTTAGTTAAAATTGATAAACAAGGTACCAAAGAAGAGTAAAACATGACGGTGTTTAATTGAGTTTTTTTGAATCAGTTTTAGAAGTCAAAATTGAAACCTATTTGATTTAGTGACAGATTATTTTAATTATTCAACAAAGCGGGTGTTTTAATTCATTCTTTTGAATAATTGTGCCCTACCAATAAATCTGTATTAATATCAACAGGTTTTTGTTGATAACAAACTTGAAATTCGTCAAAGCATTTATTCCAAAATTGTTATTTTTAAAATTATTATTTACAAGAGCCGCTACTGTCCGCGCATTTCTCTTTATGGACCGGAAATTTTTTGAAAAACATGTTTTTTCTGACCTTCAAAGCGCTCCAGCTCGGTAACGCTACGTCGGGGAAATACTCTTCTATGAGGTCGATCGTAGAGTGAGCGTCCGATATCGAGATCGAAACATCGATGATTCAAATGGTTAATTTTTCGAGGTAGACCCTTTTTTCGGATTTATCGTCCAAAAATGTCGCTTAAAAAAAATAAAAATTGGTGTAACTTTGAAGGTATTTTGCGGAGTCGAAACCCAGGCCACTTTGTCAAGGTAATACGGCCATTCGATGGGGAATATAAAGAAGATTCGAAATCATTATAGGATGCCTATAGCCCAAATGTCAGGAAAGGTATCGAAATTTAAAAAAAAAACTGTTTTCGTCCTTTCAGTTTTTACATATTTCGCTTTTTTTCGAATAGAGTAATGAAGTGTCGAAATTGTTTATGCGACCAACCAGTTCCCCTGGAGGATTAAAAAACAACGTCGCAAAAATTGCTCTCTGGTTTATATAGAGAGAACCATTTAGAAATAAATTTGCATTTTTTTTCATATATTTCACTACTATTTTACGTTTGACCATGTAGCATATGTTGATCCTAGGTGAATCAAGTAAATACTCAAAGAAACGCCTACATTTTCTACTACAGTCGTAAAAAAATCAGCTCGATCAGTGTTGTGAATTTTGAAAATGTTTTGAATTATAGCGTGCACGAATTCTGTTTTCCTTCAATTCTTTGACCTTTCGTAGAATCGTATCGGTTCGTAGAATCGTATCGGTTCGTAGAATCGTATCGGTACCTCCCGGGATAATAACAATGAAATATATGAAAAATTCAATTTTTTTACTACAAGACATACATTTAAATGTTTTTTATGCATAGTCGAAAAATTGGGTAAAATCTAGATTCGAGTAAAAATAGATTCATTGTTCATTTGCCATTAAATTGACCACTTTTTCAAGTTAGCCCGGCTTTGCCAGCTGTGTAACTTTGATTGGCACGTCATAAAAGCAGTTTGATCGGGTCGCGGTGTTTTTAGGCCGAAATGCCTAAAAAATTTGCAAATATCTGTTGATCTATCTATCTTGAATAAACATTATACCAAGTATTTTATATACGAAATTAAGGTCGTTTTAATTATTAAGGGATTACTCCCTTTTAGTTAATAGTAAGCAATGTTTACTTTTTTCGATATAGGCAGGACTTAGAAGTAATTATATTCTTATTTTTTGCTTAATAAATACGCGGTATTTAAAATGTCGCAGACTTTAGTAAGTTATAGTGCCTTGTTGTATATTTATATACGGATGCTTTAAATCCGGTCAGAGTACTGGCATTTTCCAGTAAAGTTATTATTCTTATACTGGCTGATAATCATTATCAGTAACGATTAAGGGTTTCAGATGTTTTACGCACGGGACATGATAACATTTAATATGGATTTTATTTATACTAAAGTGCAAATTAACAATGATATTAGAAACTAAATATTTTGGTCAAAGCTTATTTAGTATACATTAATGGTAGGTACAGAGAGGCTTTGTTAAAGGCTTAACGGGGAACTGCACGCAGTATTACGGATCAGTTGCAAGCCTTCCGCCGCTGCAATATTGTGTTAAGACTATGAGAGATATGTATTAGCTTCAATGTGATTTTAATAGGGAAATATGTATAGTTGGGTGCTAAATGCGAATTTTCATAAAAAATTCGAATTCGGAATGAAAAAATGTCTGGCAAAGTTATCCATTTTCGATCATTTTTGAACGCAGATACCGACCAATATAATTTTTTTTTCACAAAATGGCTGTTTACCGCCCTACACTGATCCTTTGTCTACATAACTGCAAAATTTGAGATCTTAAATCGCACTCGTGTCTTTGTATTTCTGCAGTGCGTGACCCTGTTGAGCCGATTTTTAACCGAAATGTATTTTAAGTTGCCTATAGACAGCATAATTTTTCAAGTTCTGACGTGAAAGAAACGTCTGGAATTGAGTTAATATGATACACCGAAAAAACTAATGTACATGTGACTTAGTAAAATAAAAGAAAATTTCTGTTAATTAAAAATAAAAATGTGGAGAAATATAAAAATGTTGCAAACTGTAAAACAGGTGGAATGTTATGATAAAAAAATATATTTACACTACGTCTTTTAAATTATGGAAATAAATATAAGTCCACTAATTCTGTGATCGATTTGACCTAGAAATAAGCATCAAATCTATTTTTAGAATTATAAGAAAATCAATATCCCGAACAGGCTGCAAGGAAGAAGTGCGATCCGGTACTCAGTCGAAATATTAACGTTAGTTCGAAAGACACTTGTTTGAATGTCTCATGTAAAATTTTAAGTTTTATTTGTTTGTGGCGTATATTCTTCATTAAAGTTCTATCTGTCTGTTCGCGGCATAGCTAAAAAACTACTGGTAATTTTTGGTAAAAATCCAATATGGCTAAACAAAATGGCGGTCTGTCTAGTGAAATGTTAAAAAAAAATATTATTAAAAAACTACTTATCCAATTTATCTCAAATTTTGCACAAGCATCAAATATTGTGTTAGAATCAACTGGTAACATTTTGGACGAATCCAATATGGCGGAACAAATAAATAATTTTGGTGTATGGACCAACTAGTGAAATTGTGGTACTAATTGAAGATGGCCGAACAAAATGGCGGCCAAATAAAATGTTTGTTTGAATCGTGAAAAATTCACCATTACAGGTTTTACATATCTTCACGTTTTAGTCTCCCTAGATGCTAAGAATATATTTTATCAATTCCGTCGGTCCATCTGTCGGAGTGTCTGTTTGTCTGTCAGTTCGCGGCATAGCTTAAAGACTATTTATCCGATTGAGTTCAAATTTTGATCAAAAATTAAGGGTCATTTGGGGATGATCTAGTAATATTTTGGTAAAAATCCAATATGGTGAAACAAAATGGCACTCTAGTGAAATGCTAAAAATATGAATATTAAAAAAACTACTTATCCAATTTATCTCAAGTTTTGCACCAACATTAAAGTAGTATGTTGGAATCAAATGGTAAAATTTTGGTACGAATACAAGATGGCAGAAGAAAATGGCGTTCTAATGAAATATTTAAAAATTGAAATGGATTAGTTTCAAATTGTGTGCCATAACTAAATTTGGTATAAGGATCATCTAGTGAAATTGTGGTACTAATTCAAGAAGACCAATTAAAATGGCGGCCAAATAAAATGCTCGTAATCCTGAAAAAACACCCTCTCAGGTTTTACATATTTTCACGATTTAGCGTCTCTATATGCCAAAAATATGTTTTATTAATTCCGTCGGTTCGTCTGTCGGTCTGTCTGTATAGCTGTCAGTTCGCGGCATATCTTAAAGACTACTTATGATTGACTTAAATATAATAAAAATATAAATTTGAGATTTTCCGTTAAAACCATTAATATATATTTGACTTTCCCGTATAATAGCCCATATATCGTATTACTAATATAATTAATTGGGGGTAGTATTGTAATCTCGAAAATTAAAAAAAATATATAAGTTGTTTTTTTTTTCGATGCTTTAGAGGCCTTAGAAAATGAAAAACATTTGTAGTAAAAAAATTATAATGCCCGTACGGAGGTGTCTATGCGTTTGTACACGAAATTCGCGCGAGAGATAACTTAAGAACGTCTAACCAATTCGTTTTAAATTTGTATAAAAAACAGACGTAGATATTTTTAAAGGGTATAATAATGTAAAAAGTTCGTATTTTGAGAACGCACAAATTGTTTACCCTGAAACTGAAAACACATATTGTTGAGGGAATTGTTTTGACATGAAAAAAATTATGGAAGTCACTGATGTAGATATTGCATTCTTTTTTCGTTTACCTATATTTCGAAAAACAGCGAAATACCTCAAATTTATATATATATATATATATATATATATATATATATATATATATATATATATATATATATATATATATATATATATATATATATATATATATATATATATATATATATATATATATATATATATATATATATATATATATATATATATATATATATATATATATATATATATATATATATATATATATATATATATATATATATATATACATATATATATATATATATATATATATATATATATATATATATATATATATGTAATTTTTTTAGGACTAATCTACGTTCTTTGTGGTAAGTTTTTGGTTTATGTAATTTAGTATAATTTTAGCAAGTATGTAAAGACATTTTTTTCTAAAAAATAGCAATGTATAATGACGTGTCGAACTCCTTGTTTTAGATTTTGAACAAGACCAGAGCATGGTTCGAAACGTCAATCCAAAAAACAAATGTTGGAATAAATCTTTTTGAATATTTGAACAAATTGGCTTATTTCCAATAAAAACTTACCCAAAAAAATATATATGTGTATGTGTGCTCTGTTTGAACATGTACTAAAAGGAGGTCATTTTGTGAATTTTCAGGATTCGTCTATCTTAAAAAAAAATATCATAAAAGAATCTTCAGAAATGGTCCATATAAACAACGAGCCCAATGCCATGAATAAACGTAGCGATATATAAAATCTTAGCTCTATTTACAAATAATTAAAATATATATATATATATATATATATATATATATATATATATATATATATATATATATATATATATATATATATATATATATATATATATATATATATATATATATATATATATATATATATATATATATATATATATATATATATATATATATATATATATACATATAAGTCTGGAAATTCAACAATTTGCCTCTTAAGTAGATGATGACCTTTTACACCTGTATTCACTAAAGAAGTTTAAATTTAGACCAGGTCTAACTTGACAGTTATAGATTTAAGATGATATATGCAAGGATTAAACAAATAATTTTTGTAAATTTCAATGTCTACAAATTAACAGTAACATAAGAAAAACAGAACTGGTAAACTAACAGTTTCAGTTCAGGGTAATTAGATCTGATATAACTCTTAAACCTTTTTAGTGAATACGGGGGTAACAGTTTTGTTGCATTCATCTATTTCGTAATGTACTATATAAAATCACTATTAATTATTTTTTTCTTTAATTGTTTTAGCAAGATATAAAATAGTTCTTTGTTTTCATTAACTATTACTTATTCGCCAAAATAGCAACAATGTAATTATTTATTTTATGGTTTGTTTTATTTGACGGGCTTTTAGATTGAGTTTAAGAATTTTAGCGTGTCAAATCGTTCCATAACATCCCAATTGTCTTCAATCATTGCCAATGAACAAAAAGCTAAATTCTGATATCTAACAAATTAAATTAGTCTTATTTTGTCTTTAATTTTTGTTACTGCACCTGTGCACCATTGACGTCATAGCTGACCATGACAGATATCCCCACTTTGGGTCTGAAGCCATGGCTTTTCGTAGAAACCGATCGATAGAAATAAATAGGCGCGAAATATAAAGTTTTGTTTTCTGGTTTTTTTGGATTATATCTAATACGATTCAACAGTTTTTCTTGTAGCAATGGCAACGTACCAGCACTGAGAGTTACTTCTCTGCATTAGTTTTTGCAGCTTTAAACCATGTTAGCTAAAACTTAAGAATAAATCACCTCATGTGCTTTAGTGTTTAATTGTGTCGTTCCATACATTAAGTATTTTAAGTTCTACAATAGCACATCTATGTCAGTGGCGGCTCGTGGATATAAGAACGGGTGACGCGCAGGACAGCACCGCAGGTAACAATTGCGCCGCATGCGAAAAATTTACCACGCCCAAAATAGCTGTTTTTTAATCTTTTTATGATGTTAATTATCCATAGCTTGGAGCGTTTTTTAATACTTAGGGAAAATAATATGTATTTATAAGATTTTAATTTTTTTTTTTCTTAAAAAGCAGTTATGTACATATATCTTAAAGTTAATTTCGATTCGATTTGATCGATGCAAAACTACTTCCGACTATATCAAACAAACAAGCGCCTGTAGCAGCAATTTATGCCGCTCCCATCTCCAATTGACTTACGGTTATTCTCTGCGTTGCCGTAACAACTGCCGTAAACAAATCTAAGCGCGAAAGCCGGCGTGCGGGAGGAGTTTTATGCGGAATTTGTTACTGCTGCCCAACGCGCGCTCTTATGAAAAGGTGTTCAGCGCACTACGTTTTTAAGTCATTATTATTTTTTGAGTATATAACGCACTAGTTTTGATAGAAAATAATGGTATAATTAAGTAAATAATGTGAATTTATATAAAACATACTGCATTTTTATAATTAAAAATAGATTATAAAATGCTTAATATTTAAAAAATATTTTTATTTTTAAGTAAATTGATTGGAAAATGTATGTGAAGCGGCGCTTCACCCGCGTCTCCTGGCGAGCCGCCACTGATCTATGTCGTGTAATGGATTTGCTCAGTTTTAACTAACTTTGGTAAGATTTATACTAAAATGTATAAGCAATTTTCCTAACTTTAACTAACTAACGAATTTTTGGTTCTAAATTCAGAAAGGTCCTGAGGAACGGAATAAGCATTCTCGAAAGCTAGATCATACAATAAAGAGTTTCGTACACTAGGCCTTCTCTTTTATTTGACTGCATCTGCACAAAATTCAGAGCCAAGAAGACTAAATTGTTTTTTTGCTTTTTTCTTTTTTTTTCTGGTTTGAAGTGCTTTTTTTTAACTAGTCATTCACTACGAACCTTCTACTTTTTTTACAGAAATTGGGTTTTACACAACAATTGAACATCAATAGGGTCTTAAGTTTTTGTTGCTGTTAAGTTGTTGAAAACATGGGCAAAAATTAACATCAAACAAGCTACCATTGCATAACAGAAAGGTGTATTTATTAAAGTGTAGACAATTAGGCATTTTTTCCAAGCACATTAATTATGGTACCAATAACATTAATAATAGCTAAATGTTATGTGAAACAGGCAGTAGGCAACAACAAACATTTTTCAGATAGGTTGGAGAAAGACATTTTAAATCTTGAAATAAGGGCAACTTTCTGTGAAATTCGTCAGATGAAAAAAGATCACGAAAACCTAGTCACTAAACTTACCTCATTGATACCTAATTTTGTCATAGATGAATTTGACAAAAGGTAGGCAATAAAAGAGATAATTTAAAGAAAACAGTAAGCTCAAAGGTGAGAAGTTCCTAACAATTAAATCTCAAGATAAATGTTTTAAAAATTTGACTTCTGTAGAAATTTCTAAAGAAATTAAATAACTCATTTCTCTTGGACCTACATTTAGCTTTTTTTCCAATTCCAACCCTAAAAGAAACAGTTTGAAATTTTCAAACTTAGCTGATTTGGAGGTTGTCATTTCAGGGTCTGGTGATTCTCCCAAAGATACTTTTAGAGCTCAATATACGAACATAATTACTAATTTTATACATCAATATCATGATCAGAGACCTTTCTTAAATGACATTTATTAAAAGTAAAAAAATGTCTTGAACAACATACTAATCTATATATATATTACGTAGTGATAAAGGTAACGTTACAATAGCGTTCGTATATGTACAAAGATGATTATGTTAATTAAAGCCTCACATTATTGAACGATAACAAATATAAGTTGCTAAATAATAATTCTACTAACATCCTACAAGGCAAAGCTAATAAATTGTTGCAATAATTAACGAACAAGGGCTTCACTGATCAGGAAAGTGTAGAATCTCTTAGATTTTACACCTTGCCAAAAATACATAAGCCTACGTTATCAATGAGACCTATTGTTTCTTCTATTAACAACCAGAATGAAATTTTAGCTGCATATATCACTAATATACTAACAATTGCCTATGGCACTGAATGATGTCATTTATATCAAAGACTCTTTTTCATTCAGCGAGTTATTAAACAATTACCAACATCCTAACAATTATATCATAGTTAGTTATGTATCACTTTTTACACATCTACCTTTAGAACTAATTATTCAAAGCCTGAGAGACCATTGGGAAGAAATATCCATACCATTGTTTCTTTCTTTTTCTAACTTTTTTTTTTGAATCTAACTTTTTCGAATTTAAACTTAAATATTATAAGTAAATTTTGGCACCCCTATGGGCTCTACAATCTCACCAATTTTAGTTAACTATGTACTGGATGATTTAGTGAGTAATTGCATACAGTACCTATCCTTTCACGTGCCATTTGTCAAACGATACGTGGACGATCCTTTTCTAGCTCTCCCTATTGAAAGGGTTGACATTGCGCTTGAAATGCGCAACACATGTAACCCACAGATACAGTTCACTGTCGAGCATGAAAGTGAACATAGCATCACCTTTTCTAGATATGCGAGTTTTTCGTACCATTGAAAACATCTTAAAAACACAATGGTACAGAAAAATTATCTGCTTCAATAGATTTATTAATTTTCATTCCTATCATCCAATGAATATGGAAACAAATCTAATATTGTGTATGAAAAGGAGAGCAGTAAAGTTAACTCACCCTGACTTTAGAGAGAGTAGCCTTAAATTTTTGAAGAATATTTTGGTGGTGTGACCGTTTGGCCCCCCTACCAGAATTGAGTTTCTGGTTTGGACCACCCCCTCTCCCCCGAAATGAATGTCTGGCTACGTGACTGGATACTATTCATTCATATATTAGCTCATTATCTTTTATTAAAGATCTAACTTGCAAAATCAAAGGCGTATTCACTAGTCAGGCAGATATCAAATTTGCATTTAAACAAACAAAAACTATTTCCACACTTTATACAAGAACTAAATATTTTAAAACTTGAAAAAAAAACAGACATAAAAGTCTGGAAATTCAACCATTGGCCTCTCAAGTAGATGATGGCCTTTAGAAGTTTTGTTGCACTAATCTATTTCGTAATGTACGATATAAAATCACTATTAATTAATTTATTCCTTAATTGTTTTAGCAAGGTATAAAATAATTCTTTCTTTTCATTGACTATTACTTATTCGCCAAAATAGTAAGAATTTAATTATTTATTTTATGGTTTGTTTTATTTGACGGTTTTTTTGGATTGGGTTTAAGAATTTTAGCGTGTAACAGCGTTACATAACATCACAATTATCTCCAATCATTGCCAATGAATAAAATGCTAATTCTGATATCTAATAAATTAAATTAATGATTAATAATATAATTGTAAATTGGCTCCATGGCCGAAACTTTACTTTTGTTAATTAAATACGGGCTTCTCACGATGGTTTTTGACTAGTCTAGATTGCTGTCAATTCAGATTATATGTAAAGGTCAACTGTTAATGATATATAAAACGCACATCATTATTTACGTTATTGCTAAATGTCCCTCTTGCCTCTATTTCCCTCTTAGTTTTTGTCTAACAGATTTCTTTAGTCAACTTTCAGTTCTGTCGCACCTGGGCATCATTGACGTCATAGCTGACTATGACAGTTATCAAATACAAAGTTTTTTTTCTTATTTTTGGATTTTAACTACTACGATGCTCCAGTTTTTCTTATAGCTATGGCGACATACCAGCACTAAGAGTTACTTCCCTGCATTAGTTTTTGCAGTTTTTAAACATGTTAGCTAAAACTTAAGAATAAATCACGTCACGTGCGTAAGTGTTCCATACATTAAGTAATTTAAGTTATGTAATAGCTCATCTATGTTGTGTAATGGGTTTGTTCAATTTTAACTCACGTTGGTAAGTTTTATACTAAAATTTATAAGCAATTTTCTTAACTTATGAATTTCTTTCTTTTAAATTCAGAAAGGTCCTGAAGAAGCATTCTCGAAAGCTAGATCATACAATAAAGATTTCGCACACTAGGCCTCCTCTTTTATTTGACTGCATCTTCATAAAATCCAGAACCAAGAAAACTATATTGTTTTTTTTTACTTTTTTCTCCTTTTTTTTGTTTGAAGTGCTTTTATAAATATTTATATATATATATATATATATATATATATTTAAGGGGTGATTCTTTGACTAATTTTAGGATGAAAAGTTCATTTGAACATGGGTCTGAAACGGCTTTGTTTCTGAGATATAGGGCGTCCAAAAAAAAACCATTTTATTTGGTTTTTTTGCTTATATTTCTGTTAAGGAACATGACAAAATTTGGGATTCTGGGTATATTGATGACGAGAAATTCAAATATAAACTTAGTTTTTTATTTAATGTTAGAGGGCGCCACATACAGTGTTGTTCCTAAATTTAATTAACCATAACTTTTTTGTGAAGCCTTTTATGTCATTTTTGACTAGGCAGACCTATTCTCCATTTAATTCTACATAAAAAAGGTGCTCTTAGTATTTGTCGCTAAAAGCAGCCATTTTGGATAAAAAAGGGTTTGAAGTTAAATGTGCGTTGAAATTTTTTAAATTGGATCATTTTCGAGATTTCGAAAAATATGCAGAAAAAATATATCTTTTTTGATTGTATTATCAGGTAAAAAACTTAAATCATTTACAAGACTAAAACTAAACTAGTTAATAACATTATTTTATAATAATTGTTGAAAATGACCACCGCCTACTTCAACTCATGCAATAAGTCGTCTTAACATTGATTGCCGAACTTTTTCAAATATACCTGGCGTCTGATTAACAATGGCACAAGATTCAAATATCCTATTTCTTAAATCTTGTTCATTTTGGACTGGACTTTTATAAACCAAAGACTTCAAGTGACCCCACAGAAAATAATCCAAAGGATTCAAATCTAGTGATCTGGGAGGCCAGGCTTGTGGTCCAGCTCTTCCTATCCAACGGTTAGGGTAATTCTCGTCCAGAAATTGACGCGCAACGACACTAAAGTGTGGCGGAGCTCCGTTGTGTATTAACCACATCATTTTTCTGGTTTCTAAATCAACTTCTTCTAAATGGTTGGGAAGTTCGTGCTCCAAAAACCTTCGCTATTCTTCGCCATTAAGCCTTTGCGGAAGAATGCAAGGTCCAATAAGGTGACCACCGATAATTCCTACCCAAATATTGAGAGAAAATAGCACCTGAAAATGATTTTTTCTGATAGAATTCGGATTATCCTCAGCCCAGATATGGTTGTTACGAAAGTTAATTATGGAATTTCGAGAAAACGAGGGTTCATCTGTGAAAAGCACATGGCTTAAGAAATCCCGGGTTCGTACTAATCTATTACACAACCAAACACAAAAATCGAGTCTGTAAGGATAAAGTTGTTGGGACCTTAAAATTCGCCAAACAAGTGTGTGTGTGTAATATTCAATTCAAGAGCTCTTTTCCGTGTACTAGTTTGCCGGTCTTCTTCAATTCTGTTTAACACAGCTTCTTCTATCTCAACTGTTCGAACTGTTGCAGGCCTTCCTGGAACATCTGTTGTTCTTTTAAAGCTGCCAGTTTCACAAAGTCTTGCGTGAATATTAATAAAAGTTTGGACATGTGGCACCACTCGTTGAGGAAATCGCGCCTGATACATTCGTCTTGCAGCTTGTGCATTACCGCAAGCCATTCCATAAGTAAAATGAATGTCTGCGATTTCTGCGTTGGTATATTGGTACATTTTGGACAAAACACACGATAAATTATTACTTATAATGCCAAGTGATAAAAAACTACTTGTTTTATTCTAAATCAACTGCCGTGACTGATTCTGCTACCCTGGAAACCTCTCAATTGTTTTCCAAGGCCTGCTATGGTTTCACCTATACTATTTTCTTGTGTACTGCGGCTGCAGAGGAAAGATGCAGCACATTTTTACGATTTTATTATTTTTAACCAATTTTCACTAATTTGATAATTGTAATATGTTAATGTGATAGAGTAACATAGCACATGATTTTGAAAAAGTATTTTTTCGCTTATTTTTCAAAATCTCGGAAATGTTTCATTTTAAAAAATTTCAACGCAATATATATCTATCTATATAAAATTTCGTAAAATATTTTGTGTTTCATATCCTTTTTATATTATATTGTGCTAGTGTTTACTGTGTTGATATATTGAGCAAATATGACGGATAATGAAAGAATAACTGCAGGAGCAGTGGCACAGTAATTGAAACTTTCCGAGATTTTTTTCTGTTATCCCCGAATTCGAAGGTGACGAAATATTTTTACAAACCTTCCTAAATGCCTGCAAATGTGCATATGTGCATATGATATGTCTACGGGTAACCAAAAAGATCTTTTAGTGATTCACATAAAAAATAGGTTGCGAGGGAGAGCAGCGCAGCTGATAAGTTCCCGAATCCACTTTCTTTTCTAGAGATAAAGCAATTACTTAATTCTCACTTCGGAGATACGCGAGATCTATCTTCACTTATTCAGGACTTACACAGAATGAGACAACTACCCAACGAATCTCCTCTGGCTTTTCTTAACAGACTTCAAGTCCTAAATGCTAAAATGCACGCCATCATACAAAAATCCCTACTCGCACCCAGTCAAAAGGCATATATATATATATATATATATATATATATATATATATATATATATATATATATATATATATATATATATATATATATATATATATATATATATATATATATATATATATATATATATATATATATATATATATATATATATATATATATATATATATATATATATATATATATATATATCACTCGACTTAAAATTCACTTTTTAAAAAATATTTTTATTTACAAAATCAAAAATTAAACTAACAGTATAGAAGCTTAAAAACGAATCATGATTTTATTTACAATTTACACTATTTATATGAAAGACGAATGCTGCGTCAGTGGGAACTTGCTTGCTGGGCAGATTCTTTTGACGAGGCCTCTCGGTACTCGCCGTCTCCTTGAGATAACCGACATATGATATGGTGGGAAGCAAGGGCATCGTACTTGAAGGTGACATTGCTCGTGAGAAAGGATATAACAACTTCCCCATTAAGATGAAAGTTGACGCGTGGTTACAACTTTCAGGTCCTCTGCTTATTGAGGTTGAATTCAATCTCTTCACTTTCTTCAATCGGGTCGCCAAGGCGGATGCTCGGTCTCCTTCTGGGAATTATTCTTCTCCATTGTATTACGTTAGATCCTCTTCTAGGTGGAGAGGGTGGATTGTCATGGTTGTTAGTGGCTACTCCAATCTTGATGTTACGTGTTCGTCTTCGACATTTGCAAAAGATGTATAAGGCAATCAGGGCGATAATGAATGTTATTGTAAGGATCGTGAACCAACTCATGTTTTCTTCACGAACGGTTGATTGACCAATTGGTCCAGCTAATCGGCATACTGATTTAGCTTGTGCTGGGCTATGTTCAGGTCCTCTACATCTATTTTATTTAGCTTCAGAGGCTTCAAATCTGGTAAGTGGATATTCTCTGGCATATGGTTATAGCAGTCAAAAGGGATGTTGATAGGGTGGTAATTGTAGGTTACGTTGTCGTAAACATCGACAGATCTCTGGGCACGAACTCTTGTACTCCCGACGAAGGCACTACACTCGGGTTGAAGTGTCATCAAAGTATTTGTGTTGATGATCTGAGTCTCTATATCTCTGGATCCACATTTTATTGTGACGGGCAGAGGGTCTGCAACAGCTATGAACCATAGATTTTGGCTGATTTCTTGAATTTTATAGTCTTTGTCAAGATTGACTAAAACTTGGCATGTTCTGGGTAGATGATCAAGTCTCTTCAGAAGCTGAGCCTCGCAGACTGCATCAGTATCAATTGGGTATGGCAGGATGTTGGAACAGATGAACATACGGTTGCCTAGTGGTTTGCAGGACTCCATATTGCGGATGGTTGTATAAAGTAAAGAATCATCATTTCGCGCAATTAGTTTATTAGTTATTGAAAAAATGTGATGAAGGCCTGTTCGATTATCCAGAATCGGTATAGGATATAAGTGATAGGGAGTGTATTTTTCAGGTTCGACTAAAGGTATTTCTAGTACAAAAATTATTCTAGTATCTAATTGATATGCCTTTAATTCTATTATGTTGAGGTATTGAGCTACGTTTGAATAATATATCGGCAAGGGAAGGTTATTCTTCTGCAATGACTGCGATATATGCTTTAATGAGTCTACTAAATCATATGGAGTGATGATTGAACTGTGTAAAATTTTTAAAAGTGCAAATGTAACAGCGTTTATAGCATCGTTCAAAGTATTTTCGAAAAATGAATAGCTTTCTGTTAGTGATTCGCACAAGTCTAGGATATCGTGTTGAGATTGATAAAATTTGAGATGATCGGAGATATCCATAATTGATTCGCGAATTTCTTTAATATCATTATTAAAGGTTTTCTCGTCGATTTGAAGTTTTTGAATAGTTTCGTTAAAGCTTTTGATAACAGAGGTGGTTACAGATATTTGATTTTTCAAAAGATTTTCTATTTGGTATTCATCGTGGGTTAACTTTTCGATGCATTCATTGAAATATTCACCATCGGAGGCGTCAAGATTACCAGTTATTGATTTCTAAATGGTTCCAATACCATTAAGAATACCTCTAAAAATGTACTTTTTAGTGTCGGCCATTATTTCAGTGTACTTTTGGTTAACGGTGTTTGATATTCGTTTAAGGAGACTAACATGAGTTTGAACTTGCGGCTTAAAGGCTTTCATTCGCGGTACGTCTATAGTGTTTAATAAGCTTTCTAATATTTTGTCATTATTACTGATTGTTTCTTTGATTGGTCCGAGGTCTTTGTAAACAAGGAGGCTCCATTTATCATTCGAGATTTTTACGGTCGCTTCTTCATGCAAGAAAATTCCTAAGGTGTTGTTTATTGGTGTTAGAGTGTATTGAGACTGAGTGGCTGTTGAAAGTGCCAAGAACCTAGAAGAGAAAAATTACTCATAGTACGGTTTCAGTCTGTCAAAATTTATTTTAGATTTTTGTAAAGTTTCGGAGTTTATCAGAATTGATGAATTTTGTAAAATTTCGATTATTTCGAATGGACCGTTAAATTTATTTTGGCATTTGTCCTTGATTTGTTATTCTTTAATGTATACCTTATCTCCTATATTCATAGGGGTGAGCAGAAACATTTTGGTCAAAGCGTTCTTTGGCTTTTTCTTTTTGTTGACATGTTCTGGCTCGGGCCGTTTTATAAAAGTATTGCATGCGATTGTTTAGATCTTGCATATATTTGGAAATAAGACGTTTTTCATTATATAGGATTTCGGGTGATCTAAATGAGGTGTGTCCAAAAATAAGTTCGTAAGGTGTGAAACCATGCGTTTTATTTTTGGTATTGTTATAACATATAGTTGCATAAGGAAGATCATTAAACGGGTGTTCGTCAGGGTTTTCAGTTTTAGCTCGTATCATTTCACTAAGTGTCGCGTGAAATCTCTCAACAGAGCCGTTTGATTAAGGGTGTCCTACGCTAGAGAAAGTTAGTTTGATATCGTAAAGCTTACAGACATACATTAAGGTGTTTTTGAATTCTCGGCCATAATCACAATGTATATGTAACGGGGTTCCGTAATGTTGGAAAAATATTTCAAGGATAGGAAGTTCGAGTGTATTTTCAACGAAATAAGTGCAAGAGATGTCAAGTTCGTCTTGACCGGTATAGAGAATGTAAAAGAGAAGTTGTGTGACAGTTTCTGGGTTAAACGGGAGAGGAATAATAAAATATTTACGATTTTTTGTTGATTTACTGGAGAAAATATTTATTTCTTTTGGATTAAATTCCATGTTTTCCTCGAAAATATCGTGAAGAATCGTATGATATAATTCTTCTAGTTTATTTTGTCGAAAGAATGTTATAATATTTTTGTGTGATTTATCCAACAGCTGGTCGTTGCTTGTTTCGATTTTAGAATAAATTTGGTGAAAACAGGCTTTGCACCATTGCAGATGTCAATTTGGTGTTTAGTTTCGTTGGAAAGGTAAGATTGTCACCTTCGAGGTAAAATAAGTCCTCAAAATCTACGCAAAGATTGGTAATTATTTCTTTTTCTTCTTCGTTAAGATGGTCTAAACGAAGTTGGGGCTTAATGTTGGGAATGCGGTTAGGAGATAGCTGTTTATCAGATAAATTGTAATTGAGTAGCGAATAAGAAGAAAAAGGTTCGATTTCGATATCTGAAAAATTAATGGTTTTCGGGATGGCATTTGCATTAACCACAGAAGTTAGAAATTCGCCTTTCTCATTGACATGGACAATTGCTTTTGGAATGTGAACTTTTTCGATTTCTGGTCTAGATAGGATAGCATCGGTGTTAACTAAATCACAATGTAATTTAAAAATTTGTTCGGTTCTACCTTCAATTTTAATTTCATTAGAATTGTTTACGTTAGTTATTTTATTTTTTGTTCGTGGTTTTCTTCTGCCTTAAACAGTGGTAAAGTTTTAAAATTTGTAACAAGTTGTTTATTTTTTAAGTCGATGGTGCATTCATAGTGTTCTAAAAAGTCGAGTCCTAGAATACCGTCGAAATCAATATCTAAATCGTATATGTAAACTTTATGTGGGTTTCCGGCTTGAAAAGGAACTAGGGTTGATTCGGTGATAAGAAGTTTTTGGTCTGTGATGCCTTGACTCGTAACGTTTTCGGGAAAACGTTGGGGAAATTGTTTTACTGTATTTTCTTTAAATATCGTAATTCCTGCTCCGGAATCTATAAGTAGTTTAAAAGTGTTAAATTTGTCTTTTATGTAATATAGATTTTTCGGATTAACAGGAAGAAGGGGATTTAAAGAAAATGTTGTTGTGGGAAATTCAATGACGGGTTCATGTCGTCCAAATTCAGGGTTTGTATTTGATTTTGGATTTCCGTCAAGGCATCGGTATTTGAAATCTGTCAATTGGGCGGATGGCTTTGATTCGAAGTGGGAAGAAAATCCTGATATTAATCGTAATTCGTTTTATCTTGTTGATCAATATTATCAATATTTTGACATTCGTAATCAGGGTTATCTTCATACATTCCTGCGTATTGGTTACAATACTCGTCATATTGGGGTTCGAAATAGTTATCGTTGGAATATTGGTAATTGTCGAAATTGACAACATGAGCACGATGCTGGGGATTATTTTGTATTACTGAAGTACGTTGGAAATTGTTAAATGGTGTTTGACGTTGAAAATTGTTTTGGTTTGATTGGTTATGGGGTGTGTACTGCGGTCTTGACTGACCGTTGTTTGGTCTATTCGACTGAAAGGAGGTGCTTTATTGGGAATAATTTGATTGTTGATTGGTATTAAGCCTTCGAAAGTTGCCAAAATTCTGGGAAGTATATCCGTTGGGACGTTGTTGCGATCTGCATTCATTTGCTAAGTGACC
The DNA here is from genome assembly GCA_030620095.1 of Kuschelorhynchus macadamiae. Lineage (NCBI taxonomy): Eukaryota > Metazoa > Arthropoda > Insecta > Coleoptera > Curculionidae > Kuschelorhynchus > Kuschelorhynchus macadamiae. Next base: position 141,154 of record JAUTXW010002427.1, on the reverse strand, counting down.
ATTGCGACCACAGCTATGACATTTAAGGGACTGTATATTAGGTCTTTGATTAGTCCGAAAAGGTCTAGCAGGCGGATTAGGTCTAGAAGATTTTTGGGATTCGAAGTATGATAGTTGGAGCTCGCGTCTTATGCGAATTTGTGCTTCCGAAAGATTAGGTGGATTTCCTGCACGTATTATATGGCCAATTCGGGGTTCCAGGCCGGTAAGTAGGCTATTTAGAGACATGGATTCGATTAATGTTATTTGGGCTGCCTTTTGACTGGGTGCGAGTAGGGATTTTTGTATGATGGCGTGCATTTTAGCATTTAGGACTTGAAGTCTGTTAAGAAAAGCCAGAGGAGATTCGTTGGGTAGTTGTCTCATTCTGTGTAAGTCCTGAATAAGTGAAGATAGATCTCGCGTATCTCCGAAGTGAGAATTAAGTAATTGCTTTATCTCTAGAAAAGAAAGTGGATTTCGGGAACTTATCAGCTGCGCTGCTCTCCCTCGCAACCTATTTTTTATGTGAATCACTAAAAGATCTTTTTGGTTACCCGTAGACATATCATATGCACATATGCACATTTGCAGGCATTTAGGAAGGTTTGTAAAAATATTTCGTCACCTTCGAATTCGGGGATAACAAAAAAAAATCTCGGAAAGTTTCAATTACTGTGCCACTGCTCCTGCAGTTATTCTTTCATTATCCGTCATATTTGCTCAATATATCAACACAGTAAACACTAGCACAATATAATATAAAAAGGATATGAAACACAAAATATTTTACGAAATTTTATATAGATAGATATATAATATATTTATATTATATATATAGATATATAATATATATATATATATATATATATTATATATCTATCTATAAAAAATTTCGTAAAATATTTTGTGTTTCATATCCTTTTTATATTATATTTTGCTAGTGTTTACTCTGTTGATATATTGAGCAAATATGACGGATAATGAAAGAATAACTGCAGGAGCAGTGGCACAGTAATTGAAACTTTCCGAGATTTTTTTTTGTTATCCCCGAATTCGAAGGTGACGAAATATTTTTACAAACCTTCCTAAATGCCTGCAAATGTGCATATGTGCATATGATATGTCTACGGGTAACCAAAAAGATCTTTTAGTGATTCACATAAAAAATAGGTTGCGAGGGAGAGCAGCGCAGCTGATAAGTTCCCGAAATCCACTTTCTTTTCTAGAGATAAAGCAATTACTTAATTCTCACTTCGGAGATACGCGAGATCTATCTTCACCTATTCAGGACTTACAAAGAATGAGACAACTACCCAACGAATCTCCTCTGGCTTTTCTTAACAGACTTCAAGTCCTAAATGCTAAAATGCACGCCATCATACAAAAATTCCTACTCGCACCCAGTCAAAAGGCAGCCCAAATAACATTAATCGAATCCATGTCTCTAAATAGCCTACTTACCGGCCTGGAACCCCGAATTGGCCATATAATACGTGCAGGAAATCCACCTAATCTTTCGGAAGCACAAATTCGCATAAGACGCGAGCTCCAACTATCATACTTCGAATCCCAAAAATCTTCTAGACCTAATCCGCCTGCTAGACCTTTTCGGACTAATAAAAGACCTAATATACAGTCCCTTAAATGTCATAGCTGTGGTCGCAATGGTCACTTAGCAAATGAATGCAGATCGCAACAACGTCCCAACGGATATACTTCCCAGAATTTTAGCAACTTTCGAAGGCTTAATACCAATCAACAATCAAATTATTCCCAATAAAGCACCTCCTTTCAGTCGAATAGACCAAACAACGGTCAGTCAAGACCGCAGTACACACCCCATAACCAATCAAACCAAAACAATTTTCAACGTCAAACACCATTTAACAATTTCCAACGTACTTCAGTAATACAAAATAATCCCCAGCATCGTGCTCATGTTGTCAATTTCGACAATTACCAATATTCCAACGATAACTATTTCGAACCCCAATATGACGAGTATTGTAACCAATACGCAGGAATGTATGAAGATAACCCTGATTACGAATGTCAAAATATTGATAATATTGATCAACAAGATAAAACGAATTACGATTAATATCAGGATTTTCTTCCCACTTCGAATCAAAGCCATCCGCCCAATTGACAGATTTCAAATACCGATGCCTTGACGGACTTTAAATCCCCTTCTTGCTGTTAATCCGAAAAATCTATATTACATAAAAGACAAATTTAACACTTTTAAACTACTTATAGATTCCGGAGCAGGAATTACGATATTTAAAGAAAATACAGTAAAACAATTTCCCCAACGTTTTTCCGAAAACGTTACGATTCAAGGCATCACAGACCAAAAACTTCTTATCACCGAATCAACCCTAGTTCTTTTTCAAGCCGGAAACCCACATAAAGTTTACATATACGATTTAGACATTGATTTCGATGGTATTCTAGGACTCGACTTTTTAGAACACTATGAATGCACCATCGACTTAAAAAATAAACAACTTGTTACAAATTTTAAAACTTTACCACTGTTTAAGGCAGAAGAAAACCACGAACAAAAAATAAAATAGCTAACGTAAACAATTCTAATGAAATTAAAATTGAAGGTAGAACCGAACAAATTTTTAAATTACATTGTGATTTAGTCAACACCGATGCTATCCTATCTAGACCAGAAATCGAAAAAGTTCACATTCCAAACGCAATTGTCCATGTCAATGAGAAATGCGAATTTCTAACTTCTGTGGTTAATGCAAATGCCATCCCGAAAACCATTAATTTTTCAGATATCGAAAACAACCTTTTTCTTCTTATTCGCTACTCAATTACAATTTATCTGATAAACAGCTATCTCCTAACCGCATTCCCAACATTAAGCCCCAACTTCGTTTAGACCATCTAATCGGCATATCAACGAAGAAGAAAAAGAAATAATTACCAATCTTTGCGTAGATTTTGAGGACTTATTTTACCTCGAAGGTGACAATCTTACCTTTACCAACGAAACTAAACACCAAATTGACATCAATGGTGCAAAGCCTGTTTTCACCAAATTTATTCTAAAATCGAAACAAGCAACGACCAGCTGTTGGATAAATCACACAAAAATATTATAACATTCTTTCGACAAAATAAACTAGAAGAATTATATCAAACGATTCTTCACGATATTTTCGAGGAAAACATGGAATTTAATCCAAAACAAATAAATATTTTCTCCAGTAAATCAACAAAAAATCGTAAATATTTTATTATTCCTCTCCCGTTTAACCCAGAAACTGTCACACAACTTCTCTTTTACATTCTCTATACCGGTCAAGACGAACTTGACATCTCTTGCACTTATTTCGTTGAAAATACACTCGAACTTCCTATCCTTGAAATATTTTTCTAACATTACGGAACCCCGTTACATATACATTGTGATTATGGCCGAGAATTCAAAAACACCTTAATGTATGTCTGTAAGCTTTACGATATCAAACTAACTTTCTCTAGCCTAGGACACCCTTAATCAAACGGCTCTGTTGAGAGATTTCACGCGACACTTAGTGAAATGATACGAGCTAAAACTGAAAACCCTGACGAACACCCGTTTAATGATCTTCCTTATGCAACTATATGTTATAACAATACCAAAAATAAAACGCATGGTTTCACACCTTACGAACTTATTTTTGGACACACCTCATTTAGATCACCCGAAATCCTATATAATGAAAAACGTCTTATTTCCAAATATATGCAAGATCTAAACAATCGCATGCAATACTTTTATAAAACGGCCCGAGCCAGAACATGTCAACAAAAAGAAAAAGCCAAAGAACGCTTTGACCAAAATGTTTCTGCTCACCCCTATGAATATAGGAGGACAAATGCCAAAATAAATTTAACGGTCCATTCGAAATAATCGAAATTTTACAAAATTCATCAATTCTGATAAACTCCGAAACTTTACAAAAATCTAAAATAAATTTTGACAGACTGAAACCGTACTATGAGTAATTTTTCTCTTCTAGGTTCTTGGCACTTTCAACAGCCACTCAGTCTCAATACACTCTAACACCAATAAACAACACCTTAGGAATTTTCTTGCATGAAGAAGCGACCGTAAAAATCTCGAATGATAAATGGAGCCTCCTTGTTTACAAAGACCTCGGACCAATCAAAGAAACAATCAGTAATAATGACAAAATATTAGAAAGCTTATTAAACACTATAGACGTACCGCGAATGAAAGCCTTTAAGCCGCAAGTTCAAACTCATGTTAGTCTCCTTAAACAAATATCAAACACCGTTAACCAAAAGTACACTGAAATAATGGCCGACACTAAAAAGTACATTTTTAGAGGTATTCTTAATGGTATTGGAACCATTTAGAAATTAATAACTGGTAATCTTGACGCCTCCGATGGTGAATATTTCAATGAATGCATCGAAAAGTTAACCCACGATGAATACCAAATAGAAAATCTTTTGAAAAATCAAATATCTGTAACCACCTCTGTTATCAAAAGCTTTAACGAAGCTATTCAAAAACTTCAAATCGACGAGAAAACCTTTAATAATGATATTAAAGAAATTCGCGAATCAATTATGGATATCTCCGATCATCTCAAATTTTATCAATCTCAACACGATATCCTAGACTTGTGCGAATCACTAACAGAAAGCTATTCATTTTTCGAAAATACTTTGAACGATGCTATAAACGGTGTTACATTTGCACGTTTAAAAATTTTACACAGTTCAATCATCACTCCATATGATTTAGTAGACTCATTAAAGCATATATCGCAGTCATTGCAGAAGAATAACCTTCCCTTGCCGATATATTATTCAAACGTAGCTCAATACCTCGACATAATAGAATTAAAGGCATATAAATTAGATACTAGAATAATTTTTGTACTAGAAATACCTTTAGTCGAACCTGAAAAATACACTCTCTATCACTTATATCCTATACCGATTCTGGATAATCGAACAGGCCTTCATCACATTTTTTCAATAACTAAACTAATTGCGCGAAATGATGATTCTTTACTTTATACAACCATCTGCAATATGGAGTCCTGCAAACCACTAGGCAACCGTATGTTCATCTGTTCCAACATCCTGCCATACCCAATTGATACTGATGCAGTCTGCGAGGCTCAGCTTCTGAAGAGACTTGATCATCTACCTAGAACATGCCAAGTTTTAGTCATTCTTGACAAAGACTATAAAATTCAAGAAATCAGCCAAAATCTATGGTTGATAGCTGTTGCAGACCCTCTGCCCGTCACAATAAAATGTGGATCCAGAGATATAGAGACTCAGATCATCAACACAAATACTTTGATGACACTTCAACCCGAGTGTAGTGCCTTCGTCTGAAGTACAAGAGTTCGTGCCCAGAGATCAGTCGATGTTTACGACAACGTAACCTACAATTACCACCCTATCAACATCCCTTTTGACTGCTATAACCATATGCCAGAGAATATCCACTTACCAGATTTGAAGCCTCTGAAGCTAAATAAAATAGATGTAGAGGACCTGAACATAGCCCAGCACAAGCTAAATCAGTATGCCGATTAGCTGGACCAATTGGTCAATCAACCGTTCGTGAAGAAAACATGAGTTGGTTCACGATCCTTACAATAACATTCATTATCGCCCTGATTGCCTCATACATCTTTTGCAAATGTCGAAGACGAACACGTAACATCAAGATTGGAGTAGCCACTAACAACGATGACAATCCACCCTCTCCACCTAGAAGAGGATCTAACGTAATACAATGGAGAAGAATAATTCCCAGAAGGAGACCGAGCATCCGCCTTGGCGACCTGATTGTAGAAAGTGAAGAGATTGAACTCAACCTCAATAAGCAGAGGACCTGAAAGTTGCAACCACGCGTCAACTTTCATCTTAATGGGGAAGTTGTTATATCCTTTCTCACGAGCAATGTCACCTTCAAGTACGATGCCCTTGTTTCCCACCATATCACATGTCGGTTATCTCAAGGAGACGGCGAGTACCGAGAGGCCTCGTCAAAAGAATCTGCCCAGCAAGCAAGTTCCCACTGACGCAGCATTCGTCTTTCATATAAATAGTGTAAATTGTAAATAAAATCATGATTCATTTTTAAGCTTCTATAGCTATATCTAAGCTGTCTATCTTTATTTTCAAAAATTTATCTAGGAAATTTTACCGTTAATTGCGTGTTGCAAGAAAGAAAGCACAGGTTGTGTCATAAGTGACAGTTAAAAGAACACATTGAAAAAGTTTATTAGGGTTTTCTCGTCATAAAATATATTATAAAAAACGTTTGCGTGGGATTAATGATAATTCGCCTGGACACATTCTGAATATCACAGGTGAGAATATTTTTGTAGGATTTGAAACGAAAAATGTAAGTAGTAACGACTACTCTGGCTCACCCCCCTCTTACCCCTCGCCTTGAGGGGGCCCCGCCCACTTGACCTATTTGACGTTAAAATGTTTTGAAGGTCCAATTGTTTGGCATTGAAGTGTCATTGCCCATTGGCTTTGAAGAAGGTCAAGTTGTTTGACCTTGAGATGTTGTTGATCGGTCAGTGGGGGGTGCTTGTTATTAAGTGACGCGTTTGTTATTTATGGGGGATAGGGGTGGTCGACCTTGAAGGTTGCCTCTATAAGAGGCTTGGTTACTATATATAACACATATTCAAACGCGAATCATTTGCAGTGAGAACTCGCTCATAAATAGAAATATTGTGTTGTGTATTCTGAAAGTGTTTTAAGGTATACTATATTCAAACATTTAGTTATTGAAGCGCTTAACGAAAATGTTGAGCGGAGAGCGATTACATCATTAACGGTTAGAAAAGTATATATTATTAAGAAATTGAAGTTAATGACAAAACGTTTTGGAGAAACTATTATGGTAACATTATATGATAAATCCCATAATCAAACTTTTCAATCATTTTTACCAAAACCCGTTGTTGAAGCTCTTCTGTTGGACACAGTCGAGAATATGAATAAGTCAGAGGATAAATTCACTTTGACGTATTTAGTACAGAGCTCGCGAGTGTTTGCCGGTGGTAATACCAGTCGTTATTAAATTTTGGTGTTTTGGAATAATAATATTTAACATTAAGGCTACCACTGTTGTATTATAATTTCAAAAAGTTATTAAATAAAAGATGTAATAAGGAAGTTGTTAGAAACAAAATTCGGAATCATAGAATACTCACACTTTTATTTCTAATTAGATTTGGGTAATGTTGTTACTGAACGGTGTGATTCCCACGTAAGCATCTTGAGCTATGACAATTAGTTTTCATACGTTTAAGATTTGGCAGTACTGCTAGGAATAATGTCTGAAAATATTCTTTCACTTTAAGTCAGTTTGGAGTAGATGACCGAAGATGATCTATATATATATATATATATATATATATATATATATATATATATATATATATATATATATATATATATATATATATATATATATATATATATATATATATATATATATATATATATATATTACCTTGGATACCTTTTGTTCAGACCTTTCGTTCAGAAATGCTTGAGGAGGGTCTAAAGGATTTTTTAATTAAAATTCCACATATTCTAAATGATATTGTTGAGAAATATGGATTATACGAAGAGTTGAATGTTGAAGAAAAGCAACAAGAGGAAAATCCACAAAAACATATTATTTATTATATATTAGAAAAGCAAATAAAGACTGTAAAAAGACAATGTACATAACGAAGTTTGACTTTTATTTTAATAAATTATTTCTATTATTACATTTCTTTTATTTCCTTTATTCTTATCGGTTTTTAAGTATAACTTAGATGTTTGAATTTTACTTTAGTTCTAATTAAGAATGGGACGAGTTAACATTACAATTGATAAATTCGGTCGTAACATTACAATTGATAAATTCGGTCGGCTTCTTCAATAAGAGCTTTCATTGCTTTAGTGACTTTAACATCAGTCGTGTTTCGAATAGTATAGACAAATTTGGAATAGCAATTTATGCACACTAGGATATAATGATATCGATCGTTTTCATTTGCATATTGTTGCATTTCGGCCAAGTCTATTTGCCACAAGTCTTCGTACCCTTTAATGATAACGTATCTTCTAAGAATTTTTTTTCTCGCAGACCTATGATGTTCATTATCAATTTTTATTTTTTCAGTGCTAGGATTCATAGTTTCAACTCACGTCCCTGAAGATACTGATCAAATTAGGTGGCTACTTTTCTTAATAAATTATACCTTCTTCAGGAAGTTCTTCGATAATTGACATTATTTTTTTATCGCATCCGGTATGACCAGCCATCTTTGAACTCCATAGCAATCGTAACTGTTCAACTAGGTCCTTCGGTGTGTTCCAATAGACGTAGTCGAGATTTTTTGATAAAACATGCTATTTTAATGGTAATGGAGCTTTTGTATATGTATTTTTTCTTGCAATCCCACTTCCCAATCGATTCCCTGTCATTAACGGTTTTATAATATGTAAATATTTTTGCAACCTGGTTTCTTGTAATCCTCGCTTCTGGTCATAGCCATTTTATGCTGCATTTGTCAAATACAACATATTTTTATAAGTTTCTATCCTCCGGATTCGAGAGTCATCTTATCTATATATTAATACCGGTGGATTTTTTAAGAGTTTTAAGTCGTAAAGTTCCACATTCCCTTCAAATATCGCTTCGGGCCATAGTACCACTTTACCAGGAGAAAAACGTGTTCCCAAATTACCCATATACTTTTTATTTTTATTTACTTTTATATCTTAATGTACCGTATCATATCGGGGCGGTTTTGTCTTTAATCCGACTAAATATGAATAAATTATAATATCTGGAGATGAACGATCTCTTAAGGTATTAGTTAATATCGTAGATTTGTTGGAGGTAGAAGGTGTTACATAGATTTCTTCAAACGTCGCGTTTTTTGGTGTATCCAACGTTATTTCAGCAGTGGACTTGTACCTTTTTGCGATTGGTGTTGATGTTTCTAAGGAAAACTCCTCTGACATGCGCATGATATACCTAATGGCTCTACGGATGTGCTGACACTTTTAGATTGTGTTTGTATTTGCTTACGAGACTGTTGTGTTATTACATTGGATATAGAAGTCAAATGCTTAGCAATCGGCTTTAAACTTTTTTCGAACAGCTGTGTGAAGGTGATGTTATCGGAGTATCACACAACTGTGAAATGAGCATTCCCTGATCTTACTCTGTGCATACATAATTATGGAAACACTTGAGATATCTTCCCGAATTTAAATCGCTTTCTTTATTAATAACTAAAAATCCATACTTGTCATTCCAACATTTAGCAAACAACTCTTGAAATTGTGGAAAGTTGCATCCGGGGATACATAATCACAAAAAATATGGCTCAAATTAATTTCGTCTTGTTTAAACGTTATAGTTAAATTGGCATTATCACGTACTAATTGCTTGGGAACACGGGAGTAAGTCTGCGCTACGTAAAAACTATCTATATTATTATGTCGCCCCATACTGAAATATCGTATAACATCTGTTTGTGTTTCTCACACATTACGACATAAAATATGAAAATGGAGTTTGGTTTGGCATCCGACGGTTCCACAATATCAGTTGTATCGTTTCTTTTATAGTAAAAAATTTTTTGAGATATTCATATTTGGGTTGATATAGCAACTTTAAACATTCTCAAAGCGCAATCCTAAAGGGTGTCTGAGCAAGATAAACAACATTCGTTTTTTTCACAATTAGAACGTCCTATTAGCAATCTACGAATCGATAATGGCAACAAAGGACCGTGCCGACGTCTCACATTTTTTCCTACATGCCCAGATTCAATCTTTTCATCAAGATTTTCTATTTCTAGTTTTTATTTAAGCTTTACAATACGCATTATAGCAAAAAATGTATTTTATTTCGAACACTCGGCCTTACTATTCATTCATATGCGTTCCATGAAACGAAATAGATGCTCTCGACATTCAAGCCGATCACGATCTTGAATAATGTGCTTGGGAGAGAGTAAAATTGAACGCTGTCAGCTGAAATGAAGTGTTCCAAAAGAAAGCGACATCGTGACAGACATTCGAGCTGAATTCGCTAAAGCTGGGGGTAAAAAATTTGTCGAAAAAGTCATATTTAATGCATCTAGAATAGATATAGAAATTACTAAAATGAAAGATACGCACACATACACGTGGGCTATTACCTTTAATACCAATACTTCCAAATAGTACCCAGGCTTTCCGCATTAGGATCCTTAGCAGGCGGAGTGGCAGCAATAGTGCGCACAGTAAAAGTAGCGAAGAATGCAACAACCGAAAAAACAGATGGTGAGTTACGGATAAATTTGAAAGGAGGTGGAATAGCACAGGTTTGGGACTTTTTATGAACCACTCAAAAAGAAACAATTCACACATTCACGATCGTGAATGAACGTTAGATCAGAAGACATCACCAGTGTAAAAATTGAGGTTTTTACTGAACCTATTTTCGATAATTCCATCATATGTCTGTAAGAACACATATATAAACCCTACGGATCCCCTAAATTCCAAAATTCCGACGAAATTCGTATTCCAGTTCGCTTTCAAGAGATAATATTGGATATATAATATAGGATAAGTGATTTCTATTTAACAATTCATTAGCCTTTCAATTCGACGAAATTCGATATGAGATGGGTAGTGAGAAAGTCGCAGTTGTCAGAAAACCGGGTGTAATTACATTAATTTCAAACCATAAACGCACATTATTTCGTCACACATTTTAACCTAACATTGCAATTTAATATTTGAATCAGATAAAACTACTGTTATACAAAAAAAAAGTTTATAAATACACTCTATATTATAAAAACAAAATATTCTATCTTCTTAAAGCTAAAATACGCATCTAAAAATTATTGCATATCAGCATCATCATCAGATCTAACGTTCTAATCTAATATCCGGATCAGTCTGAAAAAATTGCATATCAGCATCATCAAGCTAGCAATTCATCAAACGTTTAAACCAGACATTTAAATTTAATATCCGGATCTGTCTTCAATTGCCAATTGCTTCAGGCCTTTACATTTTTTAATTCACCATACGGGTCCCATAAAAGCTTACTATCAGATGACCGGGGAATTTATCTTTCTTTCTTCCCAAGAGCGTTTCACTTTTCCTAATATTAAATACATTTTCTTCAGAATAATTGGATGTGTCAAATTTTTCTGGGTTTTCTGTAATTGCTTTGTCAAAGTCATCGGTAAATATTTTTAATATTAAGGAGTCCATGTCGGTGTACAGTAAAGAAGCATCACTGCCAGTTTTTTTTATAAAATTGTAAAAAAAAATCATATTACAGTTTTTGACATGTCCAATATAGATAATCTAATATATATATTGGTCTATAATAAACTATTGTAACTTTACCCATGTGAATAGCTACAAAGTTTTCAGTAAATACTGAACAACTTTTAAAATTGGGTCGAACAATTAATGCTCTAGCACCCATTTTCCCCCTTGAACTCTCCCACTGAGTAACTAATTTGATATTTTTTCGATTGTCTACATTTTCCATGGTTTTTCCAAAAACTGCATTATTATATAATTTAAAAATATCTTTTTCGAATTTATTTTAGACTGTATTTCGTAATTTTGTGTTAAAATCAATGAAAGTTTTTAACCATGCCCATTGATTAAATTTTAAAATTCTAAGGGTTTGCATTACTATTAGGCCGTTTTAAATAGCTTGTTTTAATGTTCTGTAATACACAACGTACTTTCTTTTATGGTTGAGATTTGGAATCAACTGAGGCTTTTTTGCCGTTCCCGTCGGTGGTTTATTTTCATTTAAAAAAGAAAGGTCCGCATGTGCATCATGTAACTCTTCAGGATAATACACATCCACTTCCAAAACGTAACCTTGTGTGCTATCGTCTTCAACGTCCATAATTATTAAATCTGTTATTTCACGTTCATAGCCACGTAAATCCATTAATGGTAATGGTTGTGACATACTAAGCCCGTATAAATTAGTGGCATCTAGTGAGAAAAGAAGGTGGATCATAGTTTGACAAAAATATATTTATGGCAATATACTTCCTTTCCGAACACTGACTTATTCCACCGCGAATATCCGTTTTGAAAAAGTTAACCATATCATTGTGTCAACAAATCTAACTCTACCTTGGTCATGCGCAACATACAATCAAAAGATAAACTTGGAAGGCTGTGTTGCTCAAAAACATCACATAATAAGAGAACATCGGACTTCAAATACAAATCTGAATATTCCCCCAAATTCCTATAATTAAACAAAGGACAGTCTTCCTTCGCTCTCTCATAGTCTCCATCGCTGATATGCTCTTCTTTTATATTATCATAAAATTAATTTTTCGTTGGAAGTGTGGGGTAATTCAATATCAATAAACCTTAATTTCAAGTTTTTCTTTTTGTCGTACCCTTTGTTTTATCAACATAACCATGCACATAAATGATTTTTGTGAGTAATATGTACCTTTCTTTGCTTTGGGCTATTACCTTAATATTATCCCCATGACGAAACACTTCTTTAATGAACATGTGGCAGTCGTAACCACTTAAATTATGACATATAATAGAGATAAAATTGGGTATTTTACAATTTATATTACAGATAAAATGTACAGCACCAAATCTTTTTTACACTGTTATGTCGTAATGGTCCTTTACATTCACATCATTCTCGTTAAAAGGTTTTTCACATATACCACATACTTTAACATTTTTGAACTCTTTTAATTCTTTAGCGGTTAATCGATTATTTGGTGCAATATCTTTCAAATAAGTATTATACAAACGCCTTAGATCGCTTTCGATTCAAAAATGTGTGCTGCATTAAATGTAGAGATTTAGTCATCGAAAGAGCACTTTATTAAATGGGAAAGAATATAGTCCATGTTTAACGTGTTGCCGTGTACAAATTGTGGGGGTTTGGCTCGGTATTTTCTAATGGTTTTAATAAAACAGATTCAAAGTCTGCACGTACAACAAAAGACACTTTCACTGGCTTTTCGATATTCTCAAATTTTAAAATATTTTCCGCTACAGTCTTTCCAAATTTGTCTACTTTTTGAGCAATTGCTGGAGTCAATGTGTATACGATTACAATGATTTTTCTTATCTAGTATCCTAGATGTTGGTGAACTGAAATAAATTAGACAACCGTCGCAAAAATAGATTTTACTAGTACTGGCTTGAAACTAATTGAGATAAGTTTTTGATCCAGCAGTAATGACTTTTTAAATAGTCTAAATTACTTTTATGTTCAGTATCATCTTTAAAAGCACAATCTTGTTGAATCAATAACAAATTTACATACACTTGCGATTTTCGGTCTCAATATCTAAAATGGACTTCATAGTATATATATAAATATATATATATATATATATATATATATATATATATATATATATATATATATTTTTTTTTTTTGGGAAAGTTTTCCTTGGAAATAAGCCAATTTGTTCAAATTTTCAAAAAGATTTATTCCAACATTTGTTTTTTGGATTGACATTTCGACCACGCTCTGGTCTTTTTCAAAATCTAAAACAAGGAGTTCCACACGCCATTATACATTGCTATTTTTTAGAAAAAATGTTTTTACATACTTGCTAAAATTATAAATAACTACCCTAAAAAAAGAGTCCATAATTTTTACAACTCTTCAATAAAAACTAACAAAAAAACAACAAACAACTCGACTAAGAAAAACTATCTATCTCTACCATACATACAAGGGTTATCAGAAGAGCTAAAAAAAACTTCTAGAAAAACAGAACATAACAGTGTGCCACAAAGGCTTTAACTTACTTGACAAATCTTATACAAGACTTTAAACGAAGACCCCGAAAAACAAAAAAAGTAATGTCATTTATCAAATCCCTTACAACGATTGTTCAGGTGTATATATTGGTCAAACTACCCAGTATCTTGAAAATAGACTGAAGAGCCACAGGTACGATAAAAAAAATGCTACTACCTTAATAACCCACGAAAACTCAAAAAAAGCATTATTTCGATTACAACAACACAAAAAAAAGAGGATTGCTGGAAATGGTAGAAATAGAAAAAAATCCTAACTATAACGCTATAAATGATAAAAAAAGACATAAACAATTTAAGTAAAATATATCATTCATTATTAAAATAGCAATTATTCGACCGGCAGGCAAAATATCTGCTGCAAAATGTGTGTGATTTTTTATAAAATGTGAACGCGTATTTTTATAAATTTTAATCTATTTAGGACTAACCTACGTTCTTTGTGGTAAGTTTTTGGTTTATGTAATTTAGTATAATTTTAGCAAGTATGTAAAGACATTTTTTTCTAAAAAATAGCAATGTATAATGAAATGATATTCATTGATATTCATTAGCTCAAATTTGTTACAACGATACAACGGTAAAGTTATCGCGCAAGCAAAACAGCAGTCATCTTATTTTTTTACATTGACAACAGCTTTTTTGTTGTCAAGACATTTCGACAACTTTATGTAAGAAGAGGCACCGACGGGATTAAACTTATTGATGCTTACTTCTAGGTAAAGGATTTTCTGTAGAGCCCAACCTGGAAAATAAAAAAAATACATTAATATTTGAAAAATAATACTTCAATATACATATTTAACAATATTAAGTTACTTAATTTAACGTAACTTTACTATACCTTTATCTTTTTCTGGAAATTCCGAATACTGATTTTTTATTACATCAACATAAGATTGAGACACCACATCCAGGTCACTTCCAGAGTCAACGATTTCATTCGATGTATTGAACGATTTGTCGCTGCATGTGTCCTGTGATGGTAAAACATTATCCAACTACCATATTGACTTTTATTGCAATATGAACCCTCAACATCTCGCTCACCAAGTATAACTCTTTCGGTTTAAATTCATTAAAAAGCAGCGAATAATCAATATGGTCATTGTCGTTGCTTATCCGATAAGTAACAATTCTGCTTCTGAGAGCACTTTGGATAACTTGAACACCAGTCAAACAAGTTTTTGACGAGCGGTCATTTTATTCGTTCACACTTGAACATTGAATTAAACACAAGTTCCAAATATGATGTTGAGGGCTGTGGCTGGGTATGAACCACACATTTTCTATTTTGGTCTCGATTACCAAATCGCGCTGTGCAAGATTCCCTTTTCTGGCGTTGCATAGTATAACTAAATTTTACACCGTAATCTTCACAGATATATGTCATGATTATATTAGCAAAGAGAGCTTTCTAACACAAGTCGTTACTCAGTACTGAGTGCACACCACTCCACACAAAATTTTGTAGAAAACAGCTTGACCTTCAAAACATCCTCAAAGGCGGGCTTTTCAAAGGAAATGTCTAGGACGTCTCAAAGTTAAAGTCAGAGTCTTAGGTCATTTCAAAGTCACGGGTCAATGGCAACTCAAGGTCAAACAATAGTCAATGACATCTCAAACTTGATTTTCAAAATTTCAAGGTCAAATGGATACAAGTTCAAGTTGGCAGGGCCCCTCGAGGTCAAATGACATCACATGTAGAGGGGGGGGGGGCAGGGACGCAAGAGGGGGGTGAATTACAAGTGATTCTTACAGTACTAACATTTTAAGCAATATGTTTTTTTTATTTAAATAGACCAATGCTGCCCTCCTAAGACAACTTGTTTTAAGTACAAGACTGTAGTTTTTAGATATCAAGTATTTTATTGGTTTTGAATACACTTTATAAAAGTACAAAAGTTAGAGTAATATATATTATTGTGTATTTTAATTATTTGTTATGTGACGAAAAAAAATCGATTTTTCTAGATACGAGTTATCTTAGCAGGGCAGAATATTTTTTTAGCCTAAAAAGCACCCCTTATTTTTCTTACATGTGTGATGATGTGTTTTAACTTTGATAATATAAAATATATACAACCAGGGAACATGGACCATATTTGCTTACTAAAGCAAAAGTCCCCACGTCATCAATCACGCGATTGCCACCCCTTGCTTGCAATTGGAGGTTCCGCTGATCCATGACGGCATGGTGGAAACGTGGAATACTAATGCCTTTATTTTATTTCTGCGTTATTCCTGTTTAATCTCTCTTAGAGGTAGTTTATCTAGTTGTGTCGTGTGTGATAATTCTTGCATGTGATTGTGTATCGTACGTTATATTTTACAACGTCGTTTAAGAAAATTGGTGTAAATAATTTATAAATACAATGTATGGGAAATGAGGCTGAAAATGGACTACAAATTCCTCTTGCCAATCACAGATAAGTGGAATATTTTAACAAGCTGTTATTAGCTTCACTTGTAAGTTTGTAGGTAAGTAAATATGTAATAAATCTAGGTAGGTATTTGTTGTAAATACGAAGATAAACAGTACACCAAGATTTTGAAACACCAAAAATCAAAAATTCTACAGAGGGATGACTTGATATAATAAATATGAGTGATTTTTTTAGTTTTTCGGTCTAGTCCGTTTCCATTTATATAAAACTTTTAATTAAAAGTCATTTAATCTATAACTAGTAGATTAATACTATGCAAAAATACAAATACCTAAAAATAGGATCATAGACACAGTAGGAATCAGACATTAAAATAAAATCTGGGCGAATACATGTTGCGAGCAAAGTAGACATCTATTTCTTATAGCCACTGCAAATGATAAATACTGATTGGAATTAATTAACTCACTTTTTTCTATTACAGCGTGTCATTAAAGAAGATTGTTTATATTTTTGTTAAGAACCAAATTTATGAACTTAGGCATTAATATTAAATATGATACAAACAGAACATTTGATATACGAACGGTTCGTACTAAATACGAGCAGGTATATATATATATATATATATATATATATATATATATATATATATATATAACACCCCTCACCTTAGGACATGACGGATGTACGCATCGAGCAAGTTGCCTTTATGAATCGTACATTACAGAATGCTATAGATTCCAAATGGTACGATTTTGTAAACAACATGAAATCAAATGTTACGGATGTTAAGTAACAAATTGACTCTCTAACATCACTTATTTTTAGATAGTAAGTGAAATTGTTAAAAAACTGATCATTTTTAGTTTTATATAGGAAGTGAAAATGTTAAATGACTAGTAATTTTTAAATTATACTATATTAAAAAAAGCAAAAAAAGTTTGAGATATATAATAGATACTAACCTAACAATCCGGAGATTTATTCAGTTTGTGCTTTGACCAATTGATGTCAGTGTTCTGCCAGTGATGTACTTCGCGATTGTTCGCCTTTTGTTTTAGGGCTTTAACGATGCCTATGGCGCCCAAGAACGCACAGAAGAGGGAATATTGTGGATGGGAGCAAGTGATAAAAACCCAACTCAGAAAAAAAAAATCCTCACCTCCTTTTGTGTGCAGAGTACATACGACTTTAAAGAAATTTGACAAATGAAATAATTCCAACAAAACATAAGATTTTGCCAACAGAATAAAATATTGGGAAGGACGCCTCCCCCCTATATCTCTGTCCCTAACAGCGCCTAACCTAATGCTAACCCTATACCAATCCACTCAATGCCTTCGCGCTCCTGTTGGTATCGATCCACCTTTGTATAAAACAAGTCTTCATAATTACATTGCATCAGTTAATGTTTTCTTTTAAAGTTCTATCTCGATGGTTTTGGAAAAGAAAGTTACTAGTCCAAAAAGTATGAAGTAATGCTGTGTTTTAGTGTTCCCCAATTTTTTAGATAAAACAAGGCAAGAAAAACAAAAAGGTAGTTTATTTTACGTTTTTTTTTATAATTGGTTGTTGTAGTAGTTTCATACACAACCAGTGCATTTTTATAAAGAAAAGGAAAAAGAAAAAGGTAAATTGGGTTAGCATGTCTATAAACTTTGAGGATGAATAAAATATGGCAGGAAAAAAACTGTTTGTGATTAGGATCATAAAATCCACCTATATACAAGGAATTATCAAAAGCAGTGATGGTGTAGAAAAAGTAAATAATTATAGATTCAAACAAACTTTGTACTTATTTTGAAACTCTATGTAAACTAACATATTTTATTTTTAAAACATGAACTTTTGAACAACGGTTTCTATTGACAGCAAAATCGTTAGCGACCTAAGAACAGCACGGTCTTTATTTAAAAACATACCAACGTATATGTTTTATTTAATTATTTCCACACGTCATAATATAATAAAAAACGTTTTTTGTTATAAAATATAAAAATATCTAAAACTTGAATATTACATTTCGATTCAGAACAGTACAGTAACTATTATTGGGTGACACGTGGTTAACAACAATAGAACAATTTGAATGTAATTAATCTGCAAGCCTATTGGTTGTAAGCTATATGAGATACAAAAAATTTTGTGATACACCAACAGTAAAATATGTTTCATTTAAATACATCCATTATAGAGTCCCATAGGTTACTTACAATATCATGTTTGGCCAATTGCTTATCTGTGGTCTTAAACCTAAACCCCATTTCTCAGAGGAGTATTTAATAAAACTAGAAATTTTTATTTTTGTTAAACTCAAAATTATCAAAAACGGATCCCAAAATCCACCTATATACAAAGAATCATCAAAAGCGGCGATGGTGGAAAAAGTAAATAATTACCAATATTTTTTAAAAGAAATGGTTTCGTCCAAATAAATTTTTAATATACAATTTCAAAGCCTTAAATCAAATGTATTCAACAAAAAAACCGTAGTGTATAGATTCAAACAAACTTATTTTGGAACTAAGTAAAAAATATACTTTATATTTAAAACATACAATTTTCTAATGGTTTCTATTGACAGTTAAAATCGTTAGAGACCTAAAGATAGCACTGTTTTTATTTATCTATTTCCACAAGACATAATAAACGAATTCACAAACAACGTGAAATAAAATGTTACGAATGTTAAGTAACAAATTGATGCTATTACATCAAATATTTTTATATAGTAAGTGAAATTATTAAATAACTTGTAATTTTTAATTTTATATAGTATGAAATTGTTAAATAACTAGTAATTTTTAAATGCAATGTATTAACAAACGCAAAAAAAAGGTTTGTGATATATAGTATATATACTAACCTGACAATTCGAAGATTAATTCTGTCTGTGCTTTGACCAATTAATGTTAGTCTTCTGCCGGTGATGCACTTCGGTAAAGTTCGTATTTTGTATTAGTCTAGATATAGACCACCTGCTAAATAGACTCACAGACGCGGGATTCTATGCACAAGCCTATGTGGATGATGGAGTGGTTCTAATGTCAGGGACGTTCTTGGGCATTCTCTGCGAGAGAATGCAGATGGCCTGTAATATAATAAAGGCATGGTGTGAAGAGGCAGGTCTCACGGTTAACCCGCGAAAGACCGAGATGATCTTTTTTACAAGAAGGAAGAATTTAGCAGAGTTTCGGCCCCCAAGACTGTATGGTCAATAATTGACTTTAACAAAAGAGGTTAAATACTTGGGGGGTCATAGTGGATACAAAGTTGAGCTGGAATGCGCATATTGACGGACTAATGAATATATCAATAGCGACGTTCTGTCAGCTCCATAGAGCGGTGGGCTCAAGCTGGGGCGTGAGTTCTAGAGCCATGTACTGGCTGTATAAAACATAAGACCTAGGATTGCATACGGCTCGATATTATGGTGGCCCTTAGTGGAAAGGAAAACCATTCGCTCCACACTGTGGAAAGTCCAGAGACTGGCCAGCTAGCGACAACCGGAGCAATGAAAACGACACCACACAGCAGCTTTGGATGTTTTGCTAAGGCTGCCGTCTTTGCCGACTTTCATTAAGAAAGAGGCAATAGCAACTCCTCACTTGCGAATGAGAGACGCAAGAGCATGACATGCCAGAGAGAGGTTGTGGGTTATGCAAGGATCTCACATACTATGGAAAGAGAAATCCCGATATCCAACTATAGAGTAGCACGACCCTCAGGCAGACTGAGGTGGACTAAGAGGCAGATATTGTTATGCCAGCACATATGTGGGACCAGAACCGGCTTTACTTATTACTAGGCAGCAGATAAGGACTGCACTCGACGAATGGGCACCCCAAGAACTGTGACGTGAGTGGGATCAGTCTGAAAGTAGTAGGCTAAATACTTCATTATGAAGCCAGATAAAGGTCGAACAGGGTGGATGTTAACGCGAGACAGGAATACCCTCAATTCCGTCGAAGGAATAGTAACGGGGGACACTGTCGATTAAAGAGGCACCTCTCTATTTTAGGTATTGAGGAGGACTCTATCTGCACGGGTGTCAGGAGGGGGAGGAAAATCCACTCCACTTCCTGTGCAGGTGTGAAGCACGAACAAGACTACGCTATGTTATTTTTGGCACTACGGTCTTGCGTAGGGATGCAGTCAAGGAACTATCTTGAAAAGATATCCAGTCATATACAAGAAGGACAGGTAGATTTAAGTATGGAAACCTGGTGGCGGGTGGTGGTTGAGGGAGGGTCTGGGGTAGACTGAAAGGGTCTTATAGCCCTACCAGTCAGGTCTCCAGACCTCCCCCAACTACTACTACTACTTTCCAAAAGTATTGCATATTGTTTAAGAAATAAAAACTGTAGTAAATAATTACGAAATTGTGGGGGTGGATTCAAGATTTAGTATTGACATCGACGGCGTTTTATCTACAACCTAAACCGCCCACTTTCGGGGGTGTGGGAGGCTATGGGGGGGCTTTGCTTGGCATGCGTCGTTTCCAGCTTTATAAGAGCTAACATAAGAATAACAAAAAGTAACACAGTTATTTTGAGTATGAGTGGCAACCCTGTATATATTAAGTCGATGGCGTTTTACATAAAACCTAAACACCCCAACGCATATTTACCGTTATTTTAAAACTGGGTGTTAAAAATCAATAACTCAATGGACCCATGGTACTTGCGGGTTGAGGGAGGATACGGGGGCTTTGGTTGACAACAGTGTTGAGGATCATTACGGAGTTTTCCGTATTTATACCAAAATAACAAGCGATATGGAAATGACGTTTGTCCGACACGGAAACTCTTACATTTTTGAAATCCATTATTACCTATCAAGAAAAAACATTTACATTTTCCCCCTTCCCTTCTTATTGTTCGAGATATTTAATAATTCTTAAGTCAAATAGATAGAACAATCAATTGAAATGTTGAAATATAAAAACAGTTACGTACTACCCTTAAATCGTTTTAGCTCCGAAAATATATTTAGCTTTTAAAACTTACCTACGTAGTTTTGTGCTATAAAGAAATCGGAGTATCTGTAACAAAGGTAAGCAATTGTTTTATAAATTAGACTTATTAGATTTAGTAATCAAATAAAATAGTGTAACGAGATACACATTGCTTACCAATTATTTTTTTTACTATTATTTTATATATACCCTCGTCAGCAAATACTGGTTATCACATATAAACAAAATCATATTAATGTGATAATAAATAGGTAAATATTTTCAATTTAAAACCTGACATATGTAAATATTTGATTATATATAATTAAATTTAGCATTTATGTATGCTGGAAACGTGATAAGAGTTTTTAATATTTTTGTGACAAAAAATCCTAGTTTTGTATATGTAAGTTAAATATTTTGGCTGTCAATGGAAACCCTTAAGGAAGTTTTACGTTTTAAATATCGCTATACAACTGGTTATAAAAATGACTGAGTAAAAAAATATCTGCGCATTTGTTTGTATTTTGTATAGTTTTGAATGATGTTTAAAAAAATACTTTAGGTCTTAAAAAATAGTTGACATATTTATGTTAGCGCCATTTTGACCTAGTTTGTAAAAATCAATACTGGGAGAGTCCATTTCATTTCATTTTCTGTAGAGGTTATCAATGTTATTATGGTTGGGATTTTCGCCCTCTACTTTGCTTTTTCGTTACTATACAAATATACGAAATTTTTTGTTCTTTAAAATGACGACTTGTAAACAAAATTCGTTAAACGTTTTAAATATCGGTATAAAACTTTTTATAAAGATTTCTGGTTTAAACTCTTTCTGTGAGTTTTTTTTTATTTTTATAGAGTTTTGGTTGATACTTAAAATCTTTTTAAAACTTAAAAAATACTTATTTATGCTAGCGCCATATTGTCCTAATTCGTAAAAATCAGTACTAGACGTTTCCATTTTCTTTAGAGGTTATCACGGTAAGTTACTGCATAAAATAGTGTATTTTAAGTATTTGTTGTTTAAAATGCTGACCTGTGCACATAGGTCGTTCTCTTATTTTTTTTTTCGAAGATTTGATCAACAACTACGTTAGATCAGTTTTTGATAATTTTGGGATTTAACAAAAATACAAATTTCTAGTTTTATTAAATACTCGAGAAAGGGGATTTAGATTTAAGACCATAGAAAAGCGTTTGGCCAAACATAATATTGTAAGTAACCTATGAGATATAATGGGTATATTTAAATGAAACGTATTTTACTATAGGTGTAAATTCAAATTTTGTTTACCTCATATAGCTTACAACCACTAATAGTCACACATATAATAGTTATCAGACTGCGATAAAGTATTTCTTAAGGCCGTTTTACATGCTGCAATTCTTCTTTGCAATATGCAATAGTCTTGAACAAAGGCATGCGCAGTTTGACAAAAGGTACAAATGTCTTGCCACTGCGCATGCTTTTGTTCAAGACTATTGCAACCTGCAAGAAAGAATTGCAGCTTGTAAAACGGCCTGTGTCCAAATGTGGTATGCAAGTTTTTGATAATTTTATATTTTACTAATACCAAAAAAGCCCTTGTTTTTTTATTATCTCATGTGGAAATAAATAAATAAAAAAATATATAGGTATGTTTTTAAATAAAAACAGTGCTGACCTTAGGTCGCTTACGATTTCGGCTGTCAATAGAAATCATTGTTAAATTGTTTTATGTTTTAAATATAAAGTATGTTTTTTACATAAAGTTTCAAAATAAGTACAAAGTTTGTTTGAATCTATCCGCTACGGTTTTTTGTTGAGTCCATTTCTTGATTTAAGGCTTTGAAAATGGATATCAAAAATTTTATTTTGACGAAACCATTTCCTTTAAGAAAATATTGGTAATTATTTACTTTTTTAAACCATCACCGATTTTGATGATTTTTTGTATTAGGTGGATTCTGGAGACCTAATCACGAATCCGAAATCAATTTTTTCCGATCACGTTTCGTTTCTGAGTTATTCATCCTCAAAATTTATAGACGTCCTAATACCATTTACTTTTTTTTTAAATATTCTGGTTCTGAATGATACTACTACAACAACAAATTATAAAAAGACGTAAAATAGTCTCTTCTTTTGTTTTTCTTGCCTTTTTAAACTAAAAAATTAGAGAACACTAAAAAACAGCCGTATTTCATACTTTTTGAACTAGTAACTTTACTTTTCCTTCATGTTGACATCTTGACATCAAGAAAAAACCATCGAGATATAACTTTAAACAAAAACAGTACCGGGTTAGCACCAGGTTAGGTGCCGCAGGCATCGTTAAAGCCCTAACAAAAGGCAAACAATCGCAAAGTGCATCACTGGCAGAAGACTAACATCAATTGGTCAAAGCATATACTGAATAAATCTCCGGATTGTTAAATTACTATATACTATATAGATCAAACTTTTTTTGCTTACAGTATAATTTACAAAATCCACTTACTTACAGTTATTTAACAATTTCACTTACTATATAAAAATATTTGATGTTATAGCGTCAATTTGTTACTCAACATTCGTAACATTTAATTTCATTATTTAGTTTCATAAGCGCAACTTGCTCAATGCGTGCATCAACTAGATCGTAAAGTTAGGGATAAATCGGAAAAATAAAAAATCACTCAAATTTATTTTATCATGTCATCTCTCTGTAGAATTTTTGATTTTTAGTGAAGTTACCTCAAAATATTTTTTTATGTTCGTATTTACAACAAATACAATGTGGCAACCTGTAGGGATATATTCCTTAATTCTATTTTTGCTTCCAGAGGTTAAAGCAAAAAATGTACAACCACACGCCCACACGATCTGTGCTCACTGTGAAACCACTTCTGCCATTCCATCAGAAGTTCGTGAAGATTAGCAAATTGTTTAAAGAATGTATATGATAGTAAACAATATTAATATTAATAATGTTTAGTAAATGTATCATTTTGTTACATTCCAGCAAATGTAAAGATTAAGTACAAACAAGATTATGGTTTTTTAACTCTGAAGAGCTTAGATATCACTGTACGAAAAGTATAAGCAAATATGGTCCCTATTTGTGGTTGTATATTTCACATTATCAATGTTAAAATACGTCACACATGGAGAAAAATAGGAGGCATTTTTTAGGCTAAAACCATAAAGATGGCAGGATTGGTGTACATAAACAATGTACGAATGGGTTTTTTTCTTATATTCAGATTTGGTTTATATATAAAGATTTTTTTTAAACATCAGTTAGACAATGCTTTCTATAAACCCAATAAACCGAAAAAATCACTAGATCATGTTCAGTTCCAGTTGGATCCCGAAGATATTTTGGTCAGTTTCAATGTAGAATCACTATACACAAATGTTCCTGTCAACGACTCAATCTTCACTATATCAGACATACTGGATAATAATAATCTTGATAAGAATTTAATAGACCTAGTGGAAGCTTGTCTTACATCCACTCATTTCATTTTTCCAGGAACCCCATGCCTTGTCCATGTAGAATCACCACCAGACAAAACACAAACGAAACAAAAAAATGCATTTTTTTGATCGGATCCACAAATCCAGTTATTTTTCGAAAACATATTTCGATTAAACTTCCTTACACACCCTTTGAAGCTTAATGAACTAGAGGTGGAAACCTTCTGCGTTTTGGTTAAATCTAAATCGGGGAGAGGTCTTCCAAGCTCCTTGATTTGAATTTTTTCCTCGGGCGATCGCATAGAAAAAGGTTTCACTGTTAGACTGTTTATTTTATTCATTTTGACTCGAACGAATTGAAAACAATAGGTACCTAGGTATTTAATTAAATCAATTAAACTTTAAAAATTCGCAAAATGTTCAACTTATGTGTACCGACCCGCCACGATGCAATGACACGAAACGCCAACATCTCACTAAAATAAAATATGCAAAACCTTACCGAGCCGCTCAATGACCTCGCGTAATCTTTTCCGTTTTCCAATATATTCCAGCAGGGCCGTTTAGCGATGTGCTCGGACAGTCAGACAGCCGACCACGGAAGCAGACGGAGAGTTTATCTGTTGTTCTAGGAATAATAGGTACGACGCGTGTTTTTTTCGTCGGGACCAAACTACATAATAAGAAATAATTTATGCATTATTGTTTAGTCATTTGATTCGAAAATTATTGAAATTAAAACTATTTAAAAAAAAATAATATTTTCAGTGGTCTGCATATTTCGTGGTAGTGCCATGGCTCTTCGGCCCCTTATGACAAGCTGCCACTGGTAGATGATACCTTTATTGTTTGGCCTCATGGACAGGATAATCTCCGCATATTTCTGGACCATCTTAATAGACAACATCATAATATCAAGTTCACGATGAAAATTTAATCTAATGAAACGATTCACTTTCTAGATGTATGTGTTCAAAGGAAGAAAAATGGTACATTAGAACATTCTGTGTATAGAAAACCGACGCATACAAACAGATACTTAAATGCAAATTCCCATCACCATCCAGCACAAAAGAAATCGGTTATTAACTCACTAATATTCAGAGCTATTTCGATTTCTGATCAAGATTCTCTAACATCGGAAACATCGAAACTCACCGAAGCTCTCAAAGGCTATTGCACTGATAATATTACGCGCTCAAGTAAAAGATATAGTAATCCAACTCCGCCAAAGGAGAATAATAAAGAGCCTCTGTTAGGTAGTTTCTTCCCTACATACATGGCACTACAGATAAAATAGGACGATTACTTCGGCGGTCCAACATACGTACAATCTTCAAGACACATAAGAAGATTGGAAAGCGATCCCCGAAAGATATTGTACCTTTCCAAACAGAAAGAGTTTATAAAATTACGTGCTTCTGTGGAGAAGTGTATGTGGGAGAAACAGGACGCTCAATATCAACTAGAATTAAGGAACATGAACGATGTATGAAAAAGAAACAAATTGTTCAATCTGCTGTAGCTGAACATCAACATAACACTGGCGATATTATAAATGTAAAGGAAACCAAGGTTCTAGCATCGGTTTCAAGATTTTATAAACGGAAAATTAGAGAATCTATTGAAATATTTAAACATACAAAAAATTTCAATAGAGATACGAGGTACGGTTTACATCACACGTGGAAACCGATCTTAACACAGGGTCACGGTTCGGCGAGCACAAGTCGGGTATAAAAGCCTGCCTGAATCTTTTCGAGCTCATTCAGTGTTCAGATCTCGTGAAGTAAAGATCTCTGAAGATGCCTCGTGCAATCGAAGGCGAAACGTCGAATAGTAATTCCAATTTGACACGGTCTAATCCCAAAAACCATGATTTCTTAATTAAACATAATTGAAATTTACAAGTTTTAGATTTTGCACAATCATCTATAAGCGCATAACTGATCTTATCCAACGTCTCGCATTCAATGAATAAAATGGCTAGATCAAGTAATCTACCGTGAGCCACTGTGGATCTCGAAGAAATTTTTTTTATTAATTTTAGCTTTGAAAACGAACTCTTTCGACTGTTACAGGCATGGTCAACAGTATTCTTAAAGATATGGTTAAGTATATTTGGAAAATGGTGTAGTATGTGTGAAATAAAAACATTTTATTTTCATAAACAAAAAAAACTTAACAAAAATAATATGAGGAAACTCATTTATAGCTTTAGTCTTCGGCTGCCAGATATAAGGTTTTTAGATTAATCAATAATTAAATCGTAATTGGGCTTATTTTTTTGCTCTACATATAAAAAAAGAAGAGAATCCAGTCGCTTCTGTGACATGGTATTTATTAATTTTGATTTAATTTGACTCATTTTTGAAAACGATCGCTCTCAGGAACAACTAGTTACAAGAATTACGGAAATTATTTTTAAGTGTTCAAATAAATTAGAATACATTTTTTACCTATCACAGGCCATTAACCAATTTGTTAATTCATTGATGTTGCCTCCTTTAGGGACAGATTCATCAAATTTAATAATATTGCATTCTGCCATTAGGTCAATCTGTTTTGTCTTAAATTTTGTTTCCAATATTATAAAGTCGACATCAACGTTACAGTTTAAATTTAGTATTTCACCAATAATTAAAACTAAATTGGTCGTTTCCTGGTTAAAATGCTCATCAATCCCGAATATAAGTGAATCGAAAAAAGAATAGAAAGTATTAACTTTAATGTCTTCCTTTTTGTTTTCAAATCCATGTTGATTTTTCAACAACAAATTATCAAACAGTTTATAATTTTATTTTCCGAAAAAATAGTAGCATAGTCTTTATCCACTTCTGTAAATCTTATTACACCCCAGGGCAGAATTACAAAATCACAAGGTTTAATCAAAGCTTATATACAAAAAAAAGTTCTATTTAAACTCGAGTCAATTTTATACATGTGGTATCAAATACAAGGTGTGTACTGTGGACCTTTTTTTAGTCATCAAGTTTGCAATAGGCGGAATCATTTTTCTAGAAATTCTTAATAGTAATATTCATTACCACCCCCCCCCCCTCCCTTTGGACTGCTTTGGATCCGCCCTTTATTTCGACACACCTTTAAAGCCTCTAAGTGTCCGTGCAAATCTGAAAATATCAGCCATATTTCTACTATGATTTTTCATAAAAGTAATTCCAATTTCAAATCTTAACGTCTTACTTACCTACATTCAGTGGCAGCTCGTGGTGAGTTATATTGGAAGGTCAATAACAATTTTAAAAATAGGCATACTTAAAATAAAAATAAATATCTTATCTTTAAATTGAGCTTTAAATTCTCTTGAAGTTCAGGTCTATTCTTCGTTCTTTAGAACTGGAAAAATGCTGAATGACACGTTCGTTAAAATTACATGCACATTCCTTTTATAAACGATTTCTCGATACTTAACATTGCTAAGGCGTATAGTCTATCTTAGCCCAACTCCCCAACAAAATTTATAAGCCCTCGAAAAACCCCTGGATTTTCAGACAAAGCCGTTTCATCATGACCGGCGTAGTGCCAGCTCGAATGCCACACAAAATTTTACACAATCTATAATTTTGTTTAAAATATAACGATTTTTGGATACATTTTCATTAAAATCTCTAAAGGATTTTCTATAAGCTGTGCCTAGCTGCGAATGCGAATATCAACACTTCGGAACGTAGCATAGTTCGCACGTTTTTATTTTTTCTTTTAAGTGTTTTAAGTTTTTAACACCGGTTTTTTACCATAATGAGTCCGACGAGTCCTTAGAAAGCAACAAACAAACATAACAATAAAATGAGTTAGAGACTTCACAACCACATATCAAGTTAGCTAAATCGTACATACTTTTGCGAAAGTTTCAATGAACCTCTTTATTTTTGTCTTTACTAGTTTGTCGTATACTAAGTTCTGACAAATTGCGAACCCCTACCTTGAATTGTTTAATTTTTTGCACTACCGACATTTTGTTTCATCTACATTCACAACTCAAACATAGACCACCGTGAAATTGGTTGTTTTTGCAAAATTAAGTTCGTACGCACTTTTTAGTTGTTTATTTTTTTGCACTAGTCACTACCAACATTTTATTTCCTGTATATTTCCAACTCACACATGGATCATAAAAATAAAAAATATATATTACAAAAACCGGTATATAAATCAATTTTCATCGATTAAAAACGTCCGAAACAATATCGAGTTAGAATATCGACCGCGCGACCTCTGAACAAGTGAACTTCCGCATGCCGACGTGACGCCGCGACCGATTGATCGAATTATGAGAAGAGACCGGTTGATGATCCAAATCGCGATTTGATATTCCATTTGCTATCACCTTCGGCTGCCGCTCGGTAGCTGTGAAATCTTCGGGTACTTTCGTCAAGCTTTAAGGTAATCAGGGCAATTCGGACTGCCCAGCCTAGCTTAGTATAGCGTATTTTATTATGCCTAAGACTCAACGAACCGCCGTGTGCGGCTAATAGTGTAGCGTTTTGAACTTTTCCCAAGGTTCGCGTTTTATTACAACTATTAGGAGGGCGGTCAAACGAATAATTTATTTTATGAAACATTTTTGGGGGGTCATTGACCAAATGACCCTATGGAATGGACCATTTACTTTTTTTATAATTCTCAGTTTAAAGTGGGAATTAAGGTTAATTCCCAGTTTAAAGTGACTAATTCCCAGGTTAAAGTGGGAATTAAGGTTAATTCCCAGTTTAAAGAGGGAATTAAGACTAATTCCCAGTTTAAAGTGGGAATTAAGCCTAATTCCCAGTTTATAGTGGGAATTAAGCCTAATTCCCAGTTTAAGGTGGGAATTAACACTAATTCCCAGTTTAATGTGGGAATTAACACAAATTCCCAGTTTAAAGTGGGAATTAAGACTAATTCCCAGTTTAAAGTGTGAATTAACACTAATTCCCAGTTTAAAGTGGGAATTAAGACTAATTCCCAGTTTAAAGTGGGAATTAACACTAATTCCCAGTTTAAAGTGGGAATTAAGCTTAATTCCCAGTTTAAAGTGGGAATTAAGACTACTTCCCACTTTAAAGTTGGAATTAAGGCTAATTTCCAGTTTAAATTGGGAATTAAGACTAATTCCCAGTTTAAAGTGGGAATTAGGCTTAATTCCCAGTTTATAGTGGGAATTAAGACTAATTGCCAGTTTAAAGTGGGAATTAAGCTTAATTCCAAGTTTACAGTGGGCGTAAACGTTATTCTTATCGGCTAAGTAATATTTTGTGCTTTGTGGTAAATTTCTACTATTGATTTGAATACCTTGGAGTCTTAGTTTCGCCACAGGTGGCTTTATGCTGCTCCGTGGTAATAGAGTATCTAGTCCGGCGAAGATTTCGGATGTTGTTTTGGTAACCACAAATGTCGGTTTCGCTCCTGTTGGTGGCTCTGGTGTGGTTCTATGTATTAAGTTTGGCGCTAGTTGTACTCGTCTCTCAACTAGTTGACTATACTGTTGAAGACCTTAAGTCAGAAACACGTGTCTATAGTTGGCCAAATTTTATTTTTGCTTTAGCGATCATCCCAAGAAATTCCTTTTTCTACTATATAATAGTTCTTGCCCTGTTAATCTCTTTCTACTACTGATTTGAATACTTTGGGTTTATGAGTTTCGCCACAGGTGGCTTTATGCTTCTCCGTGGTAATAGAGTATATCTAGTCCGGCGAAGATTTCGGATGTTCTCTTGGTAACCACAAATGTCGGTTTTGCTCCTGTTATTGGCTCTGGTGTGGTTTTGAGTATTAAGTTTCGCACTAGTTGTACTAGTCTCTCAACTAGTTGCCTGTACTGATGAAGACCTTAAGTCAGAAACACGTGTCTATAGTTGGCCAAATTTTGTTTTTGCTTTAGCGGTCATCCCAAATAAAATTATTATGGTCATTGCATAAATTTGACACACATACCTTAAATCATATATTTGTCAAAAACATATTGAAGTCAGACAACGTTTCGACTGTATTTAGCAGTCATTTTCAAATCTAAAATGGAGAAAGACGTGCAATTTAATTATTTTTATTTTACCTTAGACGTAAATTATTCATAAAAATTAAAACTTGTTCACGCATATTTTGGTCTCTTTTTTCTTATTTTAATCTAAATTGAAGAGATATATAAAATTTAAATCTATTTTAGATTTAAAAATATTATCTATTTTTGAGAAAACCACAAAGATCGTAAATTAAAGCTTAGTAAAATTTTAAAAAGCTTTTATTTATATTTAACTATACACTTGAATGTTAGTTAGTTAGTTTGTATGTTTGGGTCAAATTTTGCAAGTAACTTTTATCCCCGTTATCGGAATTGATCGAGATATACATATATAAACTTGACGACAATACAATATTACAATGTCCAATCGTGAATGTCTTATACAGGGTGCATACAAAATAATGCTATAAAGTACAAAATGAAATAAATGTTAAATTATACTTTTAAAAACCAGCTTTTATATATAAACTATTGAACTGAAAAGTAAAAAACAATTAAACTTACATAAACACCGAACTTTTAAAAATTTGAATATTTTCTTACAAGCTTTGAGGCGTGACACGTCATCACACTTGGAATAACACCTCAAGCTTTTAAGAAAATATTGGAATTTTTAAAAGTTCTGTGTTTATAGAAGTTTAATTATGTTTTACTTTTCAGTTCAACAGTTTATAAATAAAAGCTTGCTTTTAAAAATATTTTTTTACATTTATTTTAAATGTTAGTTTTTGCTAAGGAAATGTTTTCTGACTGGTGTTATATCTGATGTCCTTAATTTTAATAAAGTATACATATAATAATAATGAAACCTATAGCTATATTGCAAGGTTTTTTGTGTAAAGGTGTTATATAGACACAAAGATATTCTGAGTACTGAAATTAAACTTAAATTATGTGATTCCTTGATTTTGTCGTTTATTTCATATTGCGATCTAGTATATTGGCCGGCATTGCGTCAACAGGAGAAATACTCACTGCAAAAACTGCAAAATGCGTGTATACGTTTTTCGTTCAATTTATGGAAATTCGATCATATTTCAGACTGCTTTCGGGATTCTCATTGGTTAAATTTGGACGGGCGGTTTCAAGTTCATATGGCATGTTTAGTATACAAAATTAATGAAGTAGGAACTCCGCAATATTTGTTTAAAAAAATATGTAAAAGAAATGAGGTACATAATCGTTCAACTAGATCTGCATACCTTTATGATATTCCAAGATACCGTACATGCTTATTTCAGCGTTCATTTTCATATAATTCCGCAAATATCTTTAATAAAATCCCCGAAGTTATCAAAAAGTCCCCCAGTGTCCATTTGTTTAAAAAGAAAATTAAAGATTCGTGTTGGGAGGGCGTAGGTAGATTGTGTGCTTTCTACATGTATTACAATTTAAGATTTATTTATTGTATATATATATATATATATATATATATATATATATATATATATATGTATATATATATTTATATGTATATGTTTATTTGAGGTCATTACTTATATATTTAAGTTAAGCTTAATTAGTGTTTAACGATAGTTGCG
Organism: Kuschelorhynchus macadamiae; assembly: GCA_030620095.1. NCBI lineage: Eukaryota > Metazoa > Arthropoda > Insecta > Coleoptera > Curculionidae > Kuschelorhynchus > Kuschelorhynchus macadamiae. The sequence continues at coordinate 108,939 of JAUTXW010002427.1, read as the reverse complement.
TGGAAGAGCATTAATTTGAACGTCGCCATCATTCTAATAATTTTTGCATTTGTCTATATTCAAATCATAATAAAGACTTTTTGTATATTGGTTATTTCACCGTTGCAATATTATTTTCCAAATAGTACGTTACTTAATTTAGTGAGAAAAACAGCCGATTTTTTTGACAATATATTTTAATTTTACTTATTCATTAATTATACATCCTTTTTGTTACAAAACCCTTAGGTGAAGTGCAAAATACAAGATTTCCTTGTTTGTGCTCTTACAGAACGAGACATACGTGAAATAAAAATATTTATTGTTCCAACTCGTACATAAATGACAATATTTAGTTATTTTCAAATAAAACCGAGAACAGAACAGACTATTGAATTAATTGGACAGTTTAAACAGTTTTACATTTCTAAATTTCTTGGTGTTTGGTGGTAATAATTTACAATTAATCAGTAAGTATATATTATTATAAGATAACATGAATATTTAAATATGATTTTTTTATAACTCTTAATATAAACACCAACAAAATAGTCAATTTATGAAATGTATTCCAAAAGTTTTTCTCTTAAGATCTGTAAATATCAACAGCTTCTTCAGTATTTGTTGGCAAATGTAATCCTTCTTCTTCTAGTACTATACAGGCCAAGTTATATACCTCTTCATCACATGAAATCGTATCTGGTAGCAAAAACAAACCTTGGCAGTTCTCTAGAACTTCTTCCTCTATATGGCATAGTGTTTTTATCTCCGAAAGTATATTTGAAATCTAGCGGTTGGTGTGTCGTTGTTAAAAGCATCACATATAAATATTAAACCGCCTAAATATTTGCTTCCTTATTCATTTTTTAGCAAAGTTGTAATAAGATTAATTTAAAATTTTTGAATTTGTGTTTTCGATATCCTGATAAAAAGCTTTTATGGACACAATGTAACCCTACGAATAGTTTCAGATATAGTCCAACTTTGTTCAAACACCAAAATAATTATGCATTTTGTAAGGTGATTTTATTTTAAACATCGATTTGTATACTCAATACAATGTACAATGGGTTTAATTTAAACAAGCAAAAGTCTAATATTTAAAAATTAAATTTGATAATGACAAGTCATAGGTTTACAAGTTTAGTTGTGCTGGTGAAGTGAAAGGCCTTTAAAAAAACTCATTAGAACTCTAAAAACAAATTCGTAATTAAATATTTAAGCAGCTTCAAGTTTGCATGCTTGTATGTTTTCAACAACAATGCACCACCCGGTATATAGGTTATGTTCAAATAGAAATAGGAAAGCAAAAACAAATCGCATGATATCTTAATAGGTAGGCACACTCCTTATTCACGATTTTTAAAGTCAAATAGGACGCCTGAACCTAACTTTTACATTTAACAGAAAGTGATGTTATTTTGTGTTTTACGTTTAGCCGTTTGGACGTTAGGAAACTTCAGAACACCAGAAATTTCTATTTTTAGAAGCCATTTTCTGAAAAAGAGTTGAATTTAGAACTGACAACATGAAATGTGTTTCAGATACATTCTGGAAAACAAAAAATTTAATTGTACACCTGGCACGATTTAAAAAAATAAATTGCATTATTGTCTGTCCACTCGATATATCATTATGCTCGTAATATACTCTTACATTAAAGTATCAAATCTGGTTTTAATCAAACAACTTAAATAACCGCCGTACTAGGTAATGGTGACAACTGAAGTTGCAATAAATACAGGGTGTTACTAATAGTTGTAAAGTAAATTTAAGGCTAGTTTCTACAACTGAAAATATGAAAAAAAAATTCTATAGAGACATGTCCGGAAACGCTCGGCTTCGGAGATACAGGGTGTTAAAGGATAAAAGAAATATTTTTTTTAAGTAATTCCGAAACATTAAGAGGTATTTGATTAAGATTTGGCATAACAGCATAAGTATTTAAAGATTATATTTTGACAGTATTTAACAGTTTGTATTTAACAACCATTTGTTAGTAAAAAATGGTTCGTCAATGATTTAAAAAAAATGCTAACTTTATCGTTTAGGGCAAGTAAAAATATGCAAACAATGCCTCTTAGAATTTTGTGACAAAAACAAATTCTATCTTGATACACGCCTCTGGCATCTCTGGTCCAGTTTTAGTTGGAGTCAGAATTGCTCACTCGTTTTAGTAATTTTAAGAAAAAAGTTTTAATACATATGTGTCCGCAAATGCTCTATTTTTGAGAACGTGTATCTCAAAAATAGGGCATTTGCGAACATATATTTCTTAAAACTTCTTTTCTTAAAACGTAGAGTAGAGTTTTGAGCAATTTTGACTCCAATGAAAACTGGACCAGAACTGCCAGAGGTGTGCATCAAAATATTTTTTTTCTCGAAAACGACTTGTCGTATCACAGCATACTAAGAGACATTTTTACTTGCCCTAACCGAGAAGCTAGTGGCGTACTATTTTTTTTTATTAAGAAAGTCTGGATGATTACCCATAGCTACGCCCATGGTTGAAATAAAAAATGTTAAATAATGTCATAATACTGCTTTTAAATATCTCTGAGGTTGTACCAAATCTCAATCAAATAAATCTTACTGTCTTGGAATTACTAAAAAAAATATTTTTTTTAAACTTTAACACCCTGTATCTCCAAAAATAAAACATTTGCCGGCACATATTTATGAAACTTTGTTTTTTAAAATGATTCAATATAATATATAAAATAAGATTTTATAATATTCCAGCTAATACTAATTTTTAACAAAATATTTGTTGTGTTTTACGCCAAACCACTACAATTAAGATTTTATATTTATATTGTAATTTTATTTGTATTTTAATTGTAGTAATTAGCGTAAAATACAACAAGTATTTTGTTTAAATCATGAATGCGAAAAAACAATTTCCTAATTACATGTTAATACTAATTTATTACATTCACTCACCAGTATAATGTTTAAAAAGCAAAATTGAACAAGCGATTTGTCTATAAATGATCCTGAAAACATTCCTTCATCTTTAAGTTTTTGGAACAAATTAATCCACATTTGTGAATGATGTTTTCGCGGAGTTGACCCCCAACTTTCAATACGTTGATTTGCAGTATAAAAACGCTGGCATATCTATTTCGTTTTCGTCATCATATATCTCCCTTAAATATTTTTGAATCCGTTCAACGCATCCGTTTTCAGTTCCCTGGTCAGCTCGTATTGACCAAGGTAATCCTCCAAGCTGTTTTCTTCTATATAGTAACCGCAAATTATTTTTGGATCGCTGGTATTCTTACCGGCTTTTAGCCATATTATTTTTCGTGAAAATCCGTCTATACAACCACTCACACATATACCATAAGGTTTTAATTTGTCATAGCAGTCCATGTGCCAAAGGTAGTTAGGCCCTTTGTTATGATACTGTCTTCGCCGCAATCTTTTCCTGCTTCTTATATTTACGCCTTCTGGATCTATAATATGTAACAAATTGCGAATAGTTTCTTGGGTTACCACCAAGTTGTTCTGTAAGCATCTAAGGTGCATCCATTTATACCTTAGCAGTTGTCCATGACCCCGAACATTTTCCTCCAGAAATTTTGCAACTGTCGTTATATCACTTTGGTTTTTTCCATCCAGCGTAAAATAAAATTTTATCCACAAATCTATCCCACTCATTTTAACTTTTTTATTTACGTTATGCTTTACAAACTTCTAGAGCATCACTTCACAAATCTATAGAGTGATTTATCGTCAATTTGCCAATTGACCACTGAATGTTGCTCCAAATTTACACTTTAAAGTGGCAATTAGTCTTAATTCCCACATTAAACTGGGAATTAAGCCTAATTCCCACTTTAAACTGGGAATTAGTCATAATTCCCACTTCAAACTGGGAATTAGTCTTAATTCCCACTTTAAATTGGGAATTAGCCTTAATTTCTACTTTAAACTGGAAATTAGCCTTAATTCCCACTTTGAATTAGTCTTAATTTCCACTTTAAACTGGGAATTAGGCTTAATTCTCACTTTAAACTGAGAATTAGGCTTAATTCCCACTTTAAACTGGGAATTAGTCTTAATTCCCTCTTTAAACTGGCAATTAACCTTAATTCCCACCTTAAACTGGGAATTAGTCTTAATTCCAACTTTAAACTAGGGATTATAAAAAAAGAAATAGTGTGGCCCGAATACGCTTTCGTATATTTTAGATTTAATTATTGACATTTATTTATAAACCGGTTACATCCAATTGATATTATTACAGCTGCGAGCAAAATGAATATACTATTAATAATAGCAAATTTATTGTTGGAAAGGAAAAATTTAATTTTTGTTTAGAACAATAGGGTGGGCCCGTGGGCACGCATATGGTTTTAGGAGAATTTAACTTGAATGAACTCAAAAATATGTGAACAAAATTGCAGGTTTTAAATACCTATATTTAAGTTTTAGCGTCCCTGGATGCCAAACAATATGTTTTCTTAATTCCATTTGTCTCTTTCTCAGTTCGCGGCGTTAAGTTAAATTAAGGGTTATATGGGGATGACTTGGTATTAATTTAGTACAAATCCAATTTGAAGAAACAAAATGGTGGCCTAGTGTTAAAAAAATTATTACTGTAAAACAAATTATCCAGTTTATCTCAAATTTTGCACAAAAACCAAGGAATCAACCTGAAATCTTTTGGTATCAATCCAAGACATAAAACAAAATGGCGACCTAATAAATTATTTTAAAACAATCAGTCTAGAAAACTACTTATTAGATAAATTTTAAGTTTTGGACATATATTAAGGGTTATATACAGCTGTATTCACTAACATAGAACGAGTCTAAAATTTACATCCCCATATTTCAACCTTCCTTAAACCCCTGCCAGGTTTAAGATTTACACCTTAGACTATAAAACAAGGAATAGACTCAAGACATTTTATTCATAAATAGTTTGGAAAGTTGAATTTACTATTGTTTTTCGCGTGCTGGCTGCAAGAGAAAACATATATCTTTCCCTGCGTCGCCGGTCCCAAAAACGGCAACCTTGTTGGCTCTCACTATAAACTGAACCAGCGGCGGCTCGTGTCGCTTTAATTTAATATATGTTTATAACAAGCAATTTAATGTTTTTTTTTCCAATTTTAAGTATCCGTCAGACGCATAGCCAGAAATTCGGACTGGGGCAAAATCAGAAAGCAAGTGATATAAATATTTTGGGATTCCTTTTCACTTTCCTTGTAAGAGGAAAGTATTGTAATCTATAGAAATCACCCTCTGAGATTTTTGCAGATGTTCACATGGCTAAACAATGTTTTTAATATATATAATGTTTAAAATATCAAGATCAAAAACGTATTTATCCAATTATGTTGAAATATTACACAAAAATCAAGTGTGAAAAAGGGATGAACCTGTAAAATTTTGTATATCTATATGGCGAAACAAAGTGGCGGCATAATTTAATGTTTAAAAAGTCAGTAAAATTCCTTTTCCTACAACAAAAAAATCTTTTTTTATGTAGGAAAATAATAAATGGTTCGATGTATTTGGCCCTAAACTTCACTGGCCCAAACAGTTAATACCCCTAAAAGACATTTGCCCGAACCTACATTACACATAACCGTCACTGGCGCTAACAGTCGAAATCCCGACACATTGGAATGCATGGAATTTGTCCTTGGCCTTAAACGTCGAAATACATAAATATGTACGCCAATGACGTAAGAAACTTCTGTCACTGTTGCCAAAGTGCGTTATTGTTCAGATGAAGTACATATTTCCGAAAATATTAGTAAAATAATATGGTGTTTTTTTTATTTATGGTTGATAACATGTTATTAATATTCCTAAATAATAAGTTTTAAATCGTTCTCAAACAATTTTGTTTATAAAAATAGCAAATAGCTACGTATTAATTTTACTGCGTCGTATCAGTGTTAGAATACAATAAAATAAATTTTACTAACATGATGTAAATTGTTAGTTGGTTCGGTTGTGAAACATGCAGAAATAATATGCAAGAATGCAAGCTTTTACTGTGTTCCGGATACGTCCTGAATTCTCAGCTCTTCGCCCATTCAAATGCGATTTCAAGAAAGGGAGTACTAGAAAGTTAGATTCGGCAATTTAAAAGGACTATCAATATTAGGACATCAGAATAATAAGAAAGTATATTGTAATGTACAAATTTCATATTGGTAAGTCACCTAGATTCTTTTTTGTGTAGGTATACATTTTTTTCTTAAATGTCCCTCTTCGGATTTTCTACAATATATTGGGTTTTTAATGTATAGTGCACACTAAATGTTAGTTAAAAGAAAAACCTCAACAAAAACATTTGGTTGATAACATGATTTTGACATATAGTTTTGTTTGCATTTTTACAAAACCATGTAAATTCATGGATGTATCATCCACAGTGGACTCCATTTTGGCAAATCGGGGTATGAATCTTAGACAACAATAAAAAACGAAAATCAGCTTTGCATATAAAATTATGAGTAGACAGACATAGCAGTGAGGAATGGTTCTATGATCCATCTGAGAATAAATACAGAACTGCTGAGGTAATTCATATGTCAAAATAATTAGATATTTTAATAGAAATGAGGCATTTCTCCTTTTCAAAATATTTTCTTCTTACAAAGAAAACTTTTAGAAAAATTTGTTAAATAGGTTGCTAAATAAAGTGCTTAGAAGAAAAATAATATTTTATTTCCTCTTTAAAATTTTAGTTTGTGAAGTTAAAGCCAAAAGTGTTATTTCCTGATAAAATGGTGAACGCGTTGCCTCAAATAAAATATTTAATCTAGCGTCATTGTGCTATTCTTTAACTTTTTTACAATAAACTTGCTGGGAGACCACTTCGGGAATATCCTGAAAATTTCATCCAAATTGTTGAAACCACCGCAGAGTAATCGATATACATACATAAAAAAAATACATAGGATCAAATTGATAACCTCCTTCTTTAGTCTTTTAAAAATTGCATTAATATTTGTGACATGGCCATCTAAACAAAATAAAGAAAATGCCTGCAGATCCGCCATTTTTTGTCCGATTTCAAACATTTAAAAACTGATATTCATAGAATTTAAAGTTTTATCGGAATGTAAAAATTAATAGATAATAATATATTTTATTCCCATATATGTAGGTACCCATTATATAAATGTCTGTGATTAAGTTATTAAGAATAAGTTTGAAGACGACTTCATAAAGTCAAATTTTCAATGTGGAATAAAATATTATTTTTTACTTTTTAGTTTTGTTTTTTTTTTTGAAGTTTTTTTATTTTTTATAAATATTTATGTTTGGAGAACAAAGCTTTCTGAAGTAGATATTGTGAAGAAACGCCCCAGAAGTGAATCCCATACCTTGTGTCTGTGAAATCGAAACCAAACTTATTCTTAATTACCTAATCACAAAACTATATTTATGTAATGAGTGTTTTGATGTCTAATACCAAGAGTATAATGTTTTACTATCTGTATTAATTTGGTGCTGACTTCACAGACTAAAATTTTCCAGATGGAATAAAATATTATTTTCCATTTTTAGGTGCATTTTTTGAAGTTTTATTTTTTTATACAGTTTTTTATTTCATCCTTTTTAGTTCAATTTATATGAGTTTTATTTTAAGTTATATTTAACAAAAAACCATATATATCTATGTAAATTCCTAATAAAATGGTGTACCCTTTTATTGCGTCGAATAAATATTTAATATAGCGTCATTCCGCCATATTTAACCTTTTTACAATATGCTGGCTGTGGGACCACTCGGGCAATATCCCGAATATTCCTTGAAAATTTCATCAAAATTGTTGTAACCATCGCAGAGTAATATATGTACATACATACAAAAAATTCATTGGGTCAAATTGATAACCTCCTTTTTTGAAGTCTGTTAAAATTTGCATTAATATTTGTGACATGGCCAGCTAAATAGATCCGCCATTTTTTGTCCGATTTCAAACATTTAAAAACTGACATTCATAGAATTTAAAGTTTTATCGGAATGTAAAAATGTATAGATGGTACAACTTCTGATTAAATCAAATATATTTATAACATGCCTAAGATAAAACTAGAATAATACTTCCACAAATAAGCATTTAGTATGATCAATTTTTTTGAAATTTTATGGGCTCATTATTTAAATATAATATGTAGTTTTTTTTTGTTTTCTTTTTAAAATTCAAATAGCATAAGTTCACCAGGACCTGGTTATTTTTCTAAGTAGTGCAATATCTATTTCATTCATTTCTTTTTTTTTAATAAGAGTATTAATTTTTTTGAAAGTAATTAAGAAAATTCTTTATTTTTAGTATGCCTAGGGACGACCACTATGTAATAAGATCACCAACAAGATGTAAGCTCTAGAAAGTTAGTATGTATGTCATTGATTAAAATCTGGCCTTCTTACCAACTACACCAATTCAGTTATTGCCAGGGGCGAGGCAAGTGAAAACAATCCCTTTGTGAGTTGAGAAGACTGATTACATCATACGAAGAAAATATTTACTGTAATGTGTTTTAAATAAAGTTAATGTTTAATATAATCTTAGGTTTAGATTTATTCTAAAAATAAACTATATCTTGACATTCACCATTTTGTCAAGTAGGTATTGTATGCCATTACAATGTGTCTGACCTACAACGAATAGACTTACTTCTTAAAACTTTTTATTTCTTTAAACTTTTTATTATTTTTTATTGCTTTATTTACCAACAGTACACTCAAAGAATCTATGTTAATTTAATTAAAATTTGGATGATTAATTTATGCAATTGAATAAGTTAGTTTTCTTTACATTAAGGGTCAGTTATCCAAAAACTATTTAACCTTATTCATATCCTCAATTAATAAATACTGCAATTCTTCCCATGTATTACTGGGGAAAATCAAAGTGGAGTCATCAGCATAGGCAACCACTTTACCCCCTCGTGCCAAGATTACAAAGAATGTTGATATACATGTTAAAAAGCACAAGACGCAGCACTGTACCTTATGGTACTCCAATTTTGATTTCTTTAGGCTTACTCATAGCTCCTCCTCCTACTTTAACATAATTAAGTAGATACATTTTGAAATCATTCAACACGGATTCTCCACATCATATAGCTATCCACAATGTCCAGTAACAAAGACATATAACTTTTACAAATATTTGTGATTAAATACACAAAATGATTTAAAGTATCATTTTTTAAAATATAGCTATTATTATTACATCCAGGGTTAGGCTAACTACAGACTGGACTGGAAAAATTCATAAAAACTCTCAATACATAAACTTAATTAAAGTTATCATAACAAAAACACAGTTGTCTGTATTTTAAAAAGAAGGCAATCTATCTTGTTAATATTTTCAGAATTTGAAAGCTTGCTTCTTTAGCTTTAAGAAGCCAGTTATTTTGATGACTTCTTCAATTTGTTAAAAATAGTTCGTTCACACCTTAAACGTAGCTTCAAAATCCACCTAGCATATTTAGTCAAAAGTAAGGGTAGCTGTAATTAATTTCTTATGAAATTATTTGTAATCACAGACTTAAATTATTCATATTGTTAACAAGTGATATGATTTGTAGAATTTTAATCAAAACCAATGCAAACTAAGCTTCAAAAATGATCATTGGAAATTGAATATCAGTATTTTTTTATTGTAAGGTTAAAAAACTCACAAAATTATACCTGGCTTCAAAACTGTTTTTGTAAAATTAATAATTTTAGTCTGTTGCATTTGGAGAAATTGAAAGAGCAAAACATAATTATAGGCTCTGTTTACTATATCCGAGCTAGGCCCTGAAGAATGTTGTCACACCAACCAAGTTATTTGTTTGAAATTGTTTTTAAATAATTTTAAAAAGAAAATTGGATTTTATTGTATTTAATAAATCAGTGGTTCACCGGCCCAGACAAATTGGCATTTTATCACCTTAACAAAAATATCGAACCTTATATATTTTTTTTATTTAAATTAATCTGTGCAGGTAATTTTTACTCGACTTCCAAAAGGAGGTTATCAATTCAATCCTATTATTTTTTTTATGTAGGTACATTGAGTACTCCTGATTTGACCAATTGCGCCCAAGACAAAATATCTTACATTCACCATACTATCAGGAAAAAAAAAATGCCTGTTAATATCATGATTTGAGTTAATGTCACAAAGTTCAATTTTACTGATCATTTTAAATTTTAACAGTGAATATAGCTAGTAAGTAAGCTAGGTAATTGTATGATTAGTATGCATCTGGGCACAAACAAATTAATCAGTAAAATTATGTGTTTTATTTAAAAAATTACAAAACTTATTCCTAGCTATTATATATTATATTTATTTTAGCACTTAATTTTTTCTTTTAGGGTTAAACTTACATTTTACTTCTTTTAGTATCTGAGTTTTATTACCTGACTGTATTAAATATTTTAAGATTCATTACTTAACTATTGTTCTATGTTTTGTTCTGTTTATGAGTATTAAGTGTATTTTCTTTTGTAAAATTATGCTTTTTTTGTATAATAATATATTAAATAAATACAAACATTGTGAAATTTTAAACTATAACAATAAAATATATTAACAATGACAGGCAAATAAATAGTATTTTTATCATCTACAATGATCAATTATCATCTAATAATGTACGGGAATATTGATTATAAATAGAACCCTCAATTTTTTTATGGGACACCCTGACTATTATATGCCCATTAAATAGGCATCTTTTTGCTAATCTTAAATATGTTAGATTTGATACCTTTACCTTTAAAGACAATGGAGAAAAACCATGCCATAAGAGGCACGTTATTCATATCGGTGTTATGTTTTCTCTGACATCTCTTATAATAGGTATATTGTCAATTTTCTCAGTTGTGTTTCACGATAAATGTTTCAAACCTAGTATAATTATAATTAGCAAGAAGAGACCCATTTGATGGACATATACAGGGTGTACCATCAAAACAAAAAAAAATTTGTCATGCTTTTCCGAAAAAACAACCAGTATAGATAGAAAATAATGGATTAAAAATCTATAACTTCTACATTTACCAATTTTTTTTACAAAAAAGTTAAATGAACGTTTAATTTATGATCAATCAAAATTCGTATGCAATCATGAAATGCTTACTTCTTCTTGGCACCATTTATTATTAGTTTATTTTGACAAATAATGACATTATGTCAAAGTCAGTTAAATAATAAATAATAAATATTTAACATATAATGTTTAAACTAGATTTTTGTCAATTAAAAAATATTTTTCTTAGTCGGACATTAAACAAGGCACTACAGGTATTATATGGGATAATGCTTTCAGTAAATGTCTTTCCTTCTTGAAACACTGTCTCAACCTTAAGTATTATTAATCTTATAATATAATACCTTAATGTACAGCTGATTTAATTGTGATATGACAGAATCTATGTATAAAGCTATTGTAGGATACCTTTTTTACTGGTTTGGAACTATTTATTTAAAATTAACATTTACTTGAATAAAGACTATACCATAATTTTTTCAACAATACGCAGTCTTATAAGTTTGACAGCCAGTTCCCAACATATGGTAAAATCAACGATAAGATCTAATATTTTTACGAAATTTTATAAGATTAGGCTATAAAAGTTTATATTTTAATAAGTTAATTGATAAAATAATTTACAAGATCTAAACTACTTTATACCAGTTAATAAACTTAAGAACCTGAAAGCATTAAATTAATTGAAGGTATCTTCGAAAGACTTTTGTTCTTTATAATTATATCATCTACCTAACTTTTTCTTAAGGTGAGATGTGCAATATCTTGCATACTTACTAAATTAACTTATTACTCAATTGTGTATATCAAGTGAAGAAAATATATAAATAGGCCACAGTTAATATTTTTAAAATATGGGGAAAAAATCTTCAAATTTCTAATCCACTTTAGCTATATATCTTTAATCAATATACAAAATATGTGATACACTTTACAGTAACAAAAAAAATGATTAAAGATAAAATTAATAATAAAGTTGACCCTACATTTATCATATGGTGCATCTTTTTTAGTTCTTAAACTACACACTTTCTCAGCAACAGTAATTGTAAGTACTCAAGTATCACTATAATATACACGTCACTACTATCTGCAATGCACATATGAGCAGAACTAACTTCCTAAGCCTTGTCTACGATACCTATATCAAACATCAAGAAGACTTGGTCCTAAAACAAATTATAATTAATAAAGTACCTGCACCAATAACAAGCTTAGGGAAAATCATTAACAATCTTATAAAATACTAATCAATATGTGTCTGATAAAAACTGATTTTTAGATAGGTATTTGCTTGGGATCAGGATACAAAATTAAAAAACTTAAAAAAAAAGTTGAAATTATGTGTCTCAAAAAGCTCACAAAACATATTAGTTAAAAGATACATGTTCAAGCATCAAGGCTTTTGTGGATTTTTATATGGTCTTTAGTAGACAACTTTGTTTTATTTTTAGGTAGGGAACAATATCCACATTAATAACAGATGGGGACTCAATCCTATATACTAACAAATAAGATTATCTGAGTGTAAGAGTCCAAAAACTGAAATGGTTGCAACTTTATACCATATTCACACTATTCTAAAATAAACATACTCACTTTATATGTAGAAGCCTTGTTTATGTATAGACAAGGGTAGAAGGTTTAAAATCATCTCAATGCAAACATGCAATAACCTCTTCCTGGGCTATCCAACAATAATTTTTTTTCAATATTCAATCTCCATTATTCCATTAATTAGATATTATCCTGTGATAAACAAATGCTTTATAATAAACCAAAAAAAACAGTCAATATACGGTTAACAACAAATATATTTATTTTTATCAATAAAACTTGACAACACATCAGGCCTATTTAAAGAATTTTTAGCCAGTAGCGTAGCTCGCCAATTCGGTATTTAAAGTGTCGGGCTAGCGGCGCATTCCACACATTCCAATCTGTCGGGATTTCGACGGTTTGGGCCAGTGAAGTTTCGGTCCACTAACTGTTTGGGCCGGTGTGGTTTAGGGGAAAATACGCACTACCTAATAAATATTACAATTGATTTTTGTTATTTAAATATAGTATGTATATTTGTATGTTCGTAACTATGTACGTATATATGTATATATGTATTTATGTATGTATGCATGTTAGAAAAATAAATTTTAAAAAATCTGAGCATTTTCTTTGCCCAGAAGATCCCTCATAACAAATTCCACCACACACATTGTATTTGTAATTTCTTATAAGGTAAGACCTGTGTACTTGGGTTCAAAAATATGTCCTTTTAACAGAACCTTCCTCGTAATAAAAAAATTGACACATATTCACAATTATATAATGTGTTAATTTATTACAAAATTACTATATGGATATATAAACTATGTTATATATATGTGTGTGGTGGAATCCCTTACGGGGAAAGTTCCGGGTATAAAGAAATTTACCGATCTTTTAAATAATGCTGTAAAATGTTAAAAAGTTATTCTTCCATAAATTTTCAATTAGTTTAGTGTCAAATATTGCAAGCAGTTGTTGATTTAGATGACAGAATACTAATAATAGTTTTACTAGGAACTGAACAAATACGTATACTGCGAGATATGCCATTGACACTGTCGACTGAAGGAACGAAACACTTTTAAAGAAAATGAAATTAAAATTTTAAAAACAATTGAAAATATATGGGACAATTAAAATTTAAAAAAAATATTATTTATTTATTTATTTGTTTATTAGCCCAACAGGCAAACATTAGATATATATATATATATATATATATATATATATATATATATATATATATATATATATATATATATATATATATATATATATATATATATATATATATATATATATATATATATATATATATATATATATATATATATACATAAATAATTACTTGTAGTTTGTAGTTTTTGCATTGATATTCCTAGATGTATGTGTCTTGGTTAAGTCTAAATGCTTCATGATATATTCTAATCTTGATATACTTTTTTAAAATTAATTTTATTAACTGAATGGGATTTTCGCTTAGGACTTCGTCGTCATACATGTAATCCCGAAAGAGATCATACATTGAAGATGGCAAGTATTTCATAGTATTAGTAAGATGACTAATTGATGTTTTTATTAAAAATACTATTAGTTTTATAGAACAACTTATAAAACTTCTGAGCTACCCTACATGTCTCTATAACTATTTTACTAACTTTAATTATTGTAAATCTACTAGAAAGTTCAATAAAAGTTTAATATATTTGTTTGTCTTCTCACCCCGGTTATTGCCAAACACCTGATTTCCTTATACATATACATAATTTGGATTGTCTATATATGAGTAATTAAAAAACAAAAAATATATCAGAAATACATTAAACTTTTGAATATTAATAGTATTGATGTTTAACAAAATTTAAAGGACTTTTAAAATAAATCTTTTATAAGCTTTTATATACTAAAAAGGTTAGGTTGGGATTGTGCTATATTTTAATTATATATCAGATAAAACCCGAGGAACTAAGTAGTTTAAATTTGGTATGTGGAGGAATAACGTGAGCTACTTCCTCGTAGGTATCTAAAGATTTAAATCACAATATGATTTAAACAAAATGTTCTGTAACCAAGAAGCATTTAAAAAAAATGCAAAGATACGTTTGTTTTTAAATAAAAGCATTTAGCCATAGAAATATAGAACTTATTCCCAACCAAAATAGTATATTTGTATTGTAAATAACGCCTTGCATTTAGAAAGCTAGTATGTATTTTATTATTACGGTATGTAAACCCCAACCCAAAATTGGCAAAATATTGGTTTCTGTTCAATTAGTACCTATTTTTTTTCTTGTTTTCCATGCCAATTAACAAACTTGAATAGCTTAAATATCAAATTAATATGTGTAAATGCTAAGTCCTTACGGTTCGGACACCACTGATATCTAACCTTAATTACGTCAAGACTTACTTGTGATATGATACTTTCGGATTTAACTAGTCTGTTATTTCATAAACAACACCTTTTCTCACCATAGTTTGTTATTTATTTATTTAAGTACTACAACACACAGAACTTGCAATATCATGAAAAAACTAAAAAAATGTATAAACAACAACGACCGAACGCGGTTACAAAAATGACAACAATGCAGCGTCTGTTTTGTGATTAGACTATAAAATAAGAGTGCTGTGATGATTGCTATGAATGAAAAGTTGTAAAACTACTCGTAAGAGACGTCTGTTTGGCGTAGCGTCGTTACCAGTTCTATTTTGTAATATTTTTACAATTACATTTTTATTATTTTTTAAAGACCTTAGCTAATTAATTAGGCAATAAATAAAAAAAAATATCTATATATATATATATATATATATATATATATATATATATATATATATATATATATAATTGTGTCATGAAAATATGTAAACATATTGGAGTAATTCGATAAAACTTGGCTTAGAATATTTGACAATTTTTAAAACGTGACAACAACATACACCTATCGATTTAGTGGAGAGGGAAAAAATTCAATCTATGATCCCGTGTTGTAATAGTGGGGTCTATTTTGTTTTCATAGTCTAAGATTTAGACCGTATTCACGAAAATGCATAGCAAATTTTTCAAGTGAAGAAGAGGAGATTCTAGTCAAAAAAATATCTTATTTGAAAAGGTATTTCCAAACATTCCGCCTTTAAAGTCGGAAATGCATGGCCGGATGTTCAAAATTCCGTATACTCGATACTAAGGACCGAAAGAAGAATGTTGGATGAGATGAAATAAAGACGAAGTGGAAAAAGTACAAAATACTGGCGAAATCAAGACGTAAGTACCAAGATTTCTTAGAATTTACTTAGAAAAACCATATATCTTAAACAATAGTAGGGTAGTAAATATAAAAACCAATAAAGATCACTTCCACCTAAATTTAGGACAACTTATATCTGTTTTTAAATTTTCAATCAGTAGGAATGGTGATCCTAAGGTCTATGATTTTTGGTTCTCACCTAGATAGCCTGAGTTCGAATTCCAGTGCTTGCATACTTTTTTCTTTTTTAATATTAATTAGCGTACGAAAAAAATATTCATCGGTAATTCCTATTTAAACAATACGTTAAAAACATATTTAAAACCCAATGCCATTTTTCGTGACAAATTATTTCGACTTTTGATTTCTATTTTAATTTTCAAGTGCCATATTCTACCTAAATACTCTTAAATAATAGTGGCGGTCCGGTACTTTAAGGGAAATAGGCGACCAATTTGAATTGTGTTTTTTGCTAAATTATAACTCGATAGATTTATACTAAGGTGAGCAGTGAATTAAAACTTTTCTTAAACCCACTTAAAAGGTAGGACTAACTTTTGGATCTAAATTTGACATTTGCCGGTCTAAAATAACCCATGGCCATATTGAAAAATTTGAACCCCTGACAGGTTTAAGGGTTTAGTACCGGGTTTAGCGATGGTCTAAATTTAGACCTGAAGGGGGGTCTAACTTTGCGTTGTGAATACGGTTTAAGGGGGTTAAGACTTAGACCTAGGGTTTCAAATTTAAACCTTTTTAGTGAATACGGCTGTTTAAGATTTACTGATAAAATTGTGGTACGAATTCAAGACAGAGAAACAAAATGTCTAAAAAATCAATGTAAAAATTGTTCTTATTCAATTGACTTATTATCTAGTAGCAAAACTGAATATGATAGAAGGGACTAACTGGTACGTAAAGTATATATATATATATATATATATATATATATATATATATATATATATATATATATATATATATATATATATATATATATATATATATATATATATATATATATATATATATATATATATATATATATATATATATATATATATATATATATATATATATATATATATATATATATACTATTTTTTAAATATTTATATTGGGCGCCATATTGATCCATCATATTGAATTCGTATCAATATTTTACCGATTTCTAGCTATGCCACACTTGATTTTTGGGCATAATTTAAAACAAATTCAATAAGGATTTTTTACATTGACAGACACCATTATTTTCTTACGTCATGTTTAATTTGAAATTAATCTGACGAGTAGTTTCTTTAGGCCGATTCTTTCAATATTTTATTAGGTCGCCATTTTGTTTTGCTATCTTATAATCATACCCATATGTTATCAGTTTATTTCTACGTAATTACATGTTTTTGTGCAAAATTTGAGTAAATTGAATAATAAGTTTTTTTAATAATAATTTTTTTAACGGTTCTCTAGGCTGCTATCTTGTTCTGGCATATTCGATTTTACCAAAATATTACCAGGTCATCCCCATATGACCCTTCATTATTGTCTAAAATTTGAAATGGCTCTGATGAGTAGTTTTTAAACTATGCCGCGAACTGACAGACAGACAGACCGACGGAATTGATAAAAATATTTTTTGCGTCTAGGGACGCTAAAACCTGGATAATATGTAAAATCTTAGAGGTTTTTTTTTCACAATTAGGTATATTTTATTTGGCCGCCATTTTGTTTCGCCATCTTGAATTAATACCACAGTTTTACTAGTTCTATATCACAATTAGTTATAGCACACTAATAGATTTGAACAACTAAAAAAAACAAACACACCGAGAAGTGAAGCTACTAAAAGCGTGTTAATATTATCATATAGGGATAATTTATTTAAACATATTGACACTTTAAATTAACAACTGAATTCTCCTTAATAAGTTAAGTTCAATTCTCACTCCCCTTATAAAACCGATTAAACCAGACTAGAAATATTAAAAACGCAGGTGGTTGTAAAATTTTAATATTTCGTTCAGATGCTCTCGCAATGGTATAGAATTCCCCATAGAATTTTTTCTGTTTTTAATTAAACCTATGAACACTTTACCGTTTAAAAGATAAATAATCAGAGTATGACTGTCGTGTAATAGTTTTTTGATAAAGGGTAATTTTTCGGAGAAAATAAATGGTAAAATTCCTTAATTTTAGAGAACATGTACTCGAGTGGACAACGAATATAAAAAAGAAATTTGAAAAAAATGACACGAGAACCATAGAAAAAAATGTAATTTTTCAACTTTATTCAATAAAAATTAAAAGAGGGTAGCACTAAAAAATGGGTTAATTTCGACCAAGTGAATGCCCCCTTAAAATTTGTGATATCCATTCAGACAAATGGTGAAGAAGTTTATGTATTTTAGGTAAAAAATATATTTTACGAGAAACACCATTTTTGCATTTTAAATATTGTGCACATGTATTGTGCACATGCATGTGCACTGTTTATACAAATTATCGATTGTTTTGTGGTTTTTCTTTTGAATTTTAGTGATAGAATCTGGGGGTAAAATTTGGTAGGTCTCTGTGTCTTCCAACATCTCACCGGCCTTTTTTAAGTAATGTTGTAATTTTCACCTTTTAAAACTGTTATTACATAATGAAAATGTTTACTTCAATACCAAAATTTTAACTTATTCTTAAATCTTTCTTTGCAAATTTTCAAAGTCGTTTTATTAAAAAATATAAATGTTGTTGTACAATTTAGGTTTCCTTCTGATAACACTGGCCCAAAATTTAGCGCAAATTTATTATAGGAGAATATTAAACAATGGAGAGCAAGTTTTCAGATACTGGCTAGTGTACTCCATTTCAAAAAATAGTGTATACTTTTGCTTTAAAATTGTCAACTGTGTTATCAGTTTCCTTTCAAAACAGGGTTTTAAAAATTGGAAACACCTTAATAACACTTTAAAAGACCATAAACTAAACCATGAAATAACTAATTCAAAGGCTAAAGTGATGTAAAACTATAAATGCGGCTGCTCAAAAAATTATTAATGTCGAAACAAACCATTGATACGGTAATTTGTTTGAGCATAATAACGGCAACTTTTTAAAAATAGTTGAGCTCTTATCTGAATTTGATCCAATAATGGAAGAACACGTGCGTAGGTTGCTCAGAAAAAAATAAACTTAAACTCACTATCTCTGGAAAAATATACAAAACGAAATAATAGACCTCCTGTATCAAAGTGTAAAAGTCCTTGTTATTAATGAAACAGAAAAAGCTAAATATTATTCCAGAATTTTAGATTGCATTCCTGACATTAGCAAGAAAGAAAAAATATTACGATAAGCAAAATTACAAAAGTATTAAATGTTAATGAAAAGTCAGTTAACAGTTCTAAATTAAAATTTCTAGAAAAAAATTAATTTCACAAGTAAAAAAAATGTATAAGTTCAAAGTCAATACTGTTGAAGCTTAAGGAAAACTCGAAAAATTTCAAATTCTTCAAAAGGGATAAAACACTTGTAAAAAATACGGCAAATGGATTAAGAACAGATAGGGTCAAATAACAAAGCCTATTAAGTAGCTTTCGAATGCGTGAGACACACTTGTGGCACATACCCGGATAGCTTCTACGCGAAAATTTAAAGTACCACTTTAAACTTCTTCGGTTCTTCATTGACCCGTTTAAGCTGTGTGCATACATGCTTACTATGACACACGACTCGCAGGTGTAATCCACGCACAAGGTCGTACTTTTAAGCTAGACAAAATTTGAGAAGCAAGTTCCTGCGGGCAGTCTCTCGTTGAAGGAAACTTCCTTATTGTTGGCTTCGGTACTACACGTGTTGATGTGACAAAGACGGTGAAGGAAAATTCCTTATCGATGACCTCGATACTACACGTGTTGACGTGAACTATCTAATTCTGGGGCCAAAAAATGTTCCGGTTTTGTTAAATTTTTTGGAAGTCGCCTATTTTTGCACATTTGGACCAAATAAAGCAAAGTTGGAAATTCGAGGCTCTCCGAAAATGGTCACACTTGTTTGCAGACATGTAGAAGTAGCAGCAAATATTTGAGCTTCCTTTTAAAGCTAGAACGAGAGCTCTAGGTTAGAATTGTCCCTTAATAAATATTCTTCTAAAAATCCGGAAAGTCTTTATTTCGAAAGAGAATGATAAAATATACATTTTGCCTTAATAAATTTTATTTTTATGAAAGTTTAGAAGAATGAGCAAAATTAAAAAAGTAATTTTCCAAAAAATGTTCACTTAAAAGTTTTTCAAAGAGATCGCGCTAGGATTCAAAATGAAACTTAGATGAAATTATACCTTTCTGTTTTGAGTCTGAACGATTATCAACTTTAGTTTTATGGCGGTTTTTAAGTTTAGGTGAAAATTTGAATTATATGGAAATGTAGTTTTGAGACGGCTCACCGTAAAATGTAGTCGGTATTTTATTAAAAGTTTGTTGTATTGTATTGTAACTTAAATGTAATGTAATGTAAGTGTCCTAGTGTTTTATGTTTCAATTTTCTTTTTTGGATTTCGACATTTACGTTCTGTGTTGTCTGATAGTATGAAAAAGGCATAAGTCTATGCCGAAACGTAACATTGACAAGCAGTTTTCTTAAATAAAAAATGACATACTAGTCATTTTGGTTTTTATTTTAGTGAACCAAAAACCCAAGAAAAAAGCTACGTCTATATATATATATATATATATATATATATATATATATATATATATATATATATATATATATATATATATATATATATATATATATATATATATATATATATATATATATATATATATATATATATATATATATATATATATATATATATATATATATATATATATATATATATATAACAAGTAACCTAATTATTGAGGTATCGGTCCTAATTTAGGGCTAGATTTAAATTGCTTTTAAGCTACGCCAAGCTTTCGGTAATGATTATTACCTTCTTCAGGGCTGCAATATGAGAAGAAATTTGTTTTTTATCTCTGTATGCACATTAATTAGAAATTGAGGATTTTTAGAAAAAAAAAGGTAGAAAATTGTACTCACTGCTTTGCAATTAGTATCGATAACTTCTTGCGAAAAACACACTTTGACCTTAACATTAAAATTAGATTTTACATACTGGCAGGAATTCCTGTTCTCCATATATTTTTATATTGAAATACGAAGCAAGTAAATTTCTTATGTAGGTTTTTTTGACATGTAAAGAATGTTATAGTACGTTCTGTCAGGATGATTGAAACACAGATCTAGGATTTAGCTATGTAATCATATCGATATACATCCAGATACAAAGAAAAATCAGTAGCTGAGAAATATCTTAATCAAACCAGAACAAGTATGAATTAAACGTCGAATTTATGCCTACGAAAAACTACTCGAATTGAAGAGACTGACTATAGAAAGGTATATGGATATAATACGTACAAATACTTATATTTTTTAAAAGGAAAATTCTGTGTTATTTAAACTATTATTGTTGTTCGTATAATTGTTCAGACTGAGTAAATTTGAATAAATAGAACTAAGGTCTTCGATATCAGCTCTCTTATTTAACGAATTAGGATTCAGAAATATTTCCACCATTTCCAGAAACAGTCTCTTGTTATAATTAGTTTCCTTACATAATATTTGGGTATCATTAAAGTTGAATAAGTGCCCTGATTGATTTGTGTGTTCTGAAAGTGCACAAGTATTTTTCATTAATCTACAGTCGCTTTTATGCGAAGTTATTCTGTCTTTTAGGACCCTAGAGGTTTGGCCTATGTAAATACCCTCACACTCTGAACAAGGAATACTGTATACAATGTTTGATGTTTTTTGTATTTCATCCCTATCTTTTAATTTTGTAAAAGTGTTGCCTACTATTTTATTATGTTTAAAGGCAATTTTAATTGAAGGATCATACTTGAACAACTTGGTTATTTTTGTTGAAATTTCTTTTATGTAAGGTAACGAAAAATAGTACCTCGGTCTATTTTGAGAATCGAAGGCACTGATGTTGAGACTTATTCCATCATTTCTCTCTCCAGGGTTGATTATTGGAGCTGTGTTATATAATAGTTTTTTTAATAACTTTTGTGGATATGAATTCTTGAGGAGAATATCATACAATCTTTTTAAGTTTTTTCTAAGTAGACTAGGGTGAGAAATCCTTTCAATACGTGTTTTTAGAGCCAATACTAGATTGATCTTTATTTTTTTTTGGGGTGGTTGGAATGGAAAATAAGATATCTACCAGAACTGGTAGGTTTTATGTACCGGTCTAGTAAAATCTGGTTGTTGTCATTCCTAATTAGTTTGGTGTCCAAAAACGGAACACTATTGTCAGTTTCCCTTTCTACTGTAAACTGAATGTATTAGTTACAGCTATTAAACACTTGTAAGACCTCTTCTACCCCTTCTCCAGGTACAGAAGTGATTAAATCATCCACGTATTTTTTTAAAAACGGTAGTTGAAAAGACAGTTTAGGAATGCAGTCATCCAACAAATCATCCATTACGTATTGAGAAATGATGGGAGAAAGAGTGGCCCCCATGGGGGTGCCTAAAATTTGTTTATAATACTTTTGATTAAACATGCAATATGTACTGTCAAAAATAAATTTTAATATTTCTAAAAAGTTGTTCAAGTTGAGATCTGTGTATTGGCTTATAGACTCCCAATTTTTTGTTATGCTATTTTTTGCTAATGTATAGGGAATATTACTAAAAAGAGAAATGACATCTAGGCTCATTAGGATATAATTATGTGGAATTTGTTTTCCGTTTATTAATTCTGAAAATTGAAATGAATCTGTGATATAGTATTCGTTAATAAACGAAAAACAAATTCCACATAATTATGTCCTAATAAGCCTAGATGTAATTTCTCTTTTTAGTAATATTCCCTATACATTAGCAAAAAATAGCATAACAAAAAATTGGGAGTCTATAAGCCAATACACAGATCTCAACTTGAACAACTTTTTAGAAATATTAAAATTTATTTTTGACAGTACATATTGCATGTTTAATCAAAAGTATTATAAACAAATTTTAGGCACCCCCATGGGGCCATTCTTTCTCCCATCATTTCTCAATGGATGATTTGTTGGATGACTGCATTCCTAAACTGTCTTTTCAACTACCGTTTTTAAAAAATACGTAGATGATTTAATCACTTCTGTACCTGGAGAAGGGGTAGAAGAGGTCTTACAAGTGTTTAATAGCTAGAACCAATACATTCAGTTTACAGTAGAAAGGGAAACTGACAATAGTGTTCCGTTTTTGGACACCAAACTAATTAGGAATGACAACAACCAGATTTTACTAGACTGGTACATAAAACCTACCAGTTCTGGTAGATATCTTA
The DNA here is from genome assembly GCA_030620095.1 of Kuschelorhynchus macadamiae. Lineage (NCBI taxonomy): Eukaryota > Metazoa > Arthropoda > Insecta > Coleoptera > Curculionidae > Kuschelorhynchus > Kuschelorhynchus macadamiae. Next base: position 85,752 of record JAUTXW010002427.1, on the reverse strand, counting down.
ATTTCCATTCCAACCACCCCAAAAAAAATAAAGATCAATCTAGTATTGGCTCTAAAAACACGTATTGAAAGGATTTCTCACCCTAGCCTACTTAGAAAAAACTTAAAAAGATTGTATGATATTCTCCTCAAGAATTCATATCCACAAAAGTTATTAAAAAAACTATTATATAACACAGCTCCAATAATCAACCCTGGAGAGAGAAATGATGGAATAAGTCTCAACATCAGTGCCTTCGATTCTCAAAATAGACCGAGGTACTATTTTTCGTTACCTTACATAAAAGAAATTTCAACAAAAATAACCAAGTTGTTCAAGTATGATCCTTCAATTAAAATTGCCTTTAAACATAATAAAATAGTAGGCAACACTTTTACAAAATTAAAAGATAGGGATGAAATACAAAAAACATCAAACATTGTATACAGTATTCCTTGTTCAGAGTGTGAGGGTATTTACATAGGCCAAACCTCTAGGGTCCTAAAAGACAGAATAACTTCGCATAAAAGCGACTGTAGATTAATGAAAAATACTTGTGCACTTTCAGAACACACAAATCAATCAGGGCACTTATTCAACTTTAATGATACCCAAATATTATGTAAGGAAACTAATTATAACAAGAGACTGTTTCTGGAAATGGTGGAAATATTTCTGAATCCTAATTCGTTAAATAAGAGAGCTGATATCGAAGACCTTAGTTCTATTTATTCAAATTTACTCAGTCTGAACAATTATACGAACAACAATAATAGTTTAAATAACACAGAATTTTCCTTTTAAAAAATATAAGTATTTGTACGTATTATATCCATATACCTTTCTATAGTCAGTCTCTTCAATTCGAGTAGTTTTTCGTAGGCATAAATTCGACGTTTAATTCATACTTGTTCTGGTTTGATTAAGATATTTCTCAGCTACTGATTTTTCTTTGTATCTGGATGTATATCGATATGATTACATAGCTAAATCCTAGATCTGTGTTTCAATCATCCTGACAGAACGTACTATAACATTCTTTACATGTCAAAAAAACCTACATAAGAAATTTACTTGCTTCGTATTTCAATATAAAAATATATGGAGAACAGGAATTCCTGCCAGTATGTAAAATCTAATTTTAATGTTAAGGTCAAAGTGTGTTTTTCGCAAGAAGTTATCGATACTAATTGCAAAGCAGTGAGTACAATTTTCTACCTTTTTTTTTCTAAAAATCCTCAATTTCTAATTAATGTGCATACAGAGATAAAAAACAAATTTCTTCTCATATTGCAGCCCTGAAGAAGGTAATAATCATTACCGAAAGCTTGGCGTAGCTTAAAAGCAATTTAAATCTAGCCCTAAATTAGGACCGATACCCCAATAACTAGGTTACTTGTTGTTCAACTAGTCGGTCAAGACTACCCTTCTCTTTATATATATATATATATATATATATATATATATATATATATATATATATATATATATATATATATATATATATTTATATCATATACATACGAAATAATAATAAATACTGCTAGCATCCTATTTCCCTTCACGTTAAAAGTGTGTCCAAAACAACGACCTATCGACAAAGCATGGTTGGAACTGCGCATGCGCATGTTCGCATACGTCACGTCAATTACGTTTGTTTATTTGTCAAAATGTCAAATTTAAAATTTTGTACTGCATATGAAATAAAATGAAATTCCAGTCTTCCGGTTCGTCCCGTCGAAAGCAGACCTCTATGTTACTAACATAAGTGGTTCCGTGTGTTCGATTTTGCTGCTTTATTTCGGGGGGAAGCAGGAGACTCAACCGCTCAGGGTGGAAACTAACGACCTCGCTAGAAAGGGAGCAGACGCTGTGAACGTGTGAGGCCTAGGTGTTTCTGCATTGTAACCCGTTCGTCTGACGCAGTTCTACATAGAATATTTGCGTAATGGCCACTATGTGGCGGGAGTGGGAGGGGTAAGGGGGTAGCTTGAAAGAAAAGGTCATCTCGTAAGACCAGTAGTACTCTCAAGGGGCATCTAGTGGAAGCCAAGATATATTAAAAAGTTATTTGAAAGATTGTACCAAAGAAAAGTATAACTTGTAACAAGAAAGGACGTCCAGGACATGATTCAGAGTCAGACCAAATCCTGGACGTTGAGAGAATGGGCTGGCGAATTATTCCAGTAGGAATAGAGCCAAAATCACTCAAGTCAAGCATATGTAATTCGGGATCAAAGTTTTTTGAGGTTTGGAGGTTTTAATTTAAACGAATCACCGTTTTTAGTAAAGTAAATTGGAAATTATCTAATTGCATAATGATCGAGTACGTGCTAAGCCGTGGCTGTGTGTTTTTTTAACGCCGTCATTCGCCTGTATGTCGTCGAATTTCCTTAAATGCTTAAAAGTTTTTTACAACGGGTTTGGGAAAAAGGTTTGAGCCCCATTTTACCGATGTTTTGAAATGGTTTTCTTTCAAATATAACAATATCAATTAACTAAAAAGCTGCTACTAATTTGATTGACTTAAGTACAGGTAAAGAAAAACACCAAGAGAAAAATGAATATTCTTTGAAGAGTTCTAAGTTAGAGGAATATTTTCATATTTTTTTTTGTTGCAGGTTCTATACTGATTTGTATAAAAACGAAAGGAACATCCGCTTCAGATTTGACATGTGTGTAAGTAGTAATTATAATAAAATGATATACTCTTTGATCCAGCATTAAATATTTAGAAGAAATGAATGTACCATATTCATATTAACTAAGCCCCATTTAATTTCCTGGGAACAGTGCCGTGTCCGGTTTTCTGCTATTTTATCGATTTTTCCAAAAATATGTATACTCACTTATTAGAATGTTGACAGAAACTACAAATCCGCTTGCGATTTTCAAAAAAAAATTGCTTCGTTAATTAATAAAAAATTGACAAACTTTCGGGACCCGTGGAGTGAAATGGGGTGCTGGGTGGGGTATAATATATAAGGAAGTATTTCTGTACATACTACACTAAGTAAGAAAGCAGTTCTACACCACAAATCAAATTTAAAATGCTTTTTTAATAAAAACGTGAAAAATTAGATTTTTTCAACAACAATCTCAAATGTATAAAAATATTAAATATTGCACAATAATCACGTCAGTAAAGAAGTTGGAAAATGTGGCAACATCGCAAGATTAAAAAAGAAGGGTAAACAGGTAAGAGTAAATTTTCCCCAGTTTTTGTCGGGTACATATGAAAAAATGTTTTTGAAATAGTAAATTGCTGGTTAGAATATTTTCTCGTTTTCGAGATTATAATCTTGAAATTAGAATCATAGATGCTATAGCATTTATCTTCTAGATGCATAATACTAATATTTTACGCTAAACTAACAAAATCTAACCTATCTTAACCAAATCTAACCTATCCTAACCAAACCTAACCTAACCAAACCTATCCTAACCTATAATCCATCCTAACCAAACCTATTCTAATCTATAATTCATCCTAACCAAACTAACCTAATCTTTTCTAACCAAACTAACCTTAAAAATCCATAGTTTATTTTCTCTAATTAGTTATAAGGTTTAAAATAAAAACAATAAGTAATTTTATATTTATTTATTCAAAACAAAAATTAACAGGTTTTAAAAATATTTAACCTAAAGTAGGTGGATATAAATGAGCTATTTGAATAAAAAAATTATGGATATCATCTGAAAATAAAAATGAGCGTTTAAATAAAAATTCTGCTAAATATCCTAAAAGAGTTAGTGGACCGAAACTTCACTGGCCCTAACAGTCGAAATCACGACAGATTGGAATGTGTGGAATGCGGCGCTAGCCCGACACTTCAAATAGCGAATTGGCGAGCTACGCTACTGGCTAAAAATTCTTTTAATGGGCCTGCTGTGTTGTCAAGTTTTATTGATAAAAATATATATATTGTTTATTCATTGTTAATCAAAACCACACCATGAAAAAATGATGTTAGCGTATTTGCCTGCATTCTAACTTTGAAGTGAAAATATTTTGACTGTTTTTTTTGTTTATTATAAAGTATTTGTTTATACCTTCTACTTTTAAACTACCTAAAGATAAAATAAAGTTTTACTCAAAAGATCATATAGAAATCCACAAAAGCCTTGAAGCTTGAACAAATATCTTTTAACTAATTTGTGTTGTGAGCTTTTTGAGACACACAATTTCAACTTTTTTTAGTGTTTAATTTTTTTATCCTGATCCTAAGCAAATACCTATCTAAAAATCAGTTTTTATCAGTCACATATTGATTAGTATTTTATAAGATTGTTAATGATTTTGCCTAAGCTTGTTATTCATGCAGGTACTTTATTAATTGTAATTTGTTTTAGGACCAATGCAAGTCTTCTTGATGTTTCATATAGGTATCGTAGACAAGGCTTAGGAAGTTAGTTCTGCTCATATGTGCATTGCAGATATTAGTGACGTGTATATTATAGTCATACTTCAGTACTCTTTGTTGCCCTGTTTGCATAGGAGAAAGAAAAGACTTTAGTTACGTGTATTGATCCGAGTGTCATATAGCCCCAATTATAGCTCATTCCATCAATGTAATAATTGGGCCTCTTTATTATATGGAAGCTTCAAATTCTGCACCTTTAAATTTACTGAATATGCCTGTCACATTTATAATTACTGTTGCTGAGAAAGTGTGTATTTTGAGAATTAAAAAAGATGCACCATATGATAAATGTAGTGTCAACTTTATTTTTAATTCTATGTTGAATACATTTTTTTATTGCTGTAAAGTGTATCACATATTTTCTATATTGATTAAAGATATATAGCTAAAGTTTAGAAATTTGAATAATTTTTCCCCATATTATTTAAAATTTATATATTTTCTCGAGTTGGTATACACAAATCAGTAATAAGTTAATTTAGTAAGTATGCCAGATATCGCACATCACACCTTCAATTTTTTTTTAAATCTAAATATGGTTTAGGAAAAAGTTAGGTACATGATATAATTATAAATGACAAAAGTCTTTTGAAGATATCCTCAATTAATTTCATGCTTTCAGATTCTTAGGTTTATTAACTGATATAAAGTAGTTTAGATCTTGTAAATTATTTTATTAATTAACTTTTAAAATACAAACTTTTATAGCCTAATATTATAGAATTTCCTAAAAATATCTTATCGTTGACTTTACCATATGTTGGGAACTAGCCGCCAAACTTATAAGACTGCATATTGTTAAAAAAAATTATGGTGTATCTTTTAGAATCTTTATTCAAGTAAATGTTAAGTTTTCTAAATAAATAGTTCCAAACCAGTAAAAAGGTATCCTACAATAGCTTTATATATAGATTCCGGCATATCACAATTATCAGCTGTACATATAAGGTATCATATTATAAGGCTAATAATACCTGACAGGTTGAGAGAGTGTTTCAAGACGGATAGATATTGACTAAAAGCATTATCCCTTATAATACCTGTAGTGCTTTGTTTAATGTCCGACTAAGTAAAATAATTTTTAATTGAGAAAAATCTAGTTTAAACAATATCTTATTTAACTGACTTTGGCATAATGTCATTTTTTGTCAAAATAAACTCATAGTAAATTGTGCCAAGGATATATAACCAAATCCCATTGGAATTTAAGAACAAATCATATTATATAATTATACAAAAATCTGAATACAAAATGAAGTAATCGTTTTACGATTGCATACGACGAATTTTGATTGATCATAAATTAAACCTCCATTTAACTTTTTTGTTGAAAGGGGTAAAAAAAATTGGTAAACGCAGAAGTTGTAGATTTTTAATCCATTATTTTCTATGTATTGTGGGTGTTTTTTCAAATTCTGAAAAGATTAACAAGATAGATTGTCTTGTTTTTAAAATACAGACAACTGTATTTTTGCTGCGATAACTTTAATTAAGTTTATGTAGAGAGTTTGTTGAGTTGAGTCCAGTCTGGAGTTAGCCTAACCCTGGATGTAATAATAATAGCTGTATTTTAAAAAATGATATACTTTAAATCATTTTGTGTATTTAATCACAAATATTTGTAAAAGTTATACATCTGTGTAAGTTTCTAATTATTGTGATGCATTTGACACAATCCGTCAGGCTATGCTACTGGACATTGTGGATAGCTATATGATGTGGAGGATCCATGTTGAATGTTTTCAAAATGTATCTAATTATATTAAAGTAGGAGCTTTGTGTCAGCCTAAAGAAATCAAAATTGGAGTACCCTAAGGTACAGTGCTGGGTCCTGTGCTTTTAAACATATATATCAACACTCTTTGTAATCTTGGCACAAGTGGTTGCCTATGCTGATGACTCCATTTTGATTTTCCCCAGTAATACATGGGAAGAAGTGTAGGATTTATTAATTAAGGACATAAATAAGGTTAAATGGTTTTTGGATAATTTTAAACTGACTCTTAATGTAAAGAAAACTAATTTATTCAATTACATCAATTAATCATCCAAATTTTAATTAAATTAGCATAGATTATTTGAGTGTACTATTACGGCTAGGAAATAAAGCAATAAAAAATTTAAAGAAATAAAAAGTTTTAAGAAGTAAAAGTCTATTCATAATAAGTTCGACACATTGTAAATGCATAAATAAAATCTACTTCACAAAATGATGAATGAGTTCTTATATAGCTTATTTTCAGAATAAATCTGAACCTAAGATTATATGAAACATAAATTTTATTTAAAACACAATACAGCAAATATTATCTTCTTATGATGTAATCAGTTTTCTCAACTTACAAAGGGGTTGTTTTCACTTGCCTCGCCCCTGGCAATAACTGAATCGGTGTAGTTGGTAAGAAAGCCAGATTTTAACCAATGACACAGTCCAAGATGATATCATTTTCTTACTTTCTAGAGCTTACATCTTGTTGGTGATCTTATTACATAATGGTCATCCTTGGGCATACTAAAAATAAAGAAAATTCCTAATTACTTTTAATTATTATATTAATAATTACTTAAACATTTACACTTATTAAAAAAAAATGAATGAAATAGATATGGCATTACTTCGAAAAATAACCAGGACTGGTGAACTTATGCTATTTGAATTTTAAAAAGAAAACGAAAAAAAAACTAAATATATTTAAATAATGAGCCCATATAATTTCAAAAAAAATGGTCCAACTAAATGCTTAATTGTGGAAGTATATTCCAGCTTTATCTTATACATGTTATAAATATATCAGAAATTGTACCATCTATGCATTTTTACATTGCGATAAAACTTTAAATTCTATGAATGTCAGTTTTTAAATATTTACAATTGGACAAAAAATGATGGATCTACAGGCATTTCCTTTATTTTGTTTAGCTTGCCATGTTACAAATAATAATGCAACTTTTAACAGACTTCAAAAAAGGAGGTTATCAATTTCACCCTATGCATTTTTTTATGTATGTACAACGATTACCCTGCGATGGTTTCATCAATTTCGATGAACTTTTCAGGGAATATTCGGGATATTGCCCGAGTGGTCCCACAGCTAGCATATTGTAAAAAAGTATGACGCTATATTAAATATTTATTCATCGTAAAAAAGCGTTCACCATTTTATCAGGAATTTACATAGATATTATATATGGTTATTTGTTAAATATGACTTTTAAAATAAAACTCATATAAATAGAACTAAAAAGGATGAAATAAAAAAATGTATAAAAAAATAAAACCGACTTCAAAAAATGCACCTAAAATTGGAAAATAATATTATATTCCATCTGGAAAATTTTAGTCACCAAACGAATAGAGATAGTAAAACAAAACACTCATTACATAAATATATTTTTGTGATTAGGTAATTAAGAATAAGTTTGACTTCACAGACACAGGGTATGGGATTCGCTTCTGGGGAGTTATTTCACGATATCTACTTCAGACAGCGTTGTTATCCAAACAGAATTTTTTATAAAAATAGAACGGACTTAAAAAAACACTAAAAAGTAAAAATTTGATATTTTATTCCACATTGAAAATTTGACTTTATGACGTCATCTTCAAACTAATTCTTAATAACTTAATCATAAACAGACATTTATATAATTAGTATCTACATATATGTGAATAAAATATTATTGTTTACTTTTTGTTGTTTATTATATTGATTTAGTAATTTTTATTTTTTTATTTCATCCTTGTTAGTTTTCTTTATACAAAGTTTCAAGTTATAAGGCCTAAACTTAGGTTAAAATTTTAGACTCCCATGTGAGATTTTGCCGGAATCACCATATTAACATGCATACTTTTTTCCTGGCAATATGGGGAACGCGATATAGATCATTCGGATATATTTAATATGTTTGCTATGGGACCACTCCGGTAACATCCTCAATATTCCCTATTTCATCCAAAGTGGTCATACAAGACAATCACATACCATTGCTCTTTCCATTCATTTAACAACTTAATTGAGCTCAATATTTTTACTTATATAAGCAAATTTAATTCAATACCTAAATCAGATTTGTCAATAAGATATAATTCTTAGACAATAAAGAATTTAAGTTACATTAAAATTTCAATTATATTTGTGCCAGAAATAAATTCTTATGCATCTCTCATAGAAAACCTTGCAGGGTGTAGAGGAAAATTTAAAATGATTTTAATTATCATAAAACTTCCTTTTTGTTTGTGTATTTTTTTCTGTTTTTGTAAGAAACAATGTTTGCTTTTTTTCAAATAAATAAAAATATATGAACAGAAAATAGCCATTAACATTTTTACACTTAACAAATTACAAAATCAAAGTGCAACCTATCAAATTCTGTGGAACTTAGTCTGAAATAATGGCTCCTGTCTTGCTGATCTGGCAGAAACATGAAAGTTTATTTTACATAAGATTATATAAATTACACAAGTCCAGATGGCACAGTACAAAATACTCTATTAGAACATACACATTGCTGAAAGGTCAAAGACATCTTAAAATAAAGCCTAATAGTTTTATTGCCCTATTCGTGATATTATCTATGTGTTTTGCAAACGAATTCAATAGCACTCCCCAGTCTTCAACAGTATCAACTCTTTTCAAGATGCTTTCGTTCAGTGTATAAATAATGTATTTTTTAAACAACAGAAACTTAATTTCTAGAAATAGGGATATCTCCAATAATATCAACATAAAAATGATTTGGTTATGACACTTCACCAAATTTCTTTATTTCATAAGGGTCCTCTAGTCGGATGTATAAAATTATATATATTACCATTAAAAATAAAATGTATTCAAAGCATAAAAGTAAACCAAAAAATTCTTATTGAAAGAGAATTCTGTTCTACATATGATTATGTTAACTTTTATATACAGATTACGTCCTACTTGTGTGTAGAGCCTAGTATGAATGAACTGTTCATTTAAACCACTTAAGAAATAGAGAACATCAAAATACCTTAGGGTTTCCGAGGGGTATTCCAACATCGAAGACACAAGTGTTTAAAATTTTGTAAACATTAACAAAATAGGTTGCCTTTTTTGAAAATACTGACCCAAATAAATTTGTCCCAGGCCAAGTCTAGGGTAAGCACGGCCCTGTATGAGAGTAATAGTAATCTTTTTGAAAATGATAAGTATATGGATCTCTTCATGTGAAATAAATCTTCAAAGCACTTTACTTTGCTACCTATTTAACAGATTTTTCTAAAAGTTATCTTTGTAAGAAGAAAATATTTTGAAAAGGAAAAATGCCTCATTATTAAAATATCTAATTATTGTGACATACGAATTACCTCAGCAGTTTTATATTTATTCTCAGATGGACCATGGAACCATTCCTCCCTGCTTTGTCCGTCTACTCATAATTTTATATGCAAAGCTGATTTTCATTTTTTATTGTTGCCTGAGATTCATACCCCGATTTGCCAAGATGGAGCCCACTGTGGATGATACATCCACGAATTTACTTGGTTTTCCTAAAAATGCAAACACAACTATATATCATAATCATGTTATCAACCAAATACAAATGTTTTTGTTGAGGTTTTTCTTTTAACTAACATTTAATATGCACTATGCATTAAAAAACCGATATATTGTAGAAAATCCGAAGAGGAACATTTAAGAAAATAGATGTATACGCAAAAAAGAATCTAGGTGGCTTACCAATATGAAATTTGTACATTACAATATACTTTCTGCTGTCCTAATGTTGATAGTCCCTTTAAATTGCTGAATCTATCTTTCTAGTAATCTCGTTCTTGAAATTGCATTTAAATGGGCGAAAAACTGAGAATTCAGGACATATCGAAAACACAGTAAAAGCTTGCATATTATTTCTGCACGTTTCACAACCGAACCAACTAACAATTTACAGGCATTTTTCATCATGTTAGTAAAACTTATTTTATTGTATCCTAACACCGATACGGTCGCAGTAGAATTAATACGTAGCTATTTGATATTTTTATAAACTAGGTAATTCTTTGAGAACATTTAAAACTTATTATTCAGGATTATTAATAACATCTTATCAAACATAAATAAAAAAACAATATTACTAATATTGTCGGAAATATGTACTTCATTTGAACAATAATGCACTTTGGCAACAGTGACAGAAGTTTCTTACATCATTGGCGTGCATGTGTATGTACTTCGACGTTTAAGGCCAACGACGAATTCCATGCATTCCAATGTGTCGGGATTTCGACTGTTAGCGCCAGTGACGGTTATGTGTAATGTAGGTTTGGGCAAGTGAAGTTTAGGGCCAAATACATCGAACCATCGTGGAATTGCACCTCTTACGTCCCGCCACGTGCGTTCTATATTTTGGGTATGAATTTGTGGGTTGGTAGGATCTACAAATTGAAGTGAATGATTAATTTGTAGGTGTTGAAAAACCTTCATTCTGCAAAACATCATAAGATTTCCAGCAATCGGACACAATAATAGAGCCTGGAAGTATCCACTGTTTGATAACTGCCAGCAAAGATTCTGTAGTTCTATTTTCAACAGGAACTAAAAAAACTCTTTTACAGTCTCTTTCAAATCCTCCAAACACCCACTTGCCTTCGATTTTACGTCCCCCCAACCTTGCCTAGGAAATCCTATCCTCAACCACAAAACCGTAAAATAAACTACACTTTCCAATGGTCGACTTATAAAACCAAGTTCCTACTTTGCCATTTTTCTTAAATGTGCACTTTTTTTTCTTCGATTTATTTCGTAGCTTCTCCCACAAGTATAGAACAACGAATTTATGTTAATTTCTATTTTACTATTACAAGTATTGCAAATAGTGTATCTCATCAAGTCCATGATTAACTAAAAAAATCAACTAATGGTCTTCTGTCTGATAAAAGTAATATAAAATCTTTTAAAGAGTATTCACAATTATTGCACGACATCACTTTCAGAACTATGCACACGAAACACTTTTTTTACTGCACTAATTTATTTATTATATCACAATTAATTGCACACTATGTCTGATGAACATCGCAATTTCTTTTATATTCTATATGAAAATTTCGGAATTTACAAGAAAATATCCAGTGCAGTTTATCATTGTCGAGATCCCGAAGTTAGATTTGCATGTTTGTCTAAATCATAAAAGTTTATTTACCTACCTATTCTATCTAATATTCCAGAAATGTCAATATTCTTCTCGAACTTTGATACAGGTCAAAGAATAATATATATTCTTTTCAGTTTAATATCGATATCACTTTTATTGTAGTTCCAATGTTGCCCGATTTACATTTTGGTGGCGATTATTTGACAACAAAATGAAAAATTGTTTATAATTCGGAAAATCAATAAAATTATTATAAATCGCAACCGAGGTGACCATTAGATCAACGAATAGAAGAAATTCATGCAAAAGTTTTTTGAAAAAGTGAAATATTCGCAGAAAACCGTTTACGGCAAAATTACCAATTTCCTACATAATATAGAGTATACAAACCTACAAACATAGAACTAGATCAATGTTCGAAGGTATAGTCTGTCTCATTTTATATCGTCTTGGCAACACTTCAAATTATAGTCTAGGAGAATTAGGAGAATGATTATCGGAGTAACTAAAACCACTGGAAGATCTTAATGCTAATATGTGCTTCTCATATTATACACCCACAATATTTTTGTATAACCAAACAAAAAGTGTTCAAACCTGTCAATAATAGTTTTCAGAATAGATTGTTTTGCTATATTCACCCCCCTAACTGCATATACATATCAAGCCTCACTTGATTTCCCACATATATACCTAACTGTTGCTAAGAAAAGAGTCTATGAATCTGAACAAAAGCCAGGTTGAAAGTTTTCGGTGGCTCATCCTGTAGACTTCAGGCTTTTGAAGTTACTTGGAAAGAAGGTTTAGTGGTGGTCTTACGAAGGAATATCAATAGGCCCTATTTCAGTTCTTGTTCTAGAACATACTGAATAAATATGGTGTCTCTACCTAGGGCACTGCAATGCTTTGCCATAACAGACTATGCTATGTGAAATACTTGTGGTTTAAATTTTATCTGCCATCTGCATTTACTGACCTTTCTTGATTATCCCAACCTATTTAGACTTGACTCAAACGGCATAAAAAATGTCAGCTGTTAAAATATTGCCTAAAATTTTTGAATTTCTCAGCATTGCTATCTAAATGGTACGCAAATTGGATGGAGTGTACTAAAGACATTAAATAAACTTAATAGGTGATAAAAAACTAAATGATTGACCAAATAATTGAGGCATTATTTATTAAATGTAATATTTTTACTTAATCATTATTGAGTCTTTCACTTATTCTTCTAATTTAGATATTTAAATACTGGCCTGCACAATGGAGTCTAAGGAATCTGTGAATATCTTAGATGTTGTCACAGTTTTTATGTGTAGGTACCTAAATATTGCATTAGGTCACGTTGGAACATTCTCTTAAAATTAACTTGTCACAAGCATCAGAAAATGCAGCATTGCCCAAGAATAAATATATTGATTATTATATGAAAAAATGAGTTTATAAACAGGACAAATTTCATCAATTAGACTGCTGGTCATGATCCATTCAGCCTATGTTTAATGTTTTTATAATTATAGTTTAATTCTAAAGTATAAGGGCACCAAATTGTAAATTTTAGGTAGAACAAATATATCTCTAGATGGCCTTATGTTTAACGAAAGGCAATAATACATTTTGCCAGGCAGTACTCCTTGTGTTAAGTTCATGACCTAGGTCATTTTTATAAATCGAAAATTGAGCATAAATCTGATTGTTTTTTTTGAGCCACAAATATGCTTAGAATTATTGTTTTATTAGCCCTAGCCCTACCTAAATTACTCTACCATAATTAAGTGCAGATTCTACAGGAGAACAATAGACCATTCTAAGAGTTGTTAGCTGTAAGATATGTCATACAGAATTATATATTAATTTTCTAATTTTATTCGTCACATATTTAATATGATTACTCCAATTTAGATAGTGATCTATTATTATTTGTGCCACTTAAACACTATATTATGTATTTAATAAAAATATAAAAAATGGTGTTAAATTTATTACAAATCTTATAGAAATAAAAAAATAGAATAACTGCATTTTGCTAGTAATTTCTAGAACTAGTTTACTATGGCAAAATTGTAATAAAAATATAATCTTTTATAATTCAGTCACATACATACACAAATAATTATTGGCATTTTCCAAAATAGCATTTTTGATTGATGACTAAAAATACAAACATTTTCTTCCCGAGTCCAATTTTTTATTAATAATTCAATATATTTAACCTTTTTTTTTTCAAAATAATTTTTTTTGTATTATTTAGTTGTATTTGTATGCTATTCTAATAAAAATATTATTAATATTATTCTTATGTTGATTTTTATTTAATAGGCCACTCAGTTTCTGCCAAGATTTGCACCAAATTGTGTTCTGTAACAGAAGATTTTTCATTATTTTTAAAATCAGATTCACATCGCTACTGCCATGCAACTTCGAATAAAGAGAGAAGGAAAAGACAAGTTACGAGTAGATGTGAAATTATGGACTACTTTTCTAAGTAAGCCTTTTTCGAACGTTATGCAAATATGAATTTTTTGCTCTCAAAGAAAATAATAAATGTTTAATTTAGATCTAATTTAAACAGTAAATAAAACAATTTCAAACACGTTTATTTTTTTGTAGAGTTGAGGGTTTGATCTCAGTTTGTACCCAGTATTTTTCTCTCTTTTATTGCACTTTCGATACCTTAAAAAAATAATACATTTATAACAACTTGGTTATTGTAAATGTTGGTTGGGCCACGTTTTGCATTTAATGATCAAGAGTTTCATCAGAGCTAGCATTCAATAGAACAAAATGCCTTGTGTATTAAACAGTGTATATGCTTGAAATTTAAAATTTGCTAACTGCTAAGAAAACTGGTTTTTAGCCATTTATTTTAAATGCTTAACTTTCAGTAGCCTCATTAATGTATGTATGTTAGTATATCGAAATCAGAATGTTATAATGACACTTTGATTTTAATTCTAGGTTTCAATTCTCTCACCCATTGTGGTAGTACTGGATACTGACCACTATAATACCGAAGAAATAGTCATTTTCAGTTGAAACAGGTTAAGAAGAAAAAGGCACTTTCCATTATTTAGGTACAGAAAAAAGTCGATTGTTCTCAAAGAGGCTTGACTAGCAACTAAATAGAAGAATTATTATATATATATATATATATATATATATATATATATATATACAGAGCTTTTTCAAAAGGATGTTATTGGCTAACAATAAATACAAAACTATAAACATCGATTGACACACTAAAAACTATTACAAATGTTAAATGTTAAAATACGCTGGTATATGCACCTTGGAAATAAAACAACTCACTGCATTATAGTAGCAATGATGTTTCAGTTGTGACTGATCATAAAATAACAATTCTTTTAAGAAAATAAACCAGGGCCCAAGAATTTTTAACAAAAAAAATATATATATATATAATATATATATATATATATATATATATATATATATATATATATATATATATAGAGATATATTATATATATATATATATATATATATATATATATATATATATATATATATATATATATATATATATATATATATATATATATATATATATATATATATATATTTGTTTTTATTATAAAGGAAATAAAACAACATACACATAAATAAGCCTTTCTTTATTTATCTGGTGTGCACCTAACATTATATAATTTAATTATTTTAGTAATTAATTATTATTATTAATTATTAATATATTTAAAATTAACATTAATTAATTTATATATTATATATAAGTTGCAAATCTGAATTTAATAGTCTTCAGTTTGCTGAATTAGTTGTTTTCTAAAATTAGATTTGTACTTTTTAAAATAAAACATTTCTTTATAAGAGAAACTACAAAAAATATTACATAAATATTTGAAATTATTTTCATTTTAATTTGGAGGAAGGGACACATGGTGGAGGACTATTTACGTCAGGTAGGTGAGAAACATGTTGTGAAGATCTAATCTGCAATAAATGAAATGTATACATTATAAAGGGAAAAATTAAAAAATATATACATAATAACAAATAAATATTAAAAAAATCGGAAAATTTGCGATTTTGTAAGGTCTTACAGAAAACCTTATAACTTTTTTCCTTTTAGAGATAGCCAAATGCGGTTTGCACCATTCAATTCAGAAATAGCAAATTTAAAATTAGTTTTTCAATTTATGCAAATTAGAAGTATTTTTAAAATATCGACGATTTTAGTTAAAAATAACGAATTCGACACATGCAAAGATTCGGGAAAAAATCATATAGCGAAAATTAAGATAGATAACGAAGTGCGGTTTGCGCTATTTTATTGAGAATTAATGACTTTAAAACATTTTCTTAGAGTGGCGCTATCGCCGCGGGAAATGTAAAAAAAATTCTTAATGAAAATTTAGTCATATTTTGAAAAATATTATGTGTTTAATGTATTTCGCAGCTCAAAATACCTATATATCATATATCTTCAAAGCATTTTTAAGAAAAATGGATTTTTTTTTTGAAAATGAGTATTAGACAAATAAGTAGGTAATATACTTACTTATTTGTTAAATTTTATAAAGACAATATTATATATAAGCATTTGATTTATACCCAAACCTTAAACACTCTTAACATATCCCTAATCTTACAATAACTATTAACTTTCAAGATAATTCTTAAATCATGTCTCTGTTTTGCTACAATAATTTAATGTTGAACAGTACTTTTAGTGAGGGGCTGTTATGGTCTTGCACACTGTTATTCTAGAGAACAAAGTCAAAGATACCTCTACTTATTCTAAAATAATTAATTTTTTTGCAAATTTTATCTAAAATATATGTTTATCAAACTTGAGTTTATCATCAATTATTTAGCCTAGATATTTACATTCAGAAACATACTCAAGTTGCTCCTCAAAAAGATAAAATTTTTGTCTCAGACTTATCTGCATTTTCAAAAACAATTACCTTTGTTATTTTTGTATTTAGAAATAAAAAGTTAATATTTAGCAACTTTTCAAATTTGTATAACTGCCTGTAATTTTTCTTGTACTTGCACTGTGTATTCCTCAAACATTCTAAAGAAATTTAAACGGGACTTTCACTGGATATTTGGATTATATTCACAAAGCATTATAAAAATGAAAAAAATCCAGCAGCTAGATTCAAACTCGCACATCTAAGACTGTATTATTCAACCAACTAGATAAACCATCACCTAGACACCTCGACTATCCACCTACACAAATGCTTTATATTTAATAATGTAGATATCCTAATCTATTTCAATAAAGTTAAGGTGTTTCAGTATATATATATATATATATATATATATATATATATATATATATATATATATATATATATATATATCTACTTTTTCTATGTATATGGTTTCAGCAGTTTTCAAAATATTTTACCAGGTTTGGGTTATCAAGTTTTGAAAATTTGAGATTTCTTTACCAATTTTGAGGGTCCAATTTTGAAAAATCCCGCCTTCTTAATTGGAAAATTACTCCTAAAATTTTCTAGCTCTAATATTGTTTACTGTTCGTGACAAATGAACGTGTACAATGTCAATGTCGTACTCTGATGTTTGCGGCACTCTGCGTACTATAAAAAAAATCTAAAATGTGGGAAAAAATAAAATCTATACATGTTTCAGCACTCTTCAAAAGATATATTATATGTTTTTAAAATATTAATTTCTAAAAATTTGAGGGGAGTCACCCCCTTTTTTTCTGTAAGTTGATGAATTAGTCATTCATCAGTATCACTCAGGACATTGCTCTCTGTTTTATATTAAAATAGCTATATATTTAAAACTTACCCCATGATTTATTAACTTCAATTATTGTGGGGACAGCACCTTCTTTGAGTAATTTTTTATCTTCGTAATCGGCATAAGTAACATGCCGACAACAAATAAAGATATTTTATGTTATCCTCATCCTTTATCGATCCTTTATATTTATAAATTTTTCACAGAAATTTGCCCATTTCCTATGAAGGTCTTCTTTAGGAAACCTGAAACACATAAAAAAAGGAAAACTCTAAATTATAATAATATTGTTGAAACAAATGTATATAATACAAAATAATTATATTAATTACCTACCTAAAATCACATCATCTTGCAGGGGATCTCGCCGAAGCATTTCTTTTTTCCTCCCATTATAAAATGAACAATAATACTTTATTTACTAATATTGTATACTTACAATACAAATTGACCAATTTTTGTCAATAAAAAATTGACGGCTTTTAATTTAATTGATTTTGGACAGGTAGTATGTTTAACAAAAATTTTAAAATATTTAAATATGAATTTACTGTTTGTAATTGTAAAGATACGTGGTTTGTTTCATCTGCTATAACTCCAAAAAAATTCTTTTTTTTATTTCTTGAATTTCCTAAATTACTGTTATTTATTACAATTCCCCAGTTGTTCCTGGATGTTAGTTTTTCCCAACAAAGTAAACTTCATTTGGTTACTTAAATGCTGCCTCGAATTTTCATGAAGCTTGGCTTTTTCACTTAAATGTAATAAATCACTGACACTACCACTTGTCCAATTTGAATCACCCCCAAACAGTAGGCAAGGAAAACGAAATAAATAATTTCTTATTTCACAGCCACAAACCTAATAGTATTTTGAATAATATTTATATTAAATTTGCGCATATACATTTTATCGAGAAGCATTCGACACTTAACTCAGGTGTAGGACGTTTAATTTCAAATTTTTCTTTAATACTAATTCGCGAAAAGTTTTTATACCTCGACAAAATATCCATCTTTTTAAGCCCCTACGACGCAGCTATGTAAAAACACTCTTAAAATTTATAAACCCAGAGCCGGATTGCCACGAAACACTGCCAGTTAATTTGTTTGCTGCTCGGCATCTGTTATAAAACGTGTCATTTATTAGTCGTTTCAAGGTCACAACGCATACCATGTCTTTGCTCTGCGAGTTCTTATTGGATTGCGGAACGCGAATAATATATTACATGCAGTGTCACAGAATGCGCTCTGCAGGAGTAAACAAAACTATGCAAAATTAATATTTTTTAAAATTTGTAACCACTCAGTGCAGCAGCTCCTATTAACCAACCTCTACTGCATAAAGATTTTACGAAGAAGCGGAGATGCAATACAAAAGTATGTTGGGATACAGCTTAATAAAATATTTAAAAATTTAGCGTGAAAAACTACTTAATGGACTGATTTCAAATTGTGTGCCATACCTGATTGTGTTATAGAGATGAACTAGTAAAATAGTGGTACTAACTTAAACTGAAGTTTTGCAGAAAAATTAAATGTGATATAAGGATAAACTGGTACGAATTTAACATGACGTAACAAAATGGCGGTGTGTGTCATTGTAAAAACTACTTATTGAATTTATTTTAAATTATTCCCAAAGATCAAGTGTGGCATAGGTAGAAACTGGTAAAATATTGGTAGCAATCCCAAATGATGAAACAAAATGGTGCCCAAAAAAATGCTAAAGTATATATATGTTATTAAATGACTATGCACTGGACTGAATTGAGTCACACTTTACTATTCACAATAAAAAGAATAATTCACAACAAATGAAGTTCCGGATAAAGGAATTTCACCGATTTTTTTATTTAAATAGATCAATGCTGCTCTCCTAAGACAACTTGTCTAAAGTGTAAAACAGTAGTTTTACACTTTAGACAAATATGAAGAATTTTAGTGGTTTTAAATGCACTCTTTATAAAAGTACAAAAGTTAGGGTAATATTTGTGAATTTTTTCTAGCGAAAAGTTATAATACACAAGAAAAGATTTAATTATTTATATTGGGATGAAAAAAAGTCGATTTTGGACTTCCCTTAGCAGGGCAAAATAGTATCTTATGGTTTTAGCCTATAAAGCAACTCTATTTTTTTACATGTGACGTATGATATTTGATAATCTAAAATATATCCAACCAATAACATGACCATATTTGCTTATACTTTTTCTACAGGTTTTCAGGGTTAAAATAAAAAACCTTAGTCTTCAAAATGCTTTGTGTTTGTACATACAAAATGATCTATAAAGTATCCATATTCAATGCTGCCCTCCCAAGATAGGGTAATATTTGTTATTTTTTTTTAAAGCTAGAATAGTAACGTTACACGAGTTAAGATAACAAAATGTAATTATTTATAATGCGGAAAGTAAGTCGATTTTGCAGACTCTGTCTTAGCAAGCCAGAATATTCCCTTAAGGTTTTAGCCTAAAAAGCATCCCTTATTTTTCTTTGAGGCATCTTCACCAAATAATAAAAATTGTGATACCGTGATATAATAAATTTGAGTCTCATTTTTTAGTTTTTCAATCTATCTCGTTTCCACTTAAAGACAACTTTTAAATGAATTAAAACTGAATCTACTAGTTTTATTACAATGAAAAAATACAGACCTAAAAATATGATCATATACTCAGCAAGAATCATACTTTTAAATGAAGTTACATTTGCTAGATAAAATATACTATAACAAAATCTTTTACATACTAAAAATGTCTTCCTTTTTCATCATTCTCGCACCTAAATACAAACAATGAACTCATATAAGTTATCGACAGGCTTATATTTCATCAATTTATTGTTACAGTCTTTAGAAAAAATTCGATTTGACTTAATTTTAGTTTATTTACCTGAAGGGCTTATGATATCTCGGTAAATTGTATAATAGAATTGGGAAATTGTTTGTTGGTCTGAAATTTTTTATTAGGTTTAGTTATTTAGATACAGGCGAGTTGTTTCTGCACCAGTTTGAAAAATCATTACCGGCCCGGCCATGTATGCTACGCTTTTAAAAGCAACTGGTATTTATCGTTTACATGTAAATGCATGGGATACATGATTTCTTAGTTGGATATATATATATATATATATATATATATATATATATATATATATATATATATATATATATATGGGGCGGAGTTTCGTTCTATGCTTGGTTTGTATATGAACAACTTAAAAATGTATTTCTTGATTGTTTCATCAACGTTATTTTAAAATATTTAGCTTCAGATTATAGATTGGGACATTGCATACGTTTATTCCGCCGGAAAGATATTCCTGTGTGTTAAAATCGTTCGAATGTTAGGATTTCGCGACAAGAGCTATGTTTCCTGACGATGAAAACTCTTAAAGTAATAATTTTTTAAATCGCAAAGATCACCATGTAGAACATGGCATCACTGGTCGAGAAATACCTCCGAGGAGGACTGTGGTCTGCGAGGTTCAAAAGCCGGAATATTCGTATTTTCAAATCTCGATTATCGCCATGTAAAACAATGCGTCGCTTTCAAATATTGACCAAAATAATATAAAGGAGTGACAACGGGACCTAATGAATTTAACTGGTAACTGCCACGCTGACGGAAAACTTTACCAAATGCACTACGCCTATATATATATATATATATATATATATATATATATATATATATATATATATATATATATATATATATATATATATATATATATATATATATATAGATAGATAGATAGATAGATATAGTTTTTTTTATTCTCTTTTTTTGAAAATGTATTTAGCCAGGCAGTATATTCGGTATTTATTAATATACCTTTCTGGTTTGCAAAAGCTATACGACTCGGACGAACCTGTCGATCGCCGCATGCTTCAGTCGTTTCGTAGTGCATTTAGTAAAGTTTTCCGTCAGCGCGGCAGTTAGCAGTTTAATTCTCATTAGGTCCCGTTGTCACTCCTTTATATTATTTTGGTCAATATTTGAAAGCCACGCATTGTTTTACATGGCGATAATCAAGATTTAAAAATACGAATATTCCAGCTTTTGAACCTCGCAGACCACAGTCCTCCTCGGAGGGATTTCTCGACCAGTGATGCCATGTTCTACATGGTTATATTTGCGATTTAAAAAACTATTACTTTGAGAGTTTTCATTGTCAGGAAACATAGCTCTTGTCGTGAAATCCTAACATTCGAATGATTTTAACACACAGGAACATCTTTCCGGCGGAATAAACGTATGCAATGTCCCAATCTATAATCTGATGCTAAATATTTTAAAATAACGTTGATGAAACAATC
Source organism: Kuschelorhynchus macadamiae (assembly GCA_030620095.1). Classification (NCBI taxonomy): domain Eukaryota; kingdom Metazoa; phylum Arthropoda; class Insecta; order Coleoptera; family Curculionidae; genus Kuschelorhynchus; species Kuschelorhynchus macadamiae. Next base: position 64,141 of record JAUTXW010002427.1, on the reverse strand, counting down.
AGGAAACACATTTTTAACTTGTTCATATACAAACCAAGCATAGAACGAAACTCCGCCTCAATATATATATATATATATATATATATATATATATATATATATATATATATATATATATATATATATATATATATATATATATATATATATATATATATATATATATATCCAACTAAGAAACCATGTATCCTATGCATTTACATATAAACGATAAATACCAGTTGCTTTTAAAAGCGTAGCATACATGGCCGGGCCGGTAATGATTTTTCAAACTGGTTCAGAAACAACTCGCCTGTATCTAAGTAACTAAACCTAACAAATAATTTCAGACCAATAAACAATTTCCCAATTCTATTATACAATTTACCGAGTTATCATAAGCCCTTCAGGTAAATAAACTAAAATTAAGTCAAATCGAATTTTTTTTAAAGACTGTAACAAAAAATTGATAAAATATAAGCCTGTCGATAACTTATATGAGTTCATTGTTTGTATTCAGGTGCGAGAATAACAGATGAAAAAGGAAGACATTTTTAGTATGTGAAAGATTTTGTTATAGTATATTTTATCTAGCAAATGTAACTTCATTTAAAAGTCTGATTCTTGCTGAGTATATGATCATATTTTTTAGGTCTGTTTTTTTTTCATTGTAATAAAACTAGTAGATTCAGTAGGTTTTAATTCATTTAAGAGTTGTCTTTAAGTGGAAACGAGATTGAAAAACTAAAAAAAGAGACTCAAATTTATTATATCACGGTATCACAATTTTTATTTTTTGGTGAATATGCCTCAAAGAAAAATAAGGGGTGCTTTTTAGGCTAAAACCATAAGGGAATATTCTGGATTGCTAAGACAGAGTCTGCAAAATCGACTTACTTTCATCGCATTATAAATAATTACATTTTGTTATCCTAACTCGTGTAACGTTACTATTATAGCTTTAAAAAAAATCACAAATATTACCATGTCTTAGGAGGGCAGCATTGAATATGGATACTTTATAGATCATTTTGTATGTACGAACACAAACCATTTTGAAGACTATGGTTTTTTATTTTAACCCCGAAAACCTTAGATATTACTGTAGAAAAAGTATAAGTAAATATGGTCATGTTATTGGTTGGAAATATTTTAGATTATCAAAGTTAAAATACGTCATATGTAAAAAAATAGAGGTGCTTTTTAGGCTAAAACCATAAGATACTATTTTGGCCTGCTAAGCCAAGTCCAAAATCGACTTTTTTTTCATCCCAATATAAATAATTAAATCTTTTCTTGTGTATTATAACTTTTCGCTAGAAAAAATTCACAAATATTACCCTAACTTTTGTGCTTTTATAAAGAGTGCATTCAAAACCACTAAAATGTTTCAAATCTGTCTAAAGTGTAAAACTACTGTATTACACTTTAGACAAGTTGTCTTAGGAGAGCAGCATTGGTCTATTTAAATAAAAAATCGGTGAAATTCCTTTATCCGGAACTTCCCTGGTTATGAATTATTCTTTTTGTTGCGAATAGTAAAGTGTGACTCAATTCAGTCTAGTACATAGTCATTTAATAATATATATATACTTTAGCATTTTTTTTGGGCACCATTTTGTTTCATCATTTTGGATTGCTACCAATATTTTACCAGTTTCTACCTATGCCACACTTGATTTTTGGGAATAATTTAAAATAAATTCAATAAGTAGTTTTTACAATGACACACACCGCCATTTTGTCATGTTAAATTCGTACCAGTTTATCCTTATATCACATTTAATTTTTCTGCAAAACTTAAAGTCAATTAAACAGGATTTTTTCAAGTTGTTTAAAAAAAATCATTTTGTTCCACCATCCTTAATTCGTACCACAACTTTACCAGTTTATCTCTATATCATATTTAATGCTTGCATAGAATTTGAAATTAATCTAATAAATAAGTAGTTTTTCAGGCTGATTTTTTAAATATTTTATTAGGCCGCCATGTTGTTTTGCTGTCTTATATTTATACCAAAATGTTACCAGTTCATTCCTATGTAATACTTGATTTTTGTGCAAAATTTGAGGTAAATTGGATTTAAATTGTAATAATTTTTTACGTTTCACTAGGCGGCCATCTTGTTCCGGCATATTGGAATTGTACCAAAATATTACCAGTTCATCCCTATATTACCATTAGTTTTTGTTTAAAATTTGAAGTCAATCTCATAAGTAGTTTTTAATCCATGCCATGAATTTGTGGTGATCGAGATTTTAACAGGCATAATTAATTAACGATACATCAAAGTGGTCGAAACACAAGAGCACCTTTAATCTCAAAATGTAGAAAATTGCTAAGTCCCGTGCTTCGCTGATAGCATGGAATAGTGAGACGAAACAAAATCGGAGAAGAGTGAGAGCGATTTCCTGGCATCGCCATACGCACTATGTCGCCTGGTTTTACCGCTTTGCGGCGCGGGCTATGGAAATTTTCCGCTGACGACCCGCCGGCCGCAAGCAGGCTCATCGAGCGCCCAAAAACCGGGCCATATATGCAAATGCACAGGGAAAGAAGCGCAAATCTGGCTATAAAAGCAGCCGGAGCGAGGAAATCAGCAGTCTTATTAGCGACTACCATTTGCCAGTTTAAAGGGGAACCTCTGTCCAAATTGAAAATGTTAAAGTCAATTTAAAAAGTTAAAGTTTTTCATTTTTTTAATTTAATTTTTTTTGGTTTGCCTGTTAGTTTTGTCGTTTTGCGTGTACTTCAGTCCGGAATACAGTGTTAGGATTTATTCTCCGAAAAAGAACAATTGACTTAACGAGTAAGTAATATGTAAACCATTGTGCCTTGTGAACTTTTATTGTCATTGTCTATGTCGTTTCAAACAAATTGTGAACAATAAGCCGTAATTATTATTTAATAGAAATAGTGTTTTTTTAAATCTCAGAATGTGTTTATGTTGGCCGAAAATCCATCCCTAGACTCTAGCCTAGGTAGTAAATAAACGTCGAGTGGCCGGTCAATAACCTAATTCCGTATCAGCTGTTAGGCACTTAGGTGAGTGCGACTCGGTATTTAGCATATAGGGCACCCATCTGTCTGGATTCGAGCGCGACAGAGTAGTATTTAGGATAAAAATTGAATAAAGAGATTTAATTTTAAATAAAAGTTATAGTTTAAATTCTCTTATTATGTTCGAAGCCGCAGGCTGAATTATTACCATGTCAGACCGAATTAATAATTAGCTAGTTTAAATAAATGTTTAACAGAATGATAGAAATTAATTTCAGTATGAACTCACTTTGTCCAGTGCATTTAAATTAATTAATAGAGTTTGAATTTAAGACAAGAATAGGAACTTATAACGCTGAGTTTTGTCAAGTGATTTGAACAATAGGTAGAACTATAAACTTCGTTAGGGAATTTAATTAGGGTTAATGACGTTTAACAAAAGTGCGTTTAGATATTTTATTGATTTGAAAATAAATTAGTAAAAAGGAATTTAGTCAGATGAACTTAATTGTTTTATCTCGACTTAAGAATTATAGAAAGGAATAGGAAGGAGAGCCTATTGAGTTAAGACATGAGATGTTAGGTAGCGTATAAAATCTGACTATAAGATCTAGTGGAATTAAGTTAAGTTTTATCTGTTTGAAATAGTTAGGAATGCGGACTGGGTAACTGAAAATAATTCACTTTAATTAACTCTAGGAATAAATATAGGAAAGTGTACTGGATCAAATAATATTAACGAAATTATAATTGAATTCTTTACGAAAAGAGAGTAGAATAGACTTTTAAAGTAATTTTAATTAAATGACTGGATATTGGAAACAATTAAAGTTATTTTCCGTAAAGGCTCCCTTTCACTTATTACGTATAACAACATCATAATTAAAATTACCTTAGCTCGGAACCTGAATTAATGTTACTATCTAAAGAGTAAATATATCAACTTAGGATTTAAGAAGTGTGGTTTTAAGAAGGGATAAATAAGGTGTCTGGTGCTACGGACCCTTGAAAGTAACCTGAAGAGGACCAACAACAGGGCCGTACTAGAAGTAAGTACATTACGGGCCATATTGGTAAGCTAAACTGTGTACAAACAGGTTACGTGTGTTGACCTACTAGAAAAGGGGATAATAAATAGAGTAGAGAAAAGTAGGCCACCATAATTGGTGTCAAGTGTGGGGTATTTTGATTAAAAATCCCCAGAAAATTGAGAAAAGTTAGAACACTATTAGATACCACAGTTGGTGTCTGTTGATTAAAAACCCCGCAGACTAAGAATAGAAATAGAATAGCACCAGATAGCAGGAACTTGCCACCTGCATAGTACCATTTATTCCCAGGAAGAAAAGAAAAAAATCAAAATGACAGATCCAGCGCCAGTTACCCCAGCACTCCAGACAATTACGAATAATATTGTCTTAGGGATTGACTCAGTACAAACCTACGATGGACAAGGAAATATAGAAGAATTTCTCAGTGGCATCGAAGAAACCGCACTAATTACAGGATGGAATGAACAACAAAAAGTGGCCATTGCTCGTCTGAAACTTAGAGGAAAAGCCAAACAATTTCTGGAAGCCGTGCCTGACTTGAAGAACACTACGAAATGGCCAGACTTAAGACGGGAATTAAAAACACAATTTACACTACCCTGTGTAAAAGGTATGACCATGAAAAACTTTGTGGAATGCAGACAGAGAACTAGAGAGCCATGCAGACAATTTTTAACAAGACTAAAATTGCTTGCGAATAAAACCCTCACCCTTACGGGAGTGTCTACGACCGATTTTATCCTGAAAGAAAAATTGGGGAACAGGACACGATCACCCAATTTATAGTCGGACTTCTAATGCCCACGAAACAAAAAGTTTTATCCAGGAGCCCGAACACATTGGCAAAAGCACTAGAATATGCCGAAAGGGAGGAATCGGTAGAAAATTGTCAGACCATCCACTAGTCGGGGGTGCCGAATAATAACCGAAGAAAGAAAACCCTCAGGAAGCTCAGGAGGTCACGTGCAACGAAAGGGAAAGAATAATTCGCGATAGTACTGCAATAACTGCAAAAATTATGGACACACAGCGAAATTCTGTCGAAAGGAAAAAACAGAATGTTACGGATGCAGGAAAACCGGGCATTTTATAAGGGAATGCCCTAACAAAAAATACCAACCTAGACCAAAAACGATTAGGTGTTTCGCCTGTAACAAAGAAGGACATATCGCCAGAAATTGTAGACAACAGAACCGGCATCAACCCAGAGAGTATTTAAACTCCACCGCAGGGACTACACAACCCCGAAGTCCTACTGCAAACCAAGGAGGTTGGGAATAAAGAAAGAAGACAGAGTAGGGATTAACATATGCTCGCCGACAGGAACCCCGACGCCTGCGAATAGTGTAAATATTAGTATTAATGGATATATGTATAAGGCTTTAGTTGATTCAGGAGCAGTTGTATCCCTAGTAAAACCCAACGTTGTCCAGAAAAGCGTGAATTTGACTATGTGAGAGTGCATACATGTTTTATAGAAATTACTAGGATTATAACCCATTGTGGGATGTTTTCCCATCAATCAGCGGTCCCTGAAGGTGTCTTCACGTATCTATATGACGCAGGTAGTGAGGAGTGCAGAAAAATACATGCATTCCGACAATTCAAAGGTCTTAATGGACAAGTGATTAGCAAACAAAAACTTAACTCGACTATGTCCACGTCCTTGGTTATTGCAGGGAGCATTAGCCAAGACGGAGGGTGCAGCGGTGCCCAATATAGTGAAGATGGAAGACAATGGAAAGATGTGATAGTCCAAGCTAACATTAAGATTTCTTTACAGGACTATTATGCTAAAGTCACATTGGACTCCAACGAGATTCATTTACGAAGTGGGGTTAGATGTCCTTTCCTAGAGGGAGAGTGCATGGACAGCGTGACAGGAATGTCCACCTGGGACAGAACTAGCCCCGAACTATGCAAATACTTCGGAGTCCTCTATGAAGGAAGAGCGACCATTATTAAGGAGAGTCATTCGTCTCGAAAACCGGAATTTATAGCAGTCGAAGATCGCGAGAAAGTATTTGCCATCCAACTACTTCGAACCGAAGAATCATGCGGAACAAAAATGTGACAAAGCGAACACCCGCGTATTGTAGTGATCAGAAAGAAAACATCGAACGAAGTGACTCCGTTTACATCGCAGTTAGGTACCCGCGATGCCGATTTGATCACTTATGTAAATACGAAACTTTTGTACGTCGAACAATCTTATAAAAGGAGTTTGAATGCCCTATTCGCCCAAACCATACATAGACGATGTTTGTTACACAGGGAGATACTAAAAAACCGATTACTGGTGGCTACGTTGAATCCCAATGCGGTAGCCGCTTTGGTGAAGCACAAATTAGGCTTCGTTGCAAAAAAGTCAGGAGAAGTATTGTATATAATGAAATGTTTAGCTCTCACCGTTGAAGTGAGAAGAGAGAAGAATTGTTTTATGGAACTTCCAGTAACTGCCTACAACAAAAGTTACTATATGTCGCCCATCACCCGGATCTTGCAAGAACATGGAGAACAAATCGAATGTAATTCGATTATACCACCCATCTATTATATAGAGAATAGGTGGGTAGGATTTGACACTTATCCGGTCTTAGATGTGGCTCCATAACAATTGAAACCTGACTCGGACGACCTACCAAGATTTCAGACCATAAAAAATTTAGGTTCTGATGGTCTTTACACGTACAAAGAAATTAAACAAGCCCAAAACTCCATTATGTTCAACCTCGAGAGACCAGCTCTCAGTAACATCGTAGTGAGTGATTAGCGGGACAAAAGGTAGACAGACAAGGTTTTAGTTCCTCAAAATATGTTTAACCGAGAAGAACTGGAGAAGCTTACTAATTCCACCATCAAGAAGTTGTATGGATGTTTCTCTATCATCGGAGAATGGACTAGCGGAATTTTAGGATTATATTTCATATTTAAATTCGTGAAATTTATAATAGAGGCCGCTATGAATGCCGTAGCTATCCATAAAGTAATGGGGTGTAATCTCCATTTAGTTGCATCATTTTGGGACACCTTAACACTATTTATTTTACATCATAAGAGGCAAGGGTCAGATACCGAAAACACGTCGGAAGCAGCCCCAGAGGGGAAAGAACAAACAGAGCAGGTCGGAAAAGGACATTCTCTAAATTAACCCAGTATAAGTGCCGAGGGCAATAGACACGCCATCATACAATGCACCGGAGATCAGCCCGAAGAATCGCAGCATCGACCACCTGCACCTCCTCTAACACAGACTTCCTTCTGTTCTCTTCGCCAAGAACTAGCAAGGTTGCCACCTATTAGTTGGAAGGTCTTTGACCGAGATGCAACCCAGACAAAAGGAACAAAATAAGGAAATCAGACTCCACCAGGAATTAACGAGAGAAATCTACCCAAACAGCCAGAATAAGTAAAACGAGATCACGCCGGGCTAAGCCCATAAATCTAGAATAAATTAAGTTTTAAAATGTAACGAACATCGACCGCCAGAGTAAGCAATACGTCCCCTGAATAAAAGGTTAAGTACACTAAATTATCATTTAAAAGTAACAATATGAGCATCGCCGTCTGTTTATCGAAACTCGTTATAGTCTTAAAATATCGCGTAAAGTGTATAGGAACCATCTTACTTGAATTGTTAGGTAGATAAATAAATAAAAAATCATGGAATAAGCAGGAATCAATGGGAGATTAACGGCATCGGTAATTAAAATTATCACAAGGATAGGGAATAATGAATGAGGCATAGTTGCCAGAGAAAAAGCTCGAACTTTAGGTTCTGATTAAAGAACGTCTTTGTTGAACAAAAAGTGAGATAGAAAAATTAGGGTATAGGAGATCTAAAAAGGACCAGACTAGGAATTATTTAGATTGCGACAGAACATAGAGATTTTTAAAATTTCCCCCACTTTTTAATAAAAAGAGGTGAGACCCAGCACCAAAAATTAGTCCAGACAGTGCCTAAATTCGCGAGTTCGTGAACGCCGGGAATCCAGTATTTGACGTGTGCGGTAGTGCCGAGATAGAACAATCTTAACATGGCCGTGTGGATGGTATTATTTTTAACCTATGTCCGTATGGTGGAAGACTTCCCCATGCGAAACCTGTTGTACCGAGTGGCCATATATCATGTGAGGGACCTATTCCACGTCATTGGAGGAGATGCCCCATGCGAGGACCACCTGAGACCCCTCCGGGCATTGGTTGGGCTGTGCAGTGACCTGATCCACACTGAGTACATTGCATTCCGGCTTGCATGGGCTAGCCGGGAGCAAAGGACAGGGGGCCGTGTACATGTGCTATGTGCACCCCCGTCCCTGAAAATCTGTACCAGGCCTCTTTCTACTGGGATCTGTTTGGTATCATGGGAGTTCCGACGTGCACCTGCCAGGTGTGTCAGGCGAAACCCACTACGTGCTCAGCAGAACTAGGGGCTGTACCCCGGTCACGATCGGACAGGTGTCCTGGCCCAAGCCCTCGTCACGACATAGGAATTAGCCCATCCACGGCGGATCCCGCGATCATGGACCTAGTGAAAAACAGACCGGCGGTAGAGAGTGCGGCCTCCATGAGTGCGAGTTCGACTAGTGCGGAGGGTTCGTCCCGAAGGACATTTGGTTCCTTCCCCAACAGCCCGCTGCTCCACCCGTAGGTGTAGGACGGACACGAGTGCAGGCGCCCCTCCGGAGGACCACAAGGTTCATCCTGCCGGCCCTGCCAGTAGCCACCGCGTCCACCCCCGACAGAGAACACCGACGCAGAGAGGATCCCCAGGTCGCCACGACTCAGGTGCGCCCCGTCTTCTATTCCGTCGAGACAACAGGATTACGGACCACCTACCGTCGACAGCCGTCTGCGACCTCCGTAGAGGATTCTGCAGGTGAGAAACCCCAAGGGAAGGAGACGTGATTGTGAGACACAATCACAAAACACATGTAATTGTAAGTACTCTTAAATTAAGTAAGTGTGTAGGGACCTAAAACACAAAAGGGCGTGAAGTGGATAGGGAAAAAAAACGTAGTTCGGTAGGTAAGCACAAAAAGACTTTCGTTCTAGGATTAAGTTAACAATAAAGACTTTCGTTTCTAGAATTAAGTTATCAATAAAGACTTTCGTTTTTAGGATTAGGTTAATAATAAAGACTTTCGTTTGTAGGTTAAGTAAGAAAGAAGTTCATATAAAATAAGTAATTGTTGTTATAGGATAAGTAGATTCGTTAAATAATCAAGTAATTAATTCGTAGACAACTAAGTAAAAAAGTAGGTTCGGTAGGATAAGGTTGTTCTGTTAGGTTAAGGTTAAGGAAATTAAGTGACGCTAATTAATATTGACTGAGTGTGAGGACTAGAGTGAGAGAGGAATGAATGAGTAGGATAGGTAACAAGAATTGTAAATTGTAAAATTGGGAAAAAGTCTTGGTTGCCAATGGCGACCACAAAAAAAAATAGTAAAAGAAAGAAAAACCAAGTAGAAATAGAAAGAGGGACAGAGTAGTAACGAGGAGTGTAAATGAAAAAAAAAATTACAAAAGAGGGTTGCTTGACACTAAGCTGTATAATGTAAGATGAAACACCCCTCTCGATAAGGAAAGTACAGGGACGAAACTTAAAAGGAAATTTTCGTGGAGATGATTAATAAATAATCAATTGGCTGAATGGCCTCAAAAATGATTCAGGAACGTAGTTAACATGAGCAGTTTTAATTTTCGTCTCGTGTAAGGGTACCACCTACCCCAAAAAAAATTATTTTAATAGATAATGAAATATTACTTTCATCAAAGGGAAATTATGTAAATAAAATAATTATAGTTAATCCTTTAATCGAAAAAATTATTATTTATTCTTTTAAAAGTATAACTGGAATCACAGTGGTGTGAATGACAAAAAACAAAGGTAATGACCCAAATTGCTAGATGCCTTGTAAAAGGTAAACACCAGTCAAGTGGGTAGTGTAGTTGAAGTCAACCCGAATGAGGGGTCCATAAACAAGGGCACAGCTGTTAAAGATGCCTTTCTGTGAGAAGGTTAAGAGTAATCTAATAAATTAAGAGTAGGTAGCAAAAGTGTAGACCTTAATAATTAAGGACGTTGTAAATAGAATAAGCCGGCTCACCGCCGTCATGATGTAAGTAAGTCAATTGTTCGTAATGAGGCGTGAGCGGAGTAACAACACAATGCTATTTTGTGCGAAATCCCGTGACAAGTAAAGGGAAAAAGAAAAGGAAATTAACCTTTTTTTTCAATTAAGGAGGGTGTGATGTGGTGATCGGGATTTTAACAGGCATAATTAATTAACGATACATCAATGTGGTCGAAACACAAGAACACACATGCTGATAGCATGGAACAGCGAGACGAAACAAAATCGGAGAAGAGTGAGAGCCATTTCCTGGCATCGCCATACGCACTATGTCGTCTGGTTTTACCGCTTTGCGCCGGGACTATGGAAATTTTCCGCTGACGACCAGCCGGCCGCAAGCAGGCTCATCGAGCGCCCAAAAACCGGGCCATATATGGAAATGCACAGGGAAAGAAGCGCAAATCTGGCTATAAAAGCAGCCGGAGCTAGGAAATCAGCAGTCTTATTAGGGACTACCATTTGCTAAACGTCGTAATGCCCAAATGGAAAATCAATTACTCTAAAAATCCAGTTTAAAGGGGAATCTCTGCCCAAATTCAAAATGTTAAAGTCAATTTAAAAAGTTAAAGTTTTTCATTTTTTTAATTTAATTTTTTTTGGTTTGCCTGTTAGTTTTGTCGTCCGCACTATGAACAAAAATCAAATTAGATAGATTTTTGCGCGTATACAGTGTTAGGATTTATTCTCCGAAAAAGAACAATTGACTTAACGAGTAAGTAATATGTAAACCATTGTGCCTTGTGAACTTTTATTGTCATTGTCTATGTCGTTTCAAACAAATTGTGAACAATAAGCCGTAATTATTATTTAATAGAAATAGTGTTTTTTTAAATCTCAGAATGTGTTTATGTTGGCCGTACTTAAAAATCCATCCTTAGACTCTAGACTAGGTAGTAAATAAACGTCGAGTGGCCGGTCAATAACCTAATTCCGTATCAGCTGTTAGGCACTTAGGCCGTCGATGATTGCGACTCGGTATTTAGCATATAGGGCACCCATCTGTCTGGATTCATTTTGCGATGCGAGGAATTTTACTCACAGCGCGACAGAGTAGTATTTAGGATAAAAGTGGAATAAAGAGATTTAATTTTAAGTAAAAGTTATAGTTTAAATTCTCTTATGTTCGAAGCCGCAGGCTGATTTATTACCATGTCAGACCGAATTAATAATTAGCTAGTTTAAATAAATGTTTAACAGAATGATAGAAATTAATTTAAGTATGAACTCACTTTGTCCAGTGCATTTAAATTAATTAATCGAGTTTGAATTTAAGACAAGAATAGGAACTTATAACTAAAGCTGAGTTTTGTCAAGTGATTTGAACAAATAGGTAGAACTATAAACTTCGTTAGGGATTTATGACGTTTAACAAAAAAAAAAATAGGAATAAGAAACTTGATGAGTGCGTTTAGATATTTTATTGATTTGAAAATAAATTAGTAAAAAGGAATTTAGTCAGATTCTCGACTTAAGAATTATAGAAAGGAATAGGAAGGAGAGCCTATTGAGTTAAGACATGAGATGTTAGGTAGCGTATAAAATCTGACTATAAGATCTAGTGGAATTAAGTTAAGTTTTATCTGTTTGAAATAGTTAGGAATGCGGACTGGGTAACTGAAAATAATTCACTTTAATTAACAGTAGGAATAAATATAGGAAAGTGTACAGGATAAAATAATATTAACGAAATTATAATTGAATTCTTTACGAAAAGAGATAGTAGAATAAACTTTTAAAGTAATTTTAATTAAATGACTTTATTGGAAACAAAGTTATTATGCCGTAAAGGCTCCCTTTCACTTATTACGTATAACAACATCATAATTAAAATTACCTTAGCTCGGAACCTGAATTAATGTTACTATCTAAAGAGTAAATATATCAACTTAGGATTTAAGATGTGTAGTTTTAAGAAGGGATAAATATGGTGCCTGGTGCTACGGACCCTTGAAAGTAACCTGAAGAGGACCAACAACAGGGCCGTACTAGAAGTATGTACATTACGGGCCATATTGGTAAGCTAAACTGTGTATAAACAGGTTACGTGTGTTGACCTACTAGAAAAGGGGATAATAAATAGAGTAGAGAAAAGTAGGCCACCACAAATTGCCAGACAGACAAACCGACAAAGGGACCGACGGATTTGATAAAACATATTTTTTTGCATCTGGGGATGCTAAGACTTAAAGATATGTAAAAGCTCAGAGGGTGATTTTTTCACCATTACAAACATTTTATTCGGCCGCCAGTTTAAGTTAGTAGCACTATTTTACTAGTTCATCTCTATACCACAATCAGGTATGGCACACAATTTGAAATCAGTCCATTAAGTAGTTTTTCAGGCTGAATTTTTAAATATTTTATTAAGCTGTATCCCTACATACTTTTGTATTGCATCTCCGCTTCTTCGTAAAATCTTTATGCAGTAGAGGTTGGTTAATAGGAGCTGCAGCACTGAGTGGTCACAAATTTTAAAAAATATTAATTTTGCATAGTTTTGTTTACTACTGCAGAGCGCATTCTATGACACTGCATATAATATATTATTCGCGTTCCGCAATCCAATAACAACTCGCAGAGCAAAAACATGGTATACGTTGTGACCTTGAAACGACTAATAAATGACACGTTTTATAACAGATGCCGAGCAGCAAACAAATTAATCGGCAGTGTTTCGTGTTAATCCGACAGGAGACTTTGCCGGCTATGGGTTTATAAATTTTAAGAGTGTTTTTGCATAGCTACGTGCGTCGTCGGGGCTTATAAAGATGGATATTTTGTCGAAGTATAAAAACTTTTCGAGAATTAGTATTAAAGAAAAATTTGAAATTAAACGTCCTACACCTGAGTTAAGTGTCGAATGCTCTTCGAAAAGTGTGGATAAAATGTATATGCGCAAATTTAATGTAAATATTATTCAAAATACTATTAGGTTTGTGGCTGTGAAATAAGAAATTATTTATTTCGTTTTCCTTGCCTACTGTTTGGAGGTGATTCAAATTGGACCAGTGATTTATTACATTTAAGTGAAAAAGCCAAGCTTCATGAAAATTCGAGACAGCATTTAAGTAACCAAATGAAGTTTACTTTGTTGGGAAAAACTTACATCCAGGAACAAATGGGGAATTGTAATAAATAACAGTAATTTAGGAAATTCAAGAAATAAAAAAACAGTATTTTTTTGGTGTTATAGCAGATGAAACAAACCACGTATCTTTACAATTACAGTTATTGCATTTCGATATATTAAAGATGGCAAGCCAGTTGAACGTTTTTAGGGATTTTTCACAAGCTCTCAATAAACATAGGAGTCTCTTAGCTCACTTAGTTTAACAGAACTCGAACCACTAGTAGGGAAAAATCCAAATAATTTAATTGCACAGTCGTATGACGGTGCAGCAGTAATTGGAAGACAAAAAGGAGTTCAAGTTAAAATATCCCTTAGCCCATTTTGTGCACTGCTATGCGCAAAAACTTAATTTAATTATGGACCAGTTAGCTTCACAAAAGCCTCTTTTTTGGTAATTTATCTGAAGTTCCAGGATTTGTCTCCAACTTCAGTCAACACGTTGCTTTCCTTGAGAGACTTGTTGGGCGAAAAATTCCGAGATCTGCTCCTACACGGTGGAATTTCAAAAGTCGTGTATGTTAATTCTGTAAACTTTGGTCGTACAGTAAAAGTAATTTATGAATATAGTTGAGTGCATGGCGGAAATCGGGGACACCCCAATAAGAAGACTTTTACAAGAAAAATCATTTGTATTTTGGCTTACACTGTCTCCTAAAGAAATGCCTCATGTGGACATCCTTTTTAATGAGGTTTAAAAACGAATAATAGATTCTGTAGAAATCAGTAAGTGTTTAAAAATATTTAAAAAAAATATAAGTGTTATTAGGAATCAGAAAAACATGATATAGTGGAGTAGGCAAAGGTGACCGAGGTGTTCGATACAAAAAGAAGGTTAAACGAAGAAAATTGGAGAGCCTCAGCACTTGAAATTTGCGATGTTATAGTTGATGTTGCAGAAGACCGTTTTCAACTGATCAGTTAAATGCAACACGTTTATTTATTTGTGAAAATTTTAAATAGTAAGACAAATCGTTTCCTCATGACGCGTTTAAAGAAACAATTCAGTTTTACCCAATTATTGAAAAACAAAGATTAAAAACGGAACTCAGTGTTTTGTTTTCCAGTAAGGAATATAGAAATTATTCATTTTGTGCAGTACTACTTAATTTCATAGTTGACAATAATCTTGAGGAAGTTTTTCAAGAAAAAATTAAATTGTTATACGTACTTGTTACTATGCCGATGTCGACTGTAGAGCAGAGAGACATTTTCCGACTCTGAGAACGGATAAATACATTTCTAAGGAGTACCATAAGTCAAGACCGGCTTAATGCCTTAGACTGTTCGTCAGTTGAGCAGAAACTTATTCGGTCTATTCCTAATTTGAATGAGAGACTGATTGACTAGTTTGCCGCAAACACGCACTGATTTGATGCAAGAAATTAAAAAATTATTCCTTTATCACGGTTTTTCTTATGTGGAGTTCAGACAATCATGAACAGTGTTTTTTTTTAAATTTTATGTTGACTTTTATTTGAATATTGCGAGGCATATTTTATATTCAATGCGGCACTGTCACATTCTTAGGTCACGAGCTACCACTGCTGTATATATAAGTACAAATACATTTTCTTAACTATATGTTTAACGTCCAAAGGTAACAAATCTGCTGCTGTTTGAACACAGTTGTGTGGGATATGCGCTGTACAGCCCACATCAGTTATTTGTCTTTCTAAACCCTTTTAGTGTTCTACAACATTCTCGTTGAACCCGGCCAAAATCTGTACTGGCTTTTTGTCTGCACACAATCGAACCACTTTCTCTTTTAAGTTGTGGTTTTCAAGAATATCCATTAAGAAATCGTATACATCTGCGGTTTCGCCAGGTAAATTCAGCATTTGAAATATTTTGCAGTCTTTATCAGCATCAGCATCTGCACATATAAAAGTTCTGTCTTCAGAATATCTGAAGGATACGGTGCAATCACAATCTTCGCTATTGCTTCGCACTTAGTTTTCCCGCAGCAAGCCCTATCAAAAACTTTTTGAATTAATTTGAAAGTGCTTTTTTATGGTATTCTGTATAGAAAGTCTACAAACTTTCGGCTATTGTCAGCTCTGCTTCTTTGTCACCGTATTTTTCTTGGCGGAAGTAAGTTTTCAGTGATGGCGTCGTACTTGTGGTGGTTAGTGCTTTTTTGTGTTTGTCAATTTCAATAACTACTAGTGGCGCTCTATTAGGGGAGAGTGGGGTGCATTCGACCACCGGGAGCATTGAACCACCCTCTGTATACTTGTTATTAATGAATGTTTTGAGTACGGTCCATGGAAATTTTAATCGTTGCATTGTTATAACACCCTTCCGCGCCAAAACTTCAAATAAACGTTATTTTTTATGTTTTTTTAGTGATAAAACTTAAAAATCCCAAATAAAGGTACGTTTTATCCAATATAATATATTGTTTATTGTTGATAGAGTGTTAGGTTGGTGAATTTTTTTGTATTTTATCTGAAAAGTACTTGATTTAATACACCTGTACCATATTTCAACATAACCTCAAAAGACTCTGATGTTTACTTAAAGGCAGGGCCGTATTATTTTACATGTTGGGGTGGATTCGACCTCCTAAATTAGGCAGCATTCGACCAGTGGTCGAATGCTCCCTGTTAATACCTTTTATTACATAGAGGTATCAAATTTTAGATGCCAAGAGTATATAAGAGAAAAACTCAGAGAGAAGTTGACGAAAATTGTATCAAAAGAGCATTGAGGGATCATTTCAAAAATAAAATACCCATTAGAGAGGTTTCACGGAATTATGGTATAAAAAGAAGCACGCTCATGTCAAGGATTAAAAAAATTAAGCTTAACCATAAACAGCCGATTTATGAAAATTCAGATTCGGGTTTATCTGACGACGAGGACGTCAAAAAGTTTCAAAGTAAATATACAAATCGTCAAGTGCTCTCAGCTGAGGAAGAAAGTGATCTTAGTAGCTATATTAAGAAATGTTCGGCTTTACATTATGGTCTTTCTTATCGCCAAATAAGGGAATTGGCATGTGAATATGCTATCCGCAACCGCTGCAATTATCCTGAGTCATGGGAAAAAAATAAAATAGCGGGTAAGTTATTGTAATTTTTAAGCTCAAAAATAAGTTTAAAACGGTTGTTGCAGGGTTAGATTGGCTCTATGGTTTCATGTCGAGACATCCAGACCTATCTTTAAGAACGCCGGAGAGTACAAGTTTGCTGAGGTCCACAGGATTCAATAAAAACAGGGTTGAAGAGTTTTTTGAAAACTATATTAGCGAGCTCACAAAATACAATTTTACTGGAGCTCAAATCTATAATCTTGATGAAACGGGTGTAGAAACAGTCCTAAAACCGGTAAAGGTTGTCGCTCAAAAGGGTAAAAAACAAGTGGGACAGACAGCTTCAGGAGAAAGAGGAGAGTTAGTCACTTTTGTTGGGATTATGCCTTGGGGAATACCATACCACCTGTCTATGTAGTTCCGAGATTAAGAAATCCTTCAGAATATATCAACGATGCACCCGCTTCATCACTCGTATTAGGGAATAAAACAGGATGGATGACAAGAGATTTATTTACAGACGTTCTTAAACACATAATAAAACATACAAATTGCTCTATACAAAACCGTATTTTAATCCTGTTGGATAATCATTCTTCGCACACGTCTTACGAAGCCATGAAATTGTGCAAGGAGTCAGGCATTTCAATTGTATCATTTCCACCGCACACGAGTCATCGAATGCAGCCTCTTGATGTTGGGGTTTTTGGTCCATTCAAGGCTGCTACTTCTGTTGCTTTCAATGATTGGTTGACATCACATCCTGGGGAAATTATAACGATAAGACGAATTGGCGAATTAACTAACAAAGCATATATCCGTTCTTTCACAATGTCCAATATAATTAATTCTTTTAAGAAACCGGGAATTTGGCCTGTGAATCGTCTAGCTTTTTCTGAAGAAGATTTCGCACCTAGTTCAATTTTTAGCGGTAAAAAGTTAACCATAAGACAAGAAAATAAAAAAGATGATATCTCTTCAGGAAGCACGATCACAGAAGATAATTTTCCAAATAAAGAAACTGAGGAATCGTCTTCTGATAGACGCATTATTGTTCACAGTAATGTTATTGTAAAACCCTCTACTTCACAGGAAAATGACGACATATTACCGACTGAAAGGAAATCATTTGAAAAAATCCGTCCCTTTCCTATAGCCGAACCAAAGGCAAAAAAAAGGAGAAATAATGCTTCCAAGTCAAAAATATATACGTTGACACCCGAACTAGAAGAGTTGGGCAGGATACAGGCATAAAGTGAAAGAAAGAAAACTTTAAAATTGACTGCTGTGAAAAGTAAAATTAAAAAACCACCAGTTAAAAGATCTATTTTAAAAGAGGACACATCTGACAGTGAAGAAAGTGACAAGTCAATTGAAATGGCTGATACAGATGACGACGACTCCGAGGACTTGACAGCTGAAGAGTTCCCAATGTTAAAAAGTGGAGAATTAGTTCGACAGGGGGATTTTACAATTGTAAAATTTCCTACTAAAACCACAGTCTTATATTACATTGGACAGGTTCTTTCAGTTATCGAAAACAATATCAAAGTGAAATTTCTACGAAGGAAAAATAGATCCAACACTTTTGTCTTCCCTGTTATTGAAGATACTTCTGTGGTCGAAAGAGATGATATATTAAGCATTCTTCCCAGAGCCAAAAATGAAGGGACTGCAAGAACAGCTAATTTGTACGTTTTTAATTACAACTTTAATGGGTGGAATATTCGCTAGTTAAATAATAAGTTTCTAAATTTTCCCAGAGTTTGTTTTATTTTGTATAATATACGTTTCTAAAGACTATTTGGTTTCATTTAATTATGTGGTTTAATCCTCCCCATGCGATGGTTGAACTTACCCCAGTAGTAGGGAGGATTCGACCATATGTAGATTTTTAGAAAAAAATGCAAAATTCAATAATCGCAAAAGTTTTTTTCTTGTTTTATTGTTTTATTATGTACCAAATAGTTCTTTCTTATGGCCCACATCTAAAAAAACCTAAATTATTGAATACATTTTTCAATAGAAATCTTTGAATTGAAAACGGTCGAATGCTCCCTACTTTCCCCTACCTTGACTAATAGGAACAGACGAAAGACGTTCTATGTAAGTGACTGTACGGTACGTCATGGCGGTAGGCTTTTGACAATGGCAATATGATTTATCCATGGGCGTTGGCCAAAGCGATCACTCAAGCATAACGTCTGTTGCGCGCACTTGCTCTGGGTGTAGGACATAGAAAGGTAATGTACTTTTATACTTGTATCTCGTAGTTCGTTTTTTTAGTGCGTTGGTGAGTTTAATTACACGGTTCGATTCGATTGGTCCATTTATCTCAATGAACGAATGGGCAAATCAACGAATGGGCAAATCAACGAATGGACAAATATTTCATCCACACTATTCTTCAATTTTTATTATTATTACTATATATATATATATTATTTCCATGGATTTCATGCGCTTCAATGTTTGAACATACACAAAAAAACAAAAGATTTGATTCGGAGGAATGGTGGATCGCCGAGGTCAAAGCCTACTTGATTATCCGCCCAGAAGACGGAATCGCCACGCAACGAAACAAATACCGATGAACCGGACCCTCCACACTATGCGCACAGATGAACGAATAGTGAGTAGCGGGCTTTAGACGTTTGCGTAACTATTTTATTAATTATTGCAATGCGGAATTACAATTGCAATTTGAGAGAAATTGCTCTTGGCCACTTTTAATAGAATTGCTTTCCTGAAAACTGTGCGATGATGGCTGATTTCTGAGATATAGGCCACCTCCTCTCTTAGTATATATATATATATATATATATATATATATATATATATATATATATATATATATATGACTGAGGAATACGTAAACTCCGGTTTATTCTAACCAAAGCACAGCCGTTTAGGTGGTCCTACTTAAAAAAATAATGTTCAACATTTTAAATTTAAAAATTTATTTGAAAGATAAAGATTATAAACTTAAAGAACCTCACGGATCTTTCTTTGCGACCCAACGCTTATAATTATTTATCTTCTCTCTTTAAAGGACAAACATGACAAAAACTACATTTTAAGGTGAATTTTTATTAATCCTTTTAGAAAGATGTGGTACCTAAAAACAGGTATTAATTTTTTTTTTAAACTTTTAAAGGTTTAACATGTTCTGCCACCATAACTTAACTATCTACAACTTTATATGGATTGTAAAGCTTTTCTTTAATTTAAAAATGAACATTTTAAGTCAATAAATAAAATTAAACAAAATATTAGCATTAAATAAAAAAAACTCAATAAGAAACTAAGTTTATTTTTATCTTGCGGATATAAAACCAACATTTTTGGATTGGATTTTCCTATAAATATGTTATTGTCTTTATAAACTGGAAATAGGAATTCTTTTAACAAATATATAAAACGTACTACAAACTTAATAAACTACAGCGTGCACCAAACTCAGCGCCCTATATAGTGGTGACTATCTGGAGAACTAATGTATAGGATATTTTGAAGAACATTTTTTTTCTAAAATATTTCCAATCATCCGTTTTCTGAATAGAATGACCTTTATATTATTGCATTTCTGAATTTTCCTAGTCTTCAATAATATACCCATTTAGGGTAGAAGCAGTAATATCGCAGAATTGAAAATATTTTGGAATAAAAGAATTATGATAAAATCTTAATAATATTTTAAACAAGTGAATACCTAGGGAAGAATACAATTTATAATAGGAAATCACGTAACTTTAGTGTATTCATTTTTAATGTACAAATTGAATAATACTAATATACAATTATTTTCTTTAAAAAACTTTTAAAGAGTATCAAAAGATCGGATCCGATAGCTTCACTATAATATGTCCCTTTTAAACTAGTTTTATTAACAAAGAAAATACACAAAATTTGTAACCTGATCTTATTTCTTGCATTTCCTACCATCGAATTGAATCGAACTATGAATTATTAGTTTTGAGCGATCTAGCTGTTTAAATGATTTTCAGTGAGCTGAAATACCTAGTTGTACTAGAAACTAGAATATGTCTCTTTTAGGGAAGAAGATAATAAAGCAAAAAAGACCGATCGTTTTGTCTCAAAGTTCAAATATTATTTTAATAGATAATATTGTATCATATAATAAGTTTATATTTAAAAGAGAAACGATGGATCGTCGAAATAATTTTGCCTATACAAATTTTTGTTTGGAATAATTAACAAGGGCTTCCAGAAAACTATTATAGGTTTCCAATGTACCTTCCAGATTCATATTTTTATAAAGTATGTATACATAGGTATTTTCACGGAATCAAAATAATACTAAACAGCTAAATCACTTGGAAAAAAATAGTTCACAGTTCGATTAATGTCAATAAATAGAAATTTAAGAAGTAAAGATAGGGTGAAGCTATGCTATGTGTTATACAAATATCTACTGTGTTATTTCAAATAGAAGCGTGCATACTATTGAGATGGTCCTTAGATGCCTAAGACATGCCTTAACTACCTAGAACGTGTTATGAATATCTGCCAGTTCCAGATTTTCGTCAGCACGTAGACTTTTAAAAAATATTAGGGGAATCGTTGTACGTGAACGTACAAGATGGAAGATAAACTTATTAAAGAGGTCGAAAATAGAAATTTTTGTATTTCCAGCAAAATAAATACTACCCAGGTCAGAGAAAAATACAAGAAGATTGGGAGGAGATAGGTGAACTAGTGAACAAAAATTATAAGTATTTATTTATGTTGGCCAAATTGAAGTTGCAGCTTTTAAATTTGGAATATGTGGAAGATCCATGTATTTCAAAGCACACCATAAGCTTCATGGTTTTCATACTACTTTGATTCAACACATGAGAGCACTGGATGTGTTGTGTCGTTTTGTGACATGACTTATTAACACGTCACGTGTCAATAGCGTGTCTCCAGCTGAACTTTTTCTGCCGGTATATACAGAGACATTAAATGCATATCGCCGTCAGTTAAAACTAATTTAAATTTTCGGAGGCTTGTAAATAAATGTCGAAAGACAGTGTATTTGAATTTTTCAACATACTCTATAGAAAAAATTTTAATTAGAAATAATGTGATGATTTTTGTGGAATATGGACACTATTTGTCAACTTTTAACCTTTAAATGTCCGCTTTTAGATCGTTATAGTTTTTTTAGGTCATCTTACATAATGGAAGTTGCTCCACACTTATATGGTACTAACAAAAATGAACCTTTTATGTAGTTAACTAAAGAATATAGATCAAACTACATATATAATCCTATATATTCAAAACCAAGACGCTTATTAGGAAAACAAAACCACCAGTGGTCTCATGAATATTACAACAGAACATGTCATATTGACGGCCCTCAGTTGTAATGTTCACGGGATCACTGGAGGTTTTTTTTCCTAATTAAAACTAGATATAGGAAGAATATATATATATATATATATATATATATATATATATATATATATATATATATATATATATATATATATATATATATATATATATATATATATATATATATATATATATATATATATATATATATATATATATATATATATATATATATATATATATACATATATATAATAAACTGGAAATTCTAAAATTTAGTGTTGGTCTTAAAAGTATTTAATTAACATACTTAAAAAGTGTTGAAGAATTTCACAAAAATCCTTGTTATGTTTAACCTAATATAGGCTTGATTAGTATTTCATTGAAGACAGAATATGTCCAATTTTTTGTGTTTGAGCCCATTTATTTTTTCAACCAAAAAAGCAACAACTTATTAGTATTTGATATTTTGAAAATAAACCACTAGATATAACCAAATTACTTCCACATTTTATTTTACCACATTTCTATGGAAATGAGATCTTTGGATTTCTGAATTAAAACACTCCGATATCTATCATATTTTGATGACTTAAAATTATCTAAATGTCCGTTTTTATATTTTTGAACTCAGAGAGAAAATGGCACATGCCATAAAATACCCATACAGTTTCTAGTTTGTGATTTGGGCTTGTCAACAATATTGTAAAATGAATCGAGGTACCATCCATTTATAAATTTAACATTCGTTTGGTTCTTAGTCGTCTATTGGTGATTTCAATTTTCGTTTCATCACGGTTTACAATTAGTGTGGTAAAACAAAATCTGTAGATAATTTAGTTGTTAAATTAGGTTAATTCTGAATTTTAAAAATCATTATTATAACAATTCAGGCTTTATCAAATCAAGTAAAAATATTTTGTTGCAATATTGAAAAAAAATCGATGAACTTTCCTGATCTTAAATAAATAATCCTAAAAAATATTGGTCATTTTCATTTTAAATATTGTATATAGTTACGTTATTAATCAACCTTAAATTAGAAACTAAATATTATATCATTATCAACTAAGCAAAATAAAACAAATGCCTTTAGCTGAAGCTTTATCAGAATCCATACCGGGTGACAGACTAACGCACGCCTTCCTTTTTATCTTTGTTTTTTAAAATGTCAGTTTGAAATTTTGTGAGCTTGTATGGAACACTATTTGTCAACTTTTAATCCATGTTTGTTCACTTCCGGTTTAACCTGAAGTGGCGCCCTTTATGAATTAAAAAAAAAACCCAAAATTTTTATTTACATTCCCATAAAGCTTAAAATTACCTAAATGTCAGTTTTTAGATTTTTTGAAATCGGATTAAAAATAGCGAAGGTGTAGACATTTGTTTTATTTTACTTAGTTGGCCATGCTATAAAATTTAATGCAATTTTTGGTTCCTAGCTCAAACTTGATTAGTAGCGTTACGAAGGGAAATTTTCTTGTTATAAAATAATTTATTAGTCTTATTTATGAAAAAAAATTGTTACTGTTTGAACCCATTTATTTTAGAAACCAAACTAGCAACACTAGCTTTTTATTGCATTTATTGGTAAAAACTGATTTGCTTTAGCAATTATTTTAAACATTTTTGGTAAAATGAACTATATATACAACGTAATTATTTGCATATTTTATTTTAATACACTACCCATACTACATACATATACACCGATAATAATAATTTAAATCATTATGCTGCTTCATTTTCAAAATTTTTAAATTATTAATCACTAAAGCAATTCACTATGCATTAAAAATAAATGGGTCTAAACATTTAAAAAAATGAAACAAATTCCTATGATTAATAATTTTAAAAAGTTATTTTTTTATCGAGAAAATTTGAGCAGTTTTTGTTTTAAATGCAATTTTGCTTTGATACGCTACTAATTATGCCTAAATTAAGACCTTAAAATTGAATTAATATTTGTGGCATAGCCAACTAAGCAAAATAAAACAAATGCCTATAGCACCGCCATTTTTTATCCGACTTAAAAAATCTGAAAACTGTCATTTATATAAATTTGTGCTTTATCGGAATGTAAAAAAATATTTAAGGGTTTTCATTTAAAAATTCATATACGGTTATACAGAAAGTAATCAAAATTATCAAACATGGGTTGAAAATTGATAAATAGTATGCCATCATGCTCACAAGATTTTAAACTGACATTTTACAACATAAAGAAAAAAAGGGGGCGTACATTAGTCCATGGTCACTCGATATAACAAACCGGGAATTTTTGGTTGGAAAAACCTCAAGGCAATAAAATTGTCAAACATGGGTTAAAAATTGAGAAGTAGTGACTGATCATTACAGCAATATTTCAAATTGAAATTTTAAAGAACAAAGAGAAGAAGAGAACGCACATTAATTTCTGGTTACACACTACTATACACCCTTACTGACAAAACCTACTACA